>JAIUCT010000007.1:25167571-25180781 GCA_021307375.1 Tetraneura akinire | reverse complement strand
ATTATTATTATTATTATTATTATTATTATTATTATTATTATTATTATTATTATTATTATTATTATAGACAAACAAACATCAGACAAATGGACTGTACATTGTGTTTTGACATGAGTGAATCGGAAAAACGGTCGATGACTACAACACGCTCTCATCGTGGGATAATATTTTTTTCGACGTGCATCATTCGCGCTGTTCGTTCGCCGTCGGAGAAATTCGTCCGTAAACAAAAAGCCAACTCGAACACGCACATAATAATATACAAAACACTGTATTATTATAATAACGCATAATGGTGTTAATTATTGCACGCAATCTTTAAAAAAAAAAAAAAATAATAAATAAAAAAGAGAAGTCCAATAGTTGTTCTCGTTCGAGTTTCGCACCGACCGCTGCAGAATCGTTTTTCCGACGGCAATCCAAATACCGTTATATACGCGTATTATATTATGAAAAACACGCGCGTATATAGTTTTTTGATCACGTGCGATCCAAAAATTATTATATACCTAACCTATAAGTGTAATATGAACGCGAGTCATTTGGTATTTGGACTTATCCGATCGATTTTAAATTATTATTCATTTTTTTCAATTCTCGCCAATTACAACCTATTATTTTCATACATAATATAATATATAAATAATTATATAAATTTATTATATCGATTTACTTAGTGTGTTACGGATCATTTTTATTATGAATGTTTTCTACATAGTTATACGTTTTGTACTGTGGTATACAATTACGCTAATGTAATATATTATAAATTTATAAATATAAAATTTGTGTTAAATCCTGTCAAGTTTAGTGTTCATAAAAAAAGTCGAGTATTTACGATAATATCTATCGTAAAAAATAAGAGACATTCTTTAAATCGCTAATTTAATAATATAAATTTTCTACATAGTCGAGATGTCTATATATAGATATATATTATACTAGGTCATGCGCATAATAAAATGCTCTATCTTCTTCTTCTTCTTCTTTTTCTTCTTCTTTATCTTCGCCTTTGTGTCCATAACGTCTGTATGGGATCAGCTACTCGTATCATTTCCTTCCACCCATCCCTATCAATCATAACCTTATTCTTATTTACTCCACATGCAGTCATATCCTCCCCAATAATCCCCATCCATTTTTTTTTTTTTTGGCCTACCTCTTCCCTGATTTCCCGCTACTACCATTTCACTTATATTTTTGACTATATTATAATATTGGCCTTAAAGTATACACGCGTTTCATGTATTATTTTAGTAAATTAAATTTTTTTCTTAAAATACGATAATCATTAAAAATGTATGTAGAAATAAAGTTTTTACGATACGTATAAATTGCAGAAACGTATATTATTTAATACAGATATTAAAAAAAAAAAAAAGACTATACAAGTTTATACGCTATATTATTTGAATTAACAATAGGTAAACCAATAAAACGGTATATAACGACTTTCCATAAAAGGAAATAGTAATTTAAACTTTTAAAGCAACAATAGTAACAAGTTCTGTTTTCATATTATAATAATATACTCGTATATATTATGTAGAAAATACGCAATAAAACGTAAAAAAAAAAAATCTATACATTACGTTGTTTTTTTACGTAGGTATATTTATATCATCGCAATTTAATCGTCTTAAAAAAAATTTATAATATTATATTATCGTAAAAATTTTGCCCTTTCGTTTGATAAATCCGTCAAAATAATATTTATTATCCGACAAATTATGTTATTATTATGTATAGCGAAACGTAATTATTATTCGCTACCAACGTATAGTATTATACTAGCTATTATTACCAAGTGTATTATTAAGGATTTATCGACTATACTCGTATATTTATTATATTATAATATATTAGATATTAGATATAGACGAACGTCGTTTTCACTAAATATTATAAAAATAACAACGAGCTCTTACAATATTATGTTATGATAATTTATGTATTTATCTATTGCTAATATACACTCGTATAGTACGTAACAAATTATATTATGGACGATGACGCACACTTGGGAAACGAAACGCGAAATCGCGATTTCGGAACACGAGAGCGAACGTCGCAAATCGCTCTAAACTATAATAATATACATTTATGTAGACGAGTATATTGTAATAGTGCGATTATTATAATATTGTAATTAATGCACGTTGCAAAAACAATAATAAATAAGTGTAATAGTATTGTGTCCGACCGTATTATAATATATTATTATAATTATACGATAGTGAGATCAATCGTCTTATTCGCTCGGATGTTGTGATGGTATTAAACTGCAGCCGGCGGCGGATACGCGTAAAATATTCAATTTCGGTCGGAAATTATTATAATATACCGATGCGAAATTAAACACGAAACTGACGACATGAGAGTGTATTACTAGCGGCGGCATGGCGCCAACATATTATTATTATAATAATAATAATAATGATAATATTTACGTACCTATGTATAAACGCATGGCGAAGTTATTATAATTTCCACGTTCCGACTGCCTACGCGCGAAAACGAATCAAAACGAAATCGTACCTATAACATAAAATAATATAATATTAATAATCATTTTATTATAGGTATCCTATCGAAAGGCATCGTGTTTTTTTTCGGACTAGATAACCGACTTCGGTTTATATATTATTATTATAATATTAATATAAAGTATATTATTGGTATATCCTTCTAGTATATGCCAAACACAGGGCAATATGTGAACTTTCGATCACAACGTGCCTCAAAATTAATTTAATTACCGTTTAATTATCTTTTTTCTTTTTTTGTTATCATGAAAAACGTATATGTAAACACCGTCAAAATACTATTTTTTGTAGCCGAAGTCGTTTGAAAAAAAAAATATAACACGATTTTATTTTACACGTGCAAAACTATAATATATTATAGTCCGATTATTCTCTTCTCCTGATATTTGTTAGCATTTCCAATTATAATATGGTCTTACCTCCAAATTAATTCACAAAGTATACACAAAAAGTCGATAATTACCTCTATAGTTGTTTTATTTTTCATATTATAGGTTAGGTTAGGTTAACCTGACAAACACATTCTCTTTACTCTTATTCGCAGTCCGTTTGCTAACCATCTTACCAATATTCTTCGCACGAACTTTTTCCCACGTCGCTCGATCAATCTTGTCAATATTCTTCGCGGACGTAACAGCAGTTGAGTTTCTTTTATTATCATTTTGGCTCATTATTATATACTATATATAGGACACAATGCCAATAACGTTGTTTTTCTTCTACAACACGTGGATTATTAATATAATATAATGTTAATATATGTATTATTATATTAGTTATTGCTGTTTTTCGGAACTTTGAAATTTAATAAAATATTACCCGCGATAAGTCGCAACAGCTGTTCTTTTAAACGTTGAAACTCGATCGGCTGTGTGGCACCTTATATACGTTACAAAAACGCAAAATAATGCGAATTGTAAAGAACAAAAATGTGAAAAAATTACGTGAAATATATTATTAATATAGTTATTTCGTGACACGATATATTATTATTTCAATCACTCCGTACACGATAGGTATACACACGTGTGTCCACTATGTTGGCGATCGATCGATCGGGCCAACTTAAGGTTTTATGAATTATTACACGAGCGCATTAATTAAAATAATTTAATACCTAATATAACGAACGTTTTATTACTGTATATCCTTCTCTTAACATTATTATACGTGTTTATATATATAAAACTTTCTATTTTCGCGTATATAAATAAAATAACACTTTAATATATTAAATAAACTTGTAACACTGTAAAGAATGAATAAATAATATAATGTGTATACGTTAAGTTCATGTCTACATATAAAACGAATATTACTATTATTATTCTTGTTTTCATTGCATTCTTATCATAATATGTACGTACTCGTTGTATTATAATAAAATGATAATATATTACGTACGCGTTATTATTTATTATTCGTAACGCGTGTGTATTCGTATACGTACAAATTACAATAATTCGTAATAAATTATGTCGTGATTAATTATATATATTATATAATAATAATAATAATAATAATATAATAGAAAAAGCTATAGAAAAAGCGACTTAAACGTTATTATAATTTATTATAATATGTTATATTATTGTATTATAATATAAATTCTACCTGTATAGTAGAACAGTTTATACGCTTTTGCGTAGTTTCAACATAACGATTGTAATTGATTTTTATTCAAAACACAACGATAGTTAATTAAATAATAAAGCTGTATGTATACAAACGGTTATTGTACAACGTACATGTCGACAATTCGCGTGAAATTTAATCAATAATTAACGAATTTAATATATTATATAATATGGATATACAGTTTGTCTAAACGTCGAGTACAATGGAAAATAATTATTATAAACACGAATATATTATTATCACGCGTATAAAATTATTTACATATTCGACTGGAAAAGACTTAAAAACTAACGAAACGATATTATTATAAAATTAATGTATAAAAATTATTCATAATTTAATTAATTATTTTGATTTGAATATACACGTTATTTGCATTAACAGATGTTTTCAATGGATAATTTAAAATAGAAACTTAAATTCTATTTTTAATAATATTATAACCATTATAATTATTATCGTTAAAATTTTTTAAATTTTTTTTTTAATAATTGTGACTTTTAAACCAATTTACAAGCGTATTAGGTATAATCTGATGATGATACGAGTCGTAATGTAATCACGTTTATTTACTACCATATATTTTTATTAGACGTTCATTCGACGAGATTCGAGAAAAACATACGACGAAACTATGCATACATAAAGCTTGTTTAATATAACATAATATTATGCTTATATAATACGAAAGCGTATATTATATTATGAATACGAGAATAAAAAGTTTAAAATTAATCGTCGAAATTATAACCAACCGTATTTCGAAACTGCGCGCGACCATATGGCCATCATCCGACTGGTGGCTCGTCGCATAAGATATAATAATAATAATAATATTATGTTATTCGGTCATTTTCAAATAAGAGTTGGAATAAAAAAAAAAAAAAAAGAAAAATCCCCGAGTGACAAGTGCTTTGTACGCACTGCGTGTATTCTTTCGTATATATTATATTATATTATTATTATTATAACGACAATCTTCACGTGAATAATAAATTATAAAAAAAAAAATATAATAATATCATTATAATACACACGCGGGAGTTTGAATAATACGCGCATTGTAAAGTGGCGGACTCTTGGGCTCGTTTAATATCAAATTATAATAATAAGAAGAAAAAAAAACGTATTATTATGTTTAGAACAACGTACAAGAGTCATATATTTTACGTTATACGTATAGTGAAATTTCGTCCCGCGTGTACAGTGTGTAAAGTATATAAACGACAGGATGATTCGGCACAACGTATTTTTTTATTTTTTTTTATTTTTTTTTTATTTTTTACCATCATTTGTTTGATTTGAATTTCTTATTATAATAATTATGTTCCACAAAAGGCGCACGCGCACAAGTCTGCACCGAGGGTTTCCTTTTTCTCGATAGTTATGTATACCTATATTATAATATTATAAAATACGACGACATCGCCTATATACATATTATGTACATAGTATATACATAGTATATATTATATAAATACATAATATATAGCATGCGACGCATTTACTAGTGCCGTGTGTAGACCCATTGACTCTCGGCATATCCAAAAATGGATTTCGCGGCGGCGCGGCTTGTGGGCGCGCCGATAGCGTGTAGGTGAACCCGGTTCAGCAGCCCACTCGTTGTTGTTGTTTTCGTGTGCATTTGTACGAGTGTACACTGTACCTATTATGTACGCAAAACCAGCACACGCGACCCCGAAATTTGGTCTCCTCCTCGACTTTTTCCCGGCGGCACTGACCATGGTGACGATGGCCTCTGAGCATCGCAGCGCCCATGAGACCGCGAAAGAAAAACCTCGTGATATTATGCGCGTATAATACGAGCTTTATTGGTTCGAAACACTCTATCCTTGAAACTATAATGTATTGGCCGTGTTTCCGTTATTATATAAGTGGCAGGGACTTAATATTATGATAATATAATATATACGATTCACAGGGATTGATTATCACACGAATTTTCTCGAAAACTATACGACAACCCTTTGGCGCGTCTGTTGCATCACGCGTTTAACGCAGACCGTTTTCGTATTACGTATACCATAAACGTGATTTTGCCATCGCTAGACGCTTTACGTTTATTATCTTATTCGTTTTTATAGGACCAAAACAAAAAAAAACGTTACATATTGATATTATGTTATTTCAACACGACAATTAGTTTACAATCTTATATTAATATAAAAAAAAAATGTGAAATTTTATTATGATCAGATGCTTAAATTATTATTTCTTGTACCGTCATGATTAGTATACGTACGAACGCATTACATCTCTGTGAAAATTGAATAATTTTACCAACCCCCAAAATTTTAGCTCTATATTCTCGTGGATATTTATATAATATTTACGGTATAGTATTGGTTTTAACCAGAAATCGTAATGTTTCTTTGAAACAAGTTGGTCACGTAATTGACCTATAAGTAAAATTTAAGAAAATATAGTATATATTGCCAAATATATCATATTATACGTATATTATGATTAAGTGCATATAGGAATATATTATTATAATCTAATATTGTACCTATTTTTTGAACAAGAAACAACCGTTGATTTTATATAATATATATCATAAAATTATAATTACATATTATGAAGTCTTATTAGAGCACAGCACGTTATTGTTATATATTCACCCTTCGCTCATCTCGTGAATGGATATTATATACGCACTTAAGTATAACTATCGACGCTATCGTACCCAGAAGGGATGTTGGAAAATGGAAAATATTGTGTCTTCCACACAGAATATTATCAGAATACTCTCGTGTCCTAGATAATAAATAGAAAATGTTTTGCTAATTATGCAAAAACAAAAAAATAAATAAATAAATATTATGTTGTAACGTAGTGTCAGCCCACGTCTTCGTTAAACGTGTCATTGACAAGTTTTAATGTTTTCTACGCCCATTCGATGCGTTTCATTTATTTCTTTGTTGCTGATCGAACTTTAATACATTTATACGTATACGATATAACTAATAACTTATATATATATATACGCATATATCGGTTTTTAATTAAAATATTTACATTTATTTATTACCCAATTAATTACTACGAAAGAGTTATAATTAAACAGAAATACATAATATAAAAAAAAAAAATAGTAAATTTAAGATGTAGTACCTATGGAAGACATATATTATACTATAAAAACGTTGCGTCTACGTGTCAGCGCGTATATAATATAACATGGTGTGCGGGATAAGAAGTACCAAA
The DNA here is from genome assembly GCA_021307375.1 of Tetraneura akinire. NCBI lineage: Eukaryota > Metazoa > Arthropoda > Insecta > Hemiptera > Aphididae > Tetraneura > Tetraneura akinire. The sequence continues at coordinate 25,173,369 of JAIUCT010000007.1, read as the reverse complement.
CTCCAAACATCAATGTCATTGGATATATCCTATCTTACTATAATGGTATTGGTATACTTCTTAGTTTCTTACACTTGTAATTATAACATTGAATACATAGAAAAAAAAACACTTCCATGACTTATGCGCTATTATCAATTTTTTCTTTAAATAATCATATTATCTATAGGTATATTTTATAATATTCAAATAATAATTAATTTATATAAAATAAAAAACTATAATAGTACAATACATTAACAATTTAAGTAATTATAGCAAGGAATATTATTGTAAATGCGTCTAGACAGTTATTATTGTATAATAATAGGGGAAGGAGCGAAATCATTTTTAAACTAAATCGTTATTAAACTCCCTGAAAATACAATAATACTTCTTAGATATATGTATATTATATTATATATAATGAATGACAAATGACAAAGACGTTATATTATATTAAATTTAAACGTTAAGTATATTTATAAATAAAAAAAAAATATATATAAAATAAAAATTTATGTCGAATAATAATAATTTTACTATAGGTATATATTATGTGTAGGCACATTCTTATAATATTATTATAGTACGTCAGTAGATTTTAATTCTTTAAAACTCTCAGTCTAATATTTATTTTTGCAAATCTATCAATAATATCAGTCACTGTGGTATAATCCATTTAGTTGTATAACATACAAATATAAAATTATTAAATAAATTTCAATAAAAATTAGTTTCTGTATATTCTTACATGTTATTATGATTTTGTAATAATTATAAAATATATTTTACGGGGTATTATAGGCACCATAATTAGCCCTTCTCTTCAAATACGTGGCCTATATTGTCCTAGGGGGTCTAATCCATATGGAAATTTTTTTCATATTATGTACTAAACATAAAAAATATCAAATAAGATAACAAAGGCCAGGTCAAACAGAGAGAGGACTAGTCCCAAAGTACATCGCGGACTCTGTTCTCTATATACACGTTAAATGTTAATGCATCGTTCAGCGGTTGAACGCAACCGCGGACAAACGAATGGTCGTATATTTTTTTCACAAAGTTCGCGGCGGACTGGAATCGTTTTGTAAATGATACAAGAATCAAATTATACGTAGAAATACCTATTCGATTCCTAATGAAAAATAAAAACCATAGCGTGAATAAAAGTTTAAAATAAATAATAATTACTCGTAATAGACAACATTATAATAGTTATAGAATTGGTGTACGTATAATATGATAAAATCCAACTGGACATTTCGAAAAATTAAATTAAAAATTAAAACGCGAGATGAAAAGTAGAAATAATAACCAGAAGTGCACTATATAATGTAGGTTGTGGCGATTTTTACCCGGGTTCGCTCAAACTTCTTCGCGTTCTATTTGATTATCCCAGATTTGAGGTCCTCAGGGGAGTCCGACGGATTGTCGACGGAGCTGTCAATTCGCTCTCTGTTTGGCCAGTCCTTAAGATAATTCTAATATATTTAATATTGTTTATTATTAATAAATAAGATACATATTATACTCGTATAAGGCCCATGAGGGGAGGAGGTCCGGACCAGAAATCCACCCCTTGATTGCGCCACTGATAACTTATCACGACCAACGTCGTTAGTTTTTCAATATTATTATTTATATATTGCCATATTAACTTATGATTAATATGAAATAAATATAATATATTCGTTATTTTGCAAAACCGAGTATATAGACGAATCCTTGATAACTCGCAATGTTCATATATACACATCCTTGGCTGTTATAATACTCTGTCGGTATACCTACGACGAAAATAATAATTAATTATATTAAATATTATTCCACAATATTTTATACGTTCTAATAAATTATAAAAATGAATTAGGGGACAACTTCATTATATTATGATATGATGTGGGTGCGTGTAAAATGTAAATAACCACATAGGAGTATAATCATTACAAAACAATAATAATAATAATATGTTACGTCGACCGAGTGATTTTTTAATAATTTAAATTATACACGATAAAAACAAAATTAAATTTCTAGTTAGGTTAGGTTCTAGTACAGTAAAATGATTTATATATTTCTTTATTTTTATTAAACACCAATGTGAATATAATAAAAATATACGTTCCGAATAATTCGTTTAACATATAATATTGTATATGAAAAAAAAATAAATTAATTGCTATCAAAAAATCTGTACCCGTATTATAAATCTTTTTCAGAGTGAAAATATGTTGCAATAATGACCGATGACTCGATGAGTACCTATTTTGTGTATACGATTTTACAAATATCTATTTTACATAATATAATTTCATGTATAATATTACAACCGATTTCGATAGTTTCTCGTCATAAAATTATTTTTAACGCCAACATATAAATATTATGCACATTGCGTGTCGTATATATAAGTTAATTAATATTATTTTTTGATTAATATTTTTATCAATTACCAGGCCTATATACATAATAATATACATATTGGCAGATTTTGTTCGCGTATCAATTATTATTATTATTAACAAACTGGTTTTGACCGAAACACAATTTATTCGAAATTAAATATTCATAAAATATTGTTAAACACAATACGCGTATATTTTGATTCAAATTGAAATATCTGGACGTTATAAAACACGATGAATATATATATATTCCTCGACATCTTTATACAAATATAACGTCTTCTAATATTATTAAAACGAATACCGCGTTATAAAAAAAATAATATTATCTATATAGTATACCTAATATGTGGTATGTGTTTTAATAATAATTATTTATATAACAAACGAAATATAACGTCGAATATTTTCTAAATACTATGACGGCAATTATATTATATAAATGCATATAGGTATGTTGTAAAAGGTATGTAGAATATATTAATTAAAACGTATTTTATTATCATTCTCGAAGAATGTGGTAATATATAAATATACTATCGATATTTTGTAACGAGTGTATTTAGAGAGAAAACACGCTGTATATAAATAGTTCTCGTTTGTTGTAAAAAACGAGTCACGTGTGTTTGTAAAATGAAATTTGCTACGAGTAATTAATTTTTTTCAATTACGCATATTCGAAAAAAACGACCGTATATTCATAGTTTTCGCACGTATACCTAAAGTATATTATAATATTTATATGTGTATATATTATATAGTTATATACGCTATAGAAACAATGTAAAATTTCATTTTCAACCGCACATTACGGCGCTATGTTACTTTTAAAAATTATTATCTATAGAAATTTGTCCAGTTTGTTGAAAAATTGTCTCTTATAGATCGACTATTATAAATCATGTTCAATATACGTTACAGCACGTTATATTATTATATACGCCTTGTCCGCGGAAAGATAGTATTATAGGTACATATTTAAGTACGGCAATAAATCACACTGTAACATAAGTAATACCCGGATAAACATCAATAAAGGCATCGGAATAAAATATATATTTTGCGGTTAAACGTTTACAGACAAAAAAATAATATATACCTATACTCGTAATATCTTGAATAAAAAGTGTAATAATATAACGTGTTGTATACGACGAACCATGTTACCTATATTATTATTATTATTGTATTTTATGACGTTGAATTTTTTTGCCTGTCTTATATATTTTATAAGAACAATTGTTTATTCTTTCTGAATTGAATTTTTAAATTTTTTTTTAAAAATTAATATATTTTGTTCGAACCGTCCTATACAATAACATAATAATATAATATTATACGAAACAAATTAAATTAAAACGTACGACGATATAACAAAAATTGATAATATAAAATATACGAAAACGTTCCGACGACGTCGCGGTAAAACTTAATACCTATTATCTATTAAACGAATAATAGTTTTTCTGAAAAAAATATAATATATATAGGTAATATGGAGATGAATTTATTTTCCTGTCGTCCGGACGAAATGATTGCTTTTTAAAACCCGAAGGATGACAAAACACGCGTATTCAAATATCACTACTATATATTTAAAAATATTAACCACAGAAACTCTATAATATATAGTTGATTCTTGATTGAACGAACTCGATTAACTATAACGTCATGTGTGTACTCTTGTCATTCAAGGCTATCGAAACCCCTATTGTATTATAATAATCTTTCAATTTTTCATTTCGAAAAAATAAACTATTGACAAATCTATGCATTGGATCGATTCCAATGACTAATATATAGTAGTATATAGTACACAACAAAAGTATCCAATGACAACCAAGAAATTTAATACGAGACAATATCGAAATAATTGGAAATGGAAATGATCAAATGATTAAAATCTATTATTGTACTTTAAATATTTCATTATTATATAATATAATATTATATAAGTAAGAGAATTGAATTTTTCGAATTAATTCTATAACGCGTATTATTATTATAACTCTATATTGTGCAGGTTTCACTATTCGAGTGAACTCGCGATATAAAACTAAACAGTATAATATATTAATATAAAATCAGGCACGCCTCTAACTCTAAAGGGTCGTTTCCGGGATGATCCGGCATCACCCTAAAATTGTTTACAATATAATATTAAATTATCAAAGAAATATAAATTAACTTAAATAGTTTCCAAAAATAGGGTCAACATTGGCACTCGCCTAATTGGTTCGTTTTTTTAGATAATTTGTGGAGAAATGAGGGATTTAGAATATTGAAAGGTGGTATCCGCTGGGGTATCTTAAAACATAAAAGTGACATTAATACATTATACAAGGTGAGTCAATACTCAATACTGCGATCCATATATAGACCATTTATAAATTTGATTCCAGCATATTCGTATAACATCACGAATTCAAATATTATTATATTATAAACGATCGATTTTTCGTTGAGAATAAAAATCAAAAAACAAAAGAAATCTAAAAATTTGCACCGTTGTACACGGTTTAATCGTTAAAAAAAAAAAAAAATCAAAATTGGTTATAAAATAACGTATTATAATGGTACAAACAGCTACCTGTAACAGGAAAACGACGACGAAAAACAGACGTAAATCGTATAAGTCATAAATTATTCGAAGAACGAATATTGGCCGATCAAAATATAAATGTTTTCTGGTTTTCGATACGAGTATCGAGTACAAGTCGCAGTTAATAAGTAATAATTTATCTTCTAATTTCCGAAATAATATAATTATTAAGTATATAATTGATAGTTTTGTGCTATTTCATTATATTATTATTATTAATATTATTATACACACCCGTCTTCCGCGGTTAATATATATAATATAATATTAATAGACTTCGTGTCATCGCGGTCGAAAATCAATACGCCCTGAAAATATAAACTCTTGATGAGTTAATCTAATCGACTTAACCGCAATAATAATAATAATAATAATAATAATAATAATAGTACACGCGTATTATGTAATAATAAAAATATATTTTACAAGCTTATATATCATATTATTATAATGATTATATCGTTATATATTTTTGTGTGTACGTTTGTTTAGCCGCGACGAGTTAGAAAAATAACCTAAAAAAAAAAAAAAAAAAAATAACGACTGCTATATAGTGTAATAATTAATCGTCGGTGACTATCGAGTCTCGGGCGAGAAAGAAAATTCGCCTCGGACACGTGAATATAATTAATAATAATATATAATACGCGTATAGATTACTTATATAGTTCCACGATATTCATAACGGACGGTTAAATTGTTTTTTAATGTCGATACGAATCGTTGTAGGTATACAACTGCTATTATCGCCGTGTTGTAAATAATAATAATAATAATAATAATAATAATAATAATAATAATAATAA
>JAIUCT010000007.1:25150792-25164836 GCA_021307375.1 Tetraneura akinire | reverse complement strand
AATGTGCCGATGTTTTTTTTTTTTTACAAGTGTATAATAAACTATAACACGCTTGTATAAATGTTGTGTGATCATGTGCACGATATTTATATAGTACGTACAATATAATATTCTGTACGTCCATTGAATCGTACATAGTTGTAGATCATCGGCAGCGGTTGCGTAATTAAAATCGCAATTAAAAATCATTAGACGTGACGAGCATTATTAATTTTCAACCTGTCCGTGGCGCTTATAATATATAATATATAATACGATGTATAATAATATTATTAATTATATAATATTACGTAAAATAATATTTTATATTCCATTATCCATTTCGATATAGGCAATACAAAATAACGTCGTCGGGCGTGTATATATCGTGTTTTTTTCTTTTTATCATTAATAATAATAATAATATATGATAATATTATTATTACGTCTTTAAATGAAATAATATATCAATTTGTTTGAACCAATAATGGATTATTATACAGGTATATAATATAAGTTTGAATATATGATTTCAAACGAATTTGACGATTTATAGGAATTTTTCATATTATTGCGTACCTAACGATTAGAAAAACGTTCGTCTCGTTGGGTACCTGCATGTCTGCAGATAAGACGGTATAATCGTTCAAAGAGCGTATACCGAGATATATTTTTTATGATAAAAACACGGTAAAAACGAATATATCAATCGAAACGAATGTTTCAGAATAGTGTTATATAATATATGGCTCAAAATAGTTGGGACTTGGGCGTTATATTCCGAATAACTTTGTACGTTTAATATAATATATAATATGAGAAATTCTGATACGATTAGTCGGTTAGAGGTATGTAGTATAGACTAAAAAAAAAAAAAAAAAAAAAAAGAGAAAAAACTATCTAAACGTATATTAATATTTTGACCTATATAAACTACATAATAGACCCGAGTATATACGAGTACAAGAACAGCGTTATTAGACCGCGATACAAGAAAAAAATAAAATAAAACGCCAAAGAACTTATATTCTCTTATAGGTGATAAATCCACTTTATTGGAGACTACATCGCGATAAAAAAAATAAATAAATAAAAAACGTACACACACGTTATGTATATGGGAAATAGGAGTGGTATATGATGTGTGTGCACCCGATACTATATTATATTATTACTATAAATTTCTAACCGTTGAAGGGAAATAAGAATAACTAAAATAAGTCACAATATAACCGCGCGGAATTCCTGGTTCAAACCTGTTCCTCTTGTTCGTATAATATATAACATAATATTATTATTATATGGTCGAAATTGAAAACGATATATTTACAAGATAAAAAAATATAAAATAATACGCGAGTCGGCAGATTATAACATCGTACATTTTTTTTTTTTTTTTGTATACATAATTCCGCTCCGGTCATTTCGGTAGCCGATTAACGTCATAAACAATCGGGTTTATCAATTTTGAAATCTAGTACGAAAACAACACACACGCCATCCTTTCTTCAGCGTATTATACGGAAGAACCGATGTTAGAAAAAAAAAAATCAAAACAAATATTCGACCGTATAATATTTACGAACGTGAGAAATCCGTTTACAAAACTACTCGCGTTTTACTCGATTCGGTCGCGTATTATACGAGTAGAAACGAGGAAAATGGCGTATAATATAATTATTATTATTATTATTATGTACGACGCGACAAAGAAAATTCCATTCGGGTATATACACACCACACGTTAATAAATAGCAGTGTAATATTTTAAAGATGATAACAAATGTAATGTATAATATATAAGCTTTCGTGTGTTATATAATATATACGCGAGTGTAAACATAATATCGAAATAGGTACTCGTACTTATTATAAAGGTTGGAAAAAAATTTGACGACTTGGGTCCGAAATAAAAAAAACCTATTCAAATATATTATATTATATGATAACAAATGAGAGATGATAACTGTCGTGTGATGATAATAATAATAATATATAACACGTTTAAAAAGTAAATCCTTTAGAAAATAATAATAATAAACATTATTAGTATAACGCGTCGTTCTCGAACGGCGACCACGGTTCGCGCGGTGGGAACCGTTTTAAATAATGAAAAAAAAAAATATAGGTATATACCGGTGCACAATATTATAATATTCTACCGCGGTTACGTTTGCCGCTGTTGCTGTACGCTACGTGCGTTACAAACTCGTACGGAGCCACGCGTTAATTATTATTCTATCATAAAAATAAAATATCGATAAACCACGTAATAAAATCCGCGCTCCTACTGGTTTGATACATTTTAACGGCTACAATATGACCACGGATATAAAAATATTTTATAATTTAAACGATAGACTGTTATTGTGGAATTTTTAAAAGAGGACCTCGTGAAGCGCTGTAGGGGAGCCGGGAAAAATGATTTCAAATTGAAACTGGCGCCAGAAGGTATATAGCCGACCGGTTACCGGATTAATTAAAAATTGTGTCAAGTGTTTGTGACTCGGTAAAACGCATATGAAAATAACAATTTTATACAGATTATAATATATTTTATCAGTACAATATTAACATACTTAACGAGGGTTTTCTGTTTAATTTTTGCGTTTATTTTGTCATGATGGATTTCCTGCAGCTATATAAACGACGCCAATCGTCCAGTTTTAAAATTTCAGCGAGAAGCGAAGAAAGTATTTTTTATATTTAAACACACTAAATTTTTTGACCCGAAATAACGTAATTATTTATTACAAATAATTATATAGCATACGACTCAGAAAAGTGGATGTAGTTGTTACTTTACTTCGGGCATTTTTAAAATCGTAGATAAAAGATAATATACAGGTATATAAAAAAAAAATGAAAATATATACGAAAACTGTAATTTTGACGAATTTGATCGTAAATATTGTACTGTTATAACTTATAATAACTTAGGAAATATCGAACTCGGAGACTTGAACGTTTTATTGGGTGTTCTGGTGTTCACTTATACTCATGATATGATTTTGGAACTTTTACTTTGATAATCTAAATTTGAACGAGTATGCATTTTAATCGATAATTCAGTATACATATATATATATATAATATTTTCCGACTAAACTCGGCTAAGAATCGTTTATTTGAACTCGATGATTTATAATCATTTATCTTTTCGCGGGTGTATTTACCCGTGCCTGCTGACTACTGTATCTGCTCGGATTTTTTAAATGGGGATGCGATCATTTTATAATATATAGAATTTAGTTTAGTTTTTTGAATTTTTTTTTTTTTAAGTAAATTAATATATTATATTATAATATTATATAGTCACAATACGTGAAACTTCCTCTCAAACTTGTGTAATTGCGATGGAAAGTGAAAAATCTTAAATTTTACTCTGATGTATACACGTATATATGTTATAAATATATACACACGAATAGTATACGTGATATCGGGTCATTGTCATTTCCAAGGGGGTTAAACCGCAAAATTTCCCCTCGAGCGCGCCATTGCAAGTCGGTACTCATTGTCGGTATTATCGATTGTTATATATTATATTATATGTTTTCGTAATAATTTTTACATATATATATAATATTATGTACTCTGTCGGTTCGATATACCGTAATTGTGTGTATATATAACATAATATATCGCTATTAATATTTAAACGCGAGTTTTTCAGTTCACGATATTAAACACGGACACACGTGGCAGTTGGTTACGGATTCTTGTGCAAATCACTTGTTATTAGGTACTATATATTCTTATTTGTTTACAACTGGTGCGCGACCAGCCGCGCAACGATCCATAACGGCACGACAGTTAACCCTTTCATCGGGACACGTATATATTATTATTATGCGTATTTACGACCGCGTCTGCCGGACGGATATATTAAATTACACTGCCTTATTATAATATAAATATTATTTTCTGATGTATACGTGTACGCGTAAAAATATATTATAATATATACTTACAGGTAATACGTATTAATTAACGAGTATATTAGTGAAAATTAGTGGTTTAGTATGTATTATAGCGGTTGTAGTGGTAACTGGTAACTGGTAATAGTATATGGTGCCTTGAGCAGTAAATTAATCTATAGACCCCTATGTTATAAGTTATAACCAATATCGTTTTAATCGAAATTTAAAATAATACATACTTATAATAATATAATATATTGTAAATTTTACCGTTGCTTTTTTAACGATAATATATTATGAAACCGTATAGATAAAGATAACGAGATCGTTAATAAATAAAAGTATAAAATACTTATTATTATACTTTATAGTTATATTATGAAAACTCGCAATTTTATACGTGCGAATTTATCAATAACCAAACTATGAGGTCTATAATTTCGAATTTTATATTGAATTACTTGCTTTATATTACTATTAAATTAAAATTTTTTAAATTAGACAAACGCCCTCGAAGTCTTCTCTAAGCTCTGGGGCACTGACATATTTTGCCCTTTATGGATATAGGCTATATCATATAGCTACGCCACTGGCATGGTGGTAATAATGGTAAGTAGTAGAAGTTAATAATTCCACAAACGTTATCGGCCGAACCCGTTAAAACTCGACCGTTTGTATGTTTTGGTGACCGCGGTTCTCGTTTATAATAATTATTGCAGGGCTTCTAAGTGCACTCTCCCGTACGCTCGCTGAAAGTTGTCGAAAGTTTCACGACTCGTCATAAATATATTTTCGTTATTATTTCGTAATATCGCCATAATAATTATTTGTAATAATAATAAAATAAATAGTTATAGATATATCGACGAATAAAACGCGTATATACAATAATATTATCCGTCCGTTTAATGCGAGTAATAAAAAATCGTTTGTCATAAAAGAAAAAATATCATGTTCGAATCCTCCGGCGATTTATATACCTGGATTTATATACCACGGTCTGGTCACTCTATAAGTAATACATATAATATACAATGCGGCACGCAACTACCGAACGTGCAACTACCCCGTAGACATAATTGCAGCCGTTCGCTGTTTATAGACTCGGTTAACCGAACAATTATGGCGTATAAATAATCATAATAATGACATTATAATAATATTATATATTTTCTTTGATTGAGCAGACAGTGCACGATATTCGAACCAGATTATAATATTCTAATAATATCAACGATTGGCATAACGTCGACTATATTTAAATCGTATTTGAATGATTATAATTATTGAAGATTGTATACCGCGTTAAGTATAATAATTGTCAACGACACAGTTTCATAATATCTGATAAGAAAAAGAAAAGAAGGCTAACTACGTGGAATTCATACAATTATATCATAAATTTTATTATCACTATATCACATAGTTATTGGTTTTGAATTGAACAAAAACTCAACGGGTATAATTTTTTTTCTACCAACTGCAGGAGATATCTATACAAAAAAAAAAAAAAAGAGGAAAAAGAATAAATTATTTGCTATTCGCGTATACAAATGATTTAAAGAGCGACTACTATAGAGATCATTTTTAAAATTTGTTAAAAACAAGCTAAATTTTGTTTTGTTTTATATCCGTATATAATTCACATGACTCGTAATACTCGTATGACTATTTTATTTTTTATTATTTGTGTTAAATGGTAATTAAACAACTTATAAATTTTTACGGAAACGCGTATTATAATAATATTTAATACACGTTACATATCGTAAATTTTATAGGTATACACGTATAAATTGTCGTAAAAAAATTTCGTTCAATAATAATATTATAAATTATAATATTTTAAATGATAATTTTTTGAATTACAATGATATTAAATTTATAATAAATTTTATTACTTATTTATTATTATTATTTACATCAAATATTTGAGCCATTGTGTTAAAATTTATTGTTTGTATAAAAAAAAAAAAGAAGAAAAAAAATAAATCGTGCCAAAAATAATACCTATATAATATAATTAAAACTACAGTTTTAGTAGTTAGTACGCATGTAATTTTCATTTTACTAGACAAAAATATTATAATTACATTTTATATCATATGACCTTTAATATTTTATATTGTCGTATATAATATAATAAAATATCGTATATTAACATAAAATCAACAGGTGCGTAATATTGTCGTCTTAAAAATATTAATAAATGATAAAACGTGAAAAATCAATAATAAAAAAAAAAATTCCGCACAACAAGTTAAATAGTATTTTTTTTAAATATATTTAATATATTTTTTAAATTATATTTTATCCAAGACTATACTCGTACATTTGAAGATTTGAGTTTGCGTTATAAGCGTGTAAAAACATATTATCTATTTTAATTAAAATTTGAAAAATACGTCGAATAACTCATTTATAACTATTTATATTGCAGGTATTGTTTAAAAAGATGCATTTAAAAAAAAAAAATTGCCTGAGGGTAAATTAAATAAATTTTAAAATAGGTGATGGACGATGGTACCCCAATAAAGCGTTGTTTTATAAATATATTCTTAAGTTCAAACTATAATATTATACCTATATACGTATACATTAATTCGTAAATTGCTTTTATATTATAAATAAATATTATAATATTATAACAACTCGACGAAACGTCGGACGCGTTTTATTTTTTGTATAAATCAATCAAGCCGACATAATAATATCGTATTATAATATTTTGTCAGTATACATATTACATATATATTATTATTGTCTGATCTCTGATGTATAATATAATATAGTGGATATATTATTATTATTATTATTATTATTATTATTATTATTATTATTATTATTATTATTATAAAGTGCAACGGAATTAAATATCTTAATGAAATTTACATTTTAACCGGAACGTCCAGCCGTGTTGTCCGATATGTGTTATTATAAAGTGAGATATGTTTAATGGTCCGTTCGAAAGATGATATTTTAAGTAGCACTTGTCTTGTCAGTAGTAAATTGAAGTCGTCGAAACTTATCGTGTTTATGCGGACGGCGGCGCGTAGGGATTTAGAGGTGTGATGTACCGGTTACCACGCGCGCGGTCCTATTATACGTACTTATAATATTATAATAATAAATTATGTATATCGACTGGATACCGCACATTTATATTATACGTATTGATGTATAAATTATACGTTTAACGTAACATATACGAGTATAACGCGTATATATAGATTTTATACCGCGGTTAAATGCCTTTTAATATCGTAAAAAAATTATGTCACGACCGTTAGTCGTATAATAATTATAATAATTTAAAATATTATCTATAATATAATATATATTTTTATATTATCGAGTCAACACCGTAATGTATATTTCTCTGAAATAATGTAATTTAAAGATTTTAAATTTTAAGCGAAGTGATATTGATTTTATATTGTTGCGCGTGTCTTTCTTTTTATAAAAGTGTACATAGACACTTTTTCGACCCGAAATAATGTTCCGATTTTCACGAATAGCGTATTTTTCTGGTTGGAAAGTGAATGTAGTTGGTACTTTATTCAGGTCGTTTTTCGAATTTTACAAAATTTGACCCTATGCGATAGGAAAAACAACCAAAAAATATAATGAAAAACGGCATTTTTCACGGAAATTGAAATTTCGACCAAATCGATTTCAGTATTTCACGATAACTCGGACAATTTTGAACTTAGAGGCCTCTTTATTGAGTGTTTAAATTTAAAAAGATATTAAAATATATACGAGATAAAATTTTAGAACCGTTACGTTAATTTTTCTACAAAATAATATGACACTGTATTTTTATTATAAAATTATTATTATTTAATAGGTAATATAATATGCGATCAGAAGGAAAACTAAACCATAATATACGAGTACACTGTGAAACTAAAATAATTGAATTCAATTAATTTTGTCCGCACATTTATGTTATCCTCGGAGAATATTTTGAAGTTTTCTATAGACCGCAATAACAATGAAAATGCAACGTGTACAGTTATCTCGACGAAAATGGACGAAACACGCAATTTTTGATAACGACACTACGACACCCATATCGCTGCCGCAACTGTTATTACACATGGGAAACAAGAGATCTGGACCGAATATTATAATATTATGCAGGTCGGTCTTCATATAATATACCAAGAAAATATAAAATATATGAAATACTAGTATACCATGCACAAAATATAATAATAATAATAATAATAATAATAACGCATTATTATAATAACATTATGACACACGTCACGATCGTTCGACCCGCGAGAGCATTACTAAACATAAAAAGAAGAAAAAAAGACGTCCGTTTTAACTGCCTCAAAAACTGTCGGAGGGTTTGTATTATTATGATGTGCTCTCATAAACATACATTATCATAATACAATAATAATAATAATAATAATATTAATGGTTATGTTAAAAAATATACTGTTCGTTAAAATAACGTTCGTGGTAACCGCGTATGCGTTATTGGTATATAACGTTTTATGCACATAACATACAGGTATACCTATACACTTTGTTCACTTTACACCGTATTATACACACACACATATTATTATAATAGTTGTGGTATACACGCGGTATATAATAATAATAATAATTTAATCGTGATTTTCTATACCGCGGTTCGTATATAAATATAAAATATACATCACACACCGTATTATTTTAATAATTAATTTCGTCGTGTAATAATTATTTGCCGCCAATCGACGTACGTGTGTTGCGTATAAAAATAATATCGTACCTATACACCATAATAAATATTATAACACGCGCGTGAACAATATAAATTCGTACCTAACTATAAGTATAAATTATTGAGAAATAACTAAAAATATTTATTTTATTTTATCTTTTTATATATACGAAATACGAACAATATAACGTATAGAAACGAATAAAAATAAATATAATTATATATTTTACAATATTTCAGGTGTATTGTAGAAAAAAAAAAAAAAAAAAAAAACATTATTTTCACGATATTATTCATTTGATATTATAATATTATGTGTGTTATTAGAATGGATTTTCGTTGTAAATTATCTTAAACACACCTTGTATATAAGAAAACACAATAATAATAATTTTAAACCGGTATATATTAGCCGAGATGTCTATATATATACACGTATATTTTTTATTATATTTAGGATGACCATCTCGACAAGAAAAAAAATATACCAACAAAAAAATTGGTAGAATTTGAAAAAAAAAAAACAATATTTATTTCTACAATATGCACGTTTATATGTAGTATATATATATATAATATAATATGTATAATTAATATATTCGTTAGTCGTATATTACATTATACAGAGTGATAAAAATATTCACGTCGTATATCAATTTTCTCGTTTCGTTGTACGAAATATAGCTGAAAATTAAATATATAAATATAATAATATAATTATATCGTACAGAAAAACACTATTACGTTTCTAGGGGGTGATTTGGGTATTTTATATTTGGAGATTTTATAGATCACCCAAAGACAATTTTTTTTCACTCGTTTCAAAAAAAATTCTAAATCCAAATTTTAATGAGTATAAATTCTAATGTTTAATTAGAAATCAAGATTATAATTTGCGAGGTAAATGTTTTTTTTTTTTTACCAATGACAAATATCCATATTACCCCTACCCCTACAAAACATGATGCTATATTTACATTTTGCTCTACAAGAAATGTGCAGATAAGTGGGTTATGGATGTATAAATCTTATAGAAAACTTCATGTTTATATACGAAGTTATATATGTACTACTCGTATAGTGACTTCTCCGTTTCTAAAGTTTTTATAGTTTAAATAAGTATAAAAGTAATATATTATAGGACCTATTTGAGTAATATCAGAAGGTTATAGGTTAGGTTTAAAAAATATTAATGTCTGCAGCACCACAAAATTTTAGATTTCTCGCCCCAACTATTTGTATATACAACACAAATTCTGAGCGTTTTTGGTATATATACAAGATACGACCTATGTACCTTATAGGAAACGAAGACTCGACAGTCTTTAAAATCGTCTGGCTGCAAGAATATGCGATTGAACACAGACTCGCAACATGGAGTGATGATAAGATGCTGTTCTATCTGTTGTTTGGTTTTTAATAAAAAAAAAAATAAATAAATAAATAATAATATTACGACGGACGAGGTTTGAAAAAAGTAATCGCCGACCGGCCGCAGCGTCGTCCAATTGGTTTTTACCTTTAAGAGAGAGAGACGAACCGCGGCCGCACGTTTTAATGAAATATCGTGTCGACGTGATTGACGCGTGAACGCCATATAGAAATAAACCGAAAAACATATTTTACCGCACACCCGTAGAATAATATTATTTTATAAATTATATTTTAACTTCACTTGACATCGAACCTCTGTTAATATAAGACTGTTATACGTGTGTGTGTGTGTGTATTGACGTTTGTACGACTTTCGAGTGTTGAATCGCCACGTCGTATTATATTTTATACGTGTTGTGTATGTGTGTAAACGTTCGCAACGGTTAATTTTAATCGTCGTATTTTAAACGTATTCTAATAAAAATAATAAATAAAAATAATTTTGTACCGTCATATCTTCAAGGATTCCAAAGCACTATTGTTTCATGTCGTACGCACATCGAGCCGAACGAGCCTATATGTAATAATAATAATAATAATAATAATAATAATAATAATGTCTGGCAATGAAAAAACAAATTTGACCGAGACCAACCTATAAAAAAGGAAGTATATAACGTTGTTATTTTTAAAATTTCGTGATTTCCACCATGAAATTCCTCGACAATATCGCTCTTTATTATGACGTGTTCGACGCGTTCTTAAAAGCATTATAATATCTATTCGGTAACGTTTAAAATGTCCATCGAGGAAAAAAAAACGCATTTTTTTTTTTTTTATCGCTATTTAATATATTTAGTTTTTAAAAGTTATGCTGATACGCACACTCGTGAAAAATACTATAAAAATGCGATCAAAGTATATACCATATAAAGTCTATAACCTATAAGTATATATATGTTGTTTTTTCTGTTTCAGCGACAAGAATATATAATATATAGGTACAGTAGGTATATACCGCAATAATGGTTATTATCTCATAAACGCGGTAATCCGTTAAGTTTTACCATATACTTTTATTATAATACTTGACTGCAGTTGAGATCGGCATCGTTTGTTTTTTTTTTCTTCCTTTTTTCAATACTTTGCGGTGGCGAATTATCATCATATGGTAGCTTACGGATTTGTATATACATAATTATATTATATATTATGCAGAATATTGTGTTAACCGGTATATGGTATCAAAAAAAATAAAAATAATAACATATAAAAAAAAAAAGGTATACGACTATTATCGTAATATTTATTTATTTGTTTACGTCGTATGTGTCGGCGTGTCGCGCCATAAAATCGTATTAAAATCGTACGGCATCGCGCGGTCTAGATGAAAAAGAGTTATGAAAACGATAAATTCACGAATAAAAAAATAATACGATATCATGTCGGAAAACGGGAATATTGCAGCGTTCAAAAATGATTTCGTTAAAATCGTTAAAATCCCGTTTAAAAACGTTACTATATATCCTGTTTGAGGAGTGGACGTTTTCTCAAAAGACGCTTATTTATTTCGTATCGGTAATAAACTAATAACTAATACGTAATAAATACCTAATACCTAATAACCATTCGTCTTTTGAAAATAATTGAAATATCGAGCTTCTCCTAACCTTAAATTATTATATTCGTCCGTAGTATCGCGTGGAAAGTATATTAAGCGTACTAATTATTATAGACAACGAGTAATTATAAATTATATTTTATATATAATAATAAGGTAGGAGGTGTATAGTAATGAAAAACGAAAAATATCTCGAAACGCAATGCCAAGAGCGTGACGATAAAATATTTTAGATTAAACGAAATATTATATGGCCGACGATATCAAGTTTACGAACAATATATTATTAATATATAATATTCGTTATTATATGTACCAAGTTGATATTAAAACGTTCGTTCGAATGAATCACAATATTACGAGTATATAACGTGTAAATATAATTTAAACGTTCTTCGGGCGCATAAAGTTAAAAACTTTTATACTAAATTCACGATATTAAATCGTCGAAACACGCCGTATCTATTTTATATACGCACCTGGTTATGACACATACTATAAACGCGTTAAGATATGCCAGATGATAATAATACGACGATATTTGGAAAAATGTAAAATTATTATTTATTTTTTAAACTCGACCGTAACGTGCGGATGTGTATGGGTACCATAATAACGTGCACAATAAATCCTCTCGGATTCGAGCTCCATAAATACTATTGTTTTTCTTTTCAGGGCGAACTGGTTTTTCAGCTATAATACTCGTACACGACGATGGCACGCATTATATTATCATTATCATTATCATTGTCTATAGTCGTCGAGAATATTCCAAAATATACGGTTTTGGACCAGAAATTATTGCCGTTATCGTATATAAAGAACAACTTACTTTATTCCATATGCTCACGTTATGAATAACAGGCATATAATTTTATATTATACTATAAACATAAGAAATCACGGTTTGTTGAGAAATCAAAATCATAAAATACCTAAGACTATACTCCAGAACAATACCCGCATAGTATTTAGGGGAAGATCTTAGACACAGTCTAGAGTCTAGTGGTGGTGAAGGTGTTCGAGTACATTCTTTGGCATATTTCACCAAATAGTAATAATAATATTATTTTAATATTCAAGTTCATTTTTTTTTTTTTTTTTTTTTTAATGAAAAAGAGATTTTTTAAAAAAATATTTAATAAATATTTCTTATAGTTGTGTGTTATTAAACAGTGTAAAAAGGTATACCTACATTTCGTTTTGAAATATAATTACGTACATTGAGGGCTAAATAAAGATGATTCTACGAAACTATTATAAGAAACGTATAAAACATCCCACCTCGAAAAGAAAAACTCCTAGATCAGCTACTGCGAATAAGGTAAATCTATATAGAAGAAAGTTTTACTCGAATGCAAAAAAATAGTGAGATTAAACGAAATAAATGTATTTAATAATATAATATTACGCTGTAGTGTTATAAATTATAATATTATCGATTCACGTATTGGAGCGGTTACATAATACGACCTTTTGTCGTTATAATATCCATCATATGTGCGTTTGCTCGTTTGCATATTATATTAAAAAAATTGTACAAATGTTTATTTTAAATAAATATCGAACGATGGGTACCGAAAAACACGATTTTACGTTAAACACATTCGACGTTTAATCGAAAACTTGAAAAATACAATGGATGTTCATAGTAAAAAGAGAATTGAAACGCATTCGGTGTATAACATTTTCACGTTTAATATGTAAATATAACGCCCGGAGGATTCGTTTATAATAATGCTCTGCACCTGACACGCGGGTTATTCTTATTGCTCTTTCGCAGAACATTCAGCAACACTCGTACGATGATACTCAGACACAGAAAATTATATTGACACACGAGCACACGCTGTATACACATAAACGTTGTATACATACTCACGCTGTATACACACACGCGCGCTATAAATTATCTCAATCGCCCCCGAAAAATGTAGCGTGAAGTCGCGAATCGTGTAAATATGTACATGGAAAAGCAATATCTAAGTAAATTTATTTCGTATATACGATTTAATAACATACGCGACTTCAATACTATATAGGTATATAATATTATAATATAGCAAATAATACGAGTACAATATCGATTTGTAAAAACGCACGAGTACGGGATAAATAAGACAAAATATATCTCTAATTAATCATAATATATTATTATATACGCGTTCTGTTAAAAACGAAATACGATCTCTGAACTTTGATAAGAAAATTAAACGTTAAAAGTTTAATGAAATATTATCAACACGAATCGCAATATATGTAACATATAACATAATATAGATACTCAAAAGGTTTTTAATTTTTAATCAGGCCTGACCCCATGAACTATATATATATGAACATAAATCTAATTCTACCTGCAGAATGACTGTATTATTATTATTATTATTATTATTATTATTATTATTATTATTATTA
>JAIUCT010000007.1:25133549-25144670 GCA_021307375.1 Tetraneura akinire | reverse complement strand
ATAATAATAATAATAATAATAATAATAATAATAATAATAATAATAATAATAATAATAATAATAATAATAATAATAATAATATTAATAATAATAATAATAATAATATAATGTTTGATAAAATTGGAAATTCTTGGTATTAATGTCTGAAACTTTTACTGAAGTATATATATAATTTACTTAACATTATTTCAAAATATTAGAAAAATCCCTAGTCTCAATTTTTTTTTATAGCTGTTAAAATTTATATTTTTAGTTTAAACAAAAATATTATGAAATAAATGACGAAAAAACGGCATTCACAAAAACAATTGGAGACGTGTAGTGTAGTCGGCGTAACATTCGCGAAAGCTACCTAGGTGTTAAACACCGTGGTCAGGCATATTTTGTTTTTTGTTTTTTGTTTTTTTTTTTTTTTTATGTCTGAAGATACTTTTACTAATAAATGTACTTTAGTGGTAAACTGTTTTTTATTTTAACTGCAATTAAAAATATAAAATAATAATTAGATATTTAAATTATCATATCGTTGATAAAGAAAAATGTTGAGAAATGTACAGAAATGTACAGAAGTGTTATATAATTTATTTAATCTTTGAACATATAATGTTCTTAGATAAGACGCTAAATCTGGGTTATTGTATATGACGCTGCGCACATCACATCTGGTTCTGACGAATTATATTGCTGGTTGCTTGCTCAACACAATCTACAATTGTGTTCACCGACGACAACGACAAGCAAATAATTAAAGTATATATTGCATATGTACTAATAAAATACGGGGAAAATCATATTATGATGTACCTACAATAGACTATGCGCTTTATTTCGTTACTATATGAGACATAGGAGTTATTACTTTAGAAGTATATTTTACATAATGACATTATATAATGGTATAAATTACTTAATTAATATTTATTCGATGCAAAATCTATAAAAGATTTTTTATATACATTCGTAGTCATCAGAGGAGACAATTGCATGTACTTACATGGAATGATGGGAGACAAGTGTAACAACCATAACTTTATTACTGAAATACAATACGAGTATTACAGCGTTATGATGTAATTATTACGATTACTATTATTATTGAAAATATAACTTTCATAGAATATATTAAAAATTTGTGAAGATATTCATTTTCTGGTTCAGAGTGTTCAAGAAGATGGAAAAAGTATAAAAGTACAATAACTATCAATGATATACTCATCATAGAAATCATGACTTATGCTTCCTCTTCTGATCTTGATCTTCTTCCTTGCTCAACACAATCTAGGAACGAGTATTAGTGCGTAGTGTTCTACTACTCAAGATAGCTTAGATAGCTAACTGGTTACATATTATATATAGTGGAGAAAAAGTGTCATATCACATATTTTATTGTTGGCTTCCTCAACACGAAAGGGAGTTATTGTAATAATACGGCCATGTTACTTTAACTTTTCTTTTGTTTAAGCAGTCATAAACTCTGGCTTAGGTTACATGGTTGCCTAGAAGATGAGAAGAAATTAATTTCCCAGTTCTTGACTAGTTAATGTGTAAATTGTCAGAAAAAAAATATATGCAAGGGAATCAACCACCGTTTAATACAATATATTATATTATTTGGTCCACCTACAATCATACATATTCTATCATGGTATACATTGTAATTATTAGCTTACTCAACAAAATCAAAATCTACAATTGTATGTACAAGTCATTATTTCATATGCAATATAATAATATATACACCGACAATAGCCTATATATGGCTTGAAATTGTAATCTTAGTTATCAATAATCTCTACCGATTGCTTGCTCAACACAATCTACAATTGTGTTCACCGATGATTACAAATCGAATATAAAAAGAGAATCAATTGCATGTCTCATATAGTAATGAAATAAAGTACGTATATTATAGTCTTTTGTATGTATACCATAACATATTGGCATATTGCCCCTATTTAATTAGTACTATGCAATATATACTCGTGTTATTTGCTAGTCGTAGTGTCGGTGAACACAATTGTAGATTGTGTTGAGCAAGCAACCAGCAATGTAATTCACCAGAAAAAGATGTGAAGTGCAGAGCATTGATATACAGCAATAACCTAAATTTAGCATCTTCTCTAAAAAAATAATATAAATTATAAATAATAAGTATATATAAATAATAATAAGTTATAAATTATGTAGCCGAACGTAGAGTTAAATTAATGGAAGATTTTAATACAAAATTTACAAAAAATGAAAATCAAAAGCAGTAGGTATATGTATTGTAGGTAAGTTATGTGTTAATAATTAACTAAGTTAAGTAACACTTTAGTATCATGATGTGTACTTTATAGCAATAGTATATGGTACTTTGTTATATGATTTAGTTTTTAGGAAGTACAAGAATGCCGTAAAAAATATCCAAGTCTAAGGAAAGATATATTAACAAATAACGTAAAAAAGTAGTTATTTATTTAAGTTCGTTTAATTTTTTTTTTTTTTTTTTTAAATACAAAATGTTATAAAATAATATAAAAAGTTTAAATAATCATCAAGAAACCTTTATAACATAAATGATTATGTTTTATAATAACACTTACGTAGGTACTATTTTTGGGTAACTTTAAAATTTAAGAGGTTACATGGGAAAAACTAAATTATTATAAAAAAAATTTAAAACATACTTTGACCAGGTAGTCATTCATAATTATTATTATTATTATTATTATTATTGTTATTACTATTCAGCAGATATATATAATATATATACATATATTATTGTCCATCGAGTAATGCGTATGTCTTTCGAGATATTATAATTATTACCTGCGGGACAACGGAGCGACATCCGCACATGATTAAGTCATAATTGTCCGTAATGACGTATATACGAGTATGTACCTAAGTGATATTATTAATATGAAATATTTTCTCGGTCAAACGGTACATCATAATAACTTCTATATATATATAATGAAGGGCGATAACTCAATTAACAGTACAGTAGTTTTTCTCGACTGTTGGACACGCATTTACGCAATAATATATGTTATAATTCTGTCGGTAAAGCAATAATCTTCTTCGTCGTGTAAAAATCGTTATTAAAACCCCGATGAACGTCTTAACGTCGAATTTTCATTATTCAAACCAATGATTATATCCTATTATATTTTGAAACGATCGTCAATAATCTATCTACTAGAAAACATATTATTAATATAATATAATATTTATAACCACGCGCGCGGTAACTTCAGGTATATACCTATATTATAGGTACCACGACGAGATTCGATGTATATATAGCTACCGAATAATACGTAATAATATACGTGGTCTTCGGTAGTTATTCTCGCATATAGTGTCTGTAGTGAACATTTCATTATACATTTATTGTTTGTTACGGAAACATAATATATTATATTATATATGAATACTAATAAAATACCCAAGACGATATTTTATATTATTTCCCTATGTCTTCGTCGTTTGATCGTATATTTAATATTAAACTCTTACAGACGCGGACAAGTCTTTGAGATACCACACGAAAATGATTCAGCAACCGCGCGTTAGTGTAAATGGTATTATATAGGTATAACCTGGTAAGTGGTATAGAATATATAATAGACTTCAAATATATAGATATAAAAATTTAATATAATATATACCTATCATAATAATAATAATAATAATAATAATAATAATAAGTAAGACTATAAATTCTGAATACTAATGTTTGTGTAACACCTTTAGTAAAAAAATCATTTGTACATGCATCATCGTTCAACCGTGTTATTATATATTATGATTATAGGAGCGGCCCTGAGCTCGTGTGGGTCAATAGGGATCAATTGTTTCCGATACGTCTCCACCGATTTCCCCTGTGTTCGCTTTTATTATAATACGTATTTATGATACGCTTGTTTTACTGTCGTCCGCGACGATATAGAGAACGAGAAAAAATAAAATAAAATAATTAGGTATATTTTAATTTTAATTATTTTCTTTATACTTTTTATCACAAGTTTATACAGCACTTCATATAATAAAAGTGTCGTTAATTTGTATAATTCGACGGATTTAATTTTTTAGTTCGCAATAATATAAAGTTAAAATAAAACGTTTACTAAACGGGAATATTTTTTTTTTCTGTTATCATAATAGTTGGTAGGTTTTTTTCTCAAAGGACTTTTAATTTCTATTTCGAAACAAATATAATAGTAAAGTATTGATTACGTGAAACGTAATTTTCTATCGTGCTAACGGCGAACCGTTTAATAAAAACAACCGATAATATAATGTTTACAAATCTAGTTTCATTTGGATTTTAAACAGTATAATATATACGATATGACGTATAATAATAATATTAAATTTTTCACAAATTTAAAATTATTATTCGGGTTTTCAATTTCTTTCGTTAGTAAATTTTTATGATACAATGATTTCAATCGTCCTGAAATAAATTACCGTGCACTTTATATAAATTTAAAACTGCATTTAATTAAACCGTTATAATAATAATAAATCGTATTATAAATTGATAGATTTTCCTCGCATTTCATATTTTATAATAATAATATAAGATATTATGGATTCTGATATGGAATATAATAAAGTAAAATTTGTTCGTATACTGTCAAAAAAATAAAATAACATCCGGCTTGATAAAAAACGTCATGATAATATTATAAATTTGTTTTCGTACAGCCTTGCTTTCGCATTGGTCGATTTCTTTTATATACATTTCAAGGTGCGTAATTATTTCTATTTCTAAAAACATATAATAACCCAGAATAAACGATCAAAATTTGTTTATTATTATTTTTATTTTTTTATGTTATTCGACCTCTGACACCGCCTATTTATGATATATGATATATTATTATATTCGTTTTGGCTGACTGTACGAATTTTCGCGAACGGTCGCCTTCAACATAATATATTATAATTATTATATTATTGTTTTTAGAATATTATCATAACAATAAATCGTATTGTCAAGATTACATTACGTCGTATATAGACTGGCCATTGATTGTCGCTCAATCGAAATGTATAACCTTTGGGAAGACCAAGATCCAAGAATGCGCTGGGAAGATGTCATAAAAAAGGATGTTGATAACAGATGGGAGGTGGAGTCAATGGGAGAAATCTAGCATTGGATAGAATAGAATGGAAGTTTGTTTGTGAGACGGAATGGTCTTAAAGGCCCAATTAACCCGAGAGAGAAAGGGTTTGTATATTAATCTTAACGGTCATATGTTTTTTACTTTAAATAACTAAATTCAATAACCATTAGGTAATTAATTTTTTTACAACTATTTTCCTATTTATAATATTTTATTTTTTAAATAATATTATAAAAAATAAGATTTCATGTTTTAAAATAATTTTACACACGCATAATAATATATAGTATTACATAAAATATATTTTTTAGGTAATAAATAAATTAAGAACATTCTTATTATTTATTATTATAATTAATTAACACTATATTTATATTATATTGTATCTTATAAATTTTAAAATAAATGTATTTCTGCAGTATTTTGTCATAAATTTTAATGTCGAAATAAATATTAATATAATTCTAGATTGTTTAGTCGTCGACTTCATAATACGAATATTAGTATTTGGATAAAACCGCAATTTTGCATCTTTATATATTTTTTGTTCATCTGTTTGTTAGGTACTATATTTAATTTAAACGAAATTATATTATACTTTCCACTATTAATCATTTCAAACTCCGATGTACATACACATTATAATATACAGGTGGGTCTTAAATACAGTATATTAAATTGGTATACATACAGACAGTGTTAATATTTCAATTATTGTTTACAATACGATATTTGTACCGATTTTTCAATATCACAAAGTACACACACATTTTATATTTTTACGAATGAATAATGGAAACCAAGACCGACGTATTTTTCAACGTTCGATACGGTACGATTTTTTTTATTTTTTTTACACACGTTTTATAAATATTACAACGGAGATAAATAATTCTCGTAACTTATATTATACGTTTTGTATTACAATAACACATTCGTAAACATTTCGGTTGACAAATTCAACGTTAATATAATAATATTATTAGTTTATTATACGATAACACGACGCTTTCTCGATATTATTCATTGTATATAGGTATAGATGTTAGGCGTGCAAACGAACGATTTTGTTGTTTACGTTGAATTTAACGGGCTCAATTACACGACCGGCCTACACAAACGAATAAAATTTCGATTCTTTAGACATATATTTCAGCCGATTAATCGTTAATCGTTGTGTCCAAACAGCGATTTATTCGTAAATCGAACGCTGTATAATTCCAAATGCGAACGGTCTTCGTGTGACGTCACGATGCGACTTGTATCCTACGATTGTTGGACTCGTCACCGGACTTGTCGTATATACAACGTGGATACAATTTAGATTTATATACGGGAATAAGCACAACCGAAAGTGCTCGAAACACGATCGATTCTATTATTTTACATTATTATTAAATTTGCTGTGTTTTGTTGTTTTGAGTTTTATGAATGACGGATCGGTCTGAGAGTAAATACTTTCCTGTAGTTCGTATAGTATCGTATACCATTAAAGATTAAAAAAGAAATAATATAATGCAATAAAAAGCAAAAAATGAACTGTAACGTATAATATTAAATTATAATAGCGTTGTATATAATATGTTGTGCAAAAATTATAAATATAAAAACGAGTTGTTAAAACATAGTCGCAGTTCTTTTCATCTCCCACTCGTGTAATTTTTCAAAAAACAAATTACCTAAACTTTTAATGGCGTATCCCCTTCCAACAAATACTTATAATAAATAAATAATTAATAATATAATATATGACTGTATAGTAGATAAAATTATAGTTATGGTAGCTATATATGTGGCTTTCTTTGTAAATTTAGAATATAAATGGATGATAATTATATATTGATAATATCATGAATATTCTAGTGATTATAGGTATGAAAAAAGAAAATGGCGATCGTTGGTGACTTCAATCAAATATTAGTATATTTTTTTTTGGCAATTAATTTAGTTTATTACATAATATACATATATATTGCATATTATTATGTCTGTGATTGTGAGACGTTAAACGAGACTAGGATAATAATAATAATGGTTGGCATAAATTGTTTTAGATTTAATAAAACACGTTTTACAATATGCATAATAATAAGGATTAATGACTAACTCGTGAGTCAAATATAATAAAATCTTAATATAATATTATTGTATGTGTCCTCAGTAAAATAAAATTTGATGTTCTTTTTTCCCCCTATATATAGGTACCACTAATTTATTGTCTGTTCCTACGCCCTGAACATGAAAAAACGATTAAATGTAAAATTTGAAGTTACCAAAAATATAATAAAATATAACATATTATTTAATATATAGGTATTGTATAATATACTAATTTAATTTTTAAAACACAAAATTTATACTCTCGAACATAAAAAAATATGAAAATCCTTAAAATTGAAATTTTAAAATTATCAATTAACATTTATAAATTGTAATTTAAGTCATACGACATATCATACCGTATATAATTTTTCGTTGACTTACCAATAATAGTATAATACACGATACATTATTCAAGGTGCAGTACATAATATTGATACTTAAAAGATATTATATACATAACCTTACAAAAATGTAATTTTTTCGTGACTTTTGTACATCACAAACGAATGAAATAATAAATATTGGCTCCCAGTTCTCATGAAGACATTCGTAAAAAAAGTATAAAAGGAAATCGCATTTCTTCGGGTTAGGTTATAGTATAATCGTTTATATTGATCTCACAATTTTCCGACCAGGGCCGGCGGAAGGCACAGGCAACACAGGCCTATGCCTAGGGCGGCATTTTTCAAAAAGGCGGCATTTGTGTGTATTAGTGTAGACAAAATATCAGAAATTTTAATTAAAAATGAAATTATCAGTCTAATATAAAGTTATTTTCCCGTTTATTAATCAAAACAACCAAAATAGTTTGACGACCAAAATAATATGATTGTGTGAATCGACCGTACACGTTGAAATTATTATATTTTATAATATACAGGAAAACAATGTCTACATCTACAAATAATATTTAATATTTATTGTAATAAATCAATAACATGTACAACGATAATAATGTCCTAATCGAAATACAAGTATAATGATAAATATTACTCAATCCATTATTTTTATTGTTTGAAATAATTATTGTATTATAAAAATAATGTACCTAGTACCTAGTACCTACTGATAACCAAAAAAATTCTTTAATACTTTGAGTGAAATATTAGTTTTCATTTTATTTGTTTTCCATTTTAGATTCTGGAAGCGAATAATGTATTGGTTTTACAATGAAGTGTGTCTTTTTTTTTATGCCTGAAAACACTTTTACTACCCGAAATAATGCTCCGATTTTCACAAACAGCATATTTTTCTGGTTGGAAAGTGGATGTAGTTAGTACTTTATTTAGATCATTTTTCGAATTTCTCAAAATTGACCCTAAGTGGTAGAAAAAACGACGAAAAACGGCAATTTTCACGAAAACTGAAATTTCAACTAATTCGATTTCAATATTTAATGATTACTCGGGCAATTTTAAAGTTAGAAACTTGAAAATTTCAATAGGTGTTCACACAGGTAATATATATATATATATATATATATGTGGTAATAAAATTTTGGAACCGTTACTTTTATTTTTCTACAAAATATAGGACTTAAATATTTCGTAAAATTCTCGTTTTTATATATATATAATGTTGGTAATTTTGGGCATTTCGATCTGAAAGTTTTATTGAAGTATACATACATATCACTTAACATCATATCAAAATATTAGAAAAATCCCAAGGCTCAATTTTTTTTTTATAGGTGTTTGAATTTGATATTTTTAGTTAATCAAAAAAAAATGACAAAAAAAACGGCATTATCTGACGGAGCTTCACTCAGAATTGTTTTTTCGAATGCAATAGTTTATCATTGCATTCAAATTATAACTAATTTAATTAAACATTATGATTGCACACCTGTATGGCTGTATCCTTTTCCTTGCTTTTTAAAAGTATATGTAATTAATTTTTTGTTTAGTTAATAGGGTAAAATCTCTTTTATACAAATTTAATATTATTATATATGGGTAAGGTAGATCGTAGGTGTGTATGAATTTGGGGGGAAGTGAGGATTTACAATACAAGGGCGGCAAATTTTAATTTTGCCTATGTATTAATAATGTCTAGCGCCGGCCCTGTTTCCGACGCAATTTATAATTTTATGATTTATGTTATGGGTATATACATACCGATACCACCCTATTATTGCACTTGGGTTTAGCGTGTTTGATAATGGTAAATATAAAATATTTTTGTATACGTATTATAAAAAATAAAGAAATCGAAATTTATCACGAAACTAAATAACTATATATAAAATCTTTTCTTTTTTTTTTTACAGTGTTACTGCTGTGTTTTTTTTTTACTCGTACGTTATTATTATTAATTTTTATATTAGTAAAAGAGAAAAAATCGAAACGTAAATGTATATTATACAGTGGAGATTAGAAGAATGTTTTCGCATTTAGACTATATATACACACGCGCTGACTGTGCACATAATGATATATATAGTGATCCCGAAACAACGTTTTTTCTTTCATCGTCCGATAACATTCATTCGGTAAATTTACAAACACACTGTCACATACTATCCGTTGTGTGCGTTTATTTATATAAATTGTTATTGTAATATTCGACACGTTTGCGTTGCATTGCATAGCGGAAACCTCAGACAATTGACATGCCGTTGAGGTCTGTCGTGGATTTTTTCCCCTACGCGTTACAATAAACAAGAGTCGACTTATTTTTCTATATTAACATTACGATCGTCTCATAAATTTATAATAATAATATAATGGAATTGTATAAAAAATTATCGCGATAATTATTGAGGTTATAAATAATGTATAGTCATTATACTATAGAATCTATAGTATAGATCGAACCCCGGTAAACGATATTCAATATTACGATATTATATTATATTAACGTTATACAATCCAATAATTCGTATTGTGTTTTTTTTAAAAAAAAAAAAATATCGGTCATTTAAAACGCACACGAGTTACCTATAAAGTATATTATGTAGGTACTCACGTGAAATTGGCACGCCTGTATCAGAACTTTTAAAAAAGTTTTATTATACTTGGACTTGGCAAAACGTATAATGTCGTGAACTCGGCGCAATACAAAATTTACGGTTGAATTTTAAACTAAATACGTTTAACGAATTCTAACCGTGTCTAATAATAAAAGTCCGAGTAGACGCTGTTTTTTTTTTTTAAAAAAAAATTTTATGCCAAATTCATAAATCTATAAAAGAAATGTAGCACGTGAACTGTGATTTCGTATTATTATTTCACCACAACGCGATATTGATAAAAAAAAGAAAAAGGACGAGCAAAATATATTATTATCAATGATATATCTGATGTGTTTAACGTAATAATAATTCATGGGCGCAAATAGGGGGTGTCATGGGGAACTTAGACCCCCCAAATAATTTTGTCTTTTTAATTTTTATTTAAAAATAAAAATGTGGAAAAAGACAAGAATAAAGTAATTTCATCGAGATCATTGATCAAATAATATTTTACATTTATATAACTATTTGGCACATATATTACTATAATAAATTAGACATAATAACAATTATTGGACATTTTTTTTTTTTCAAAACCAGAGACTTTGGTTATAATTAATCGACAAAGACGCCGCGTTTTATTAAAATCAATAAAATTTTCCAAGATATAATTTGTATTTTTATGTTGACAATTTAGCAAATATATTATGGGGGAGGCTCAAGTCCCCACGTTTCTTTTTAGCTATTTATGCTTCTATGAATATTATTATAATATTTCTGCAGTTGTGTGTCCTCGTTATTATAATATACGTATTTCAGTACAAGTATAAATTGTACGCGGAATACATAGGAAAATAATAATTTTCTCGTATATTTGTAGATTTCCATCGTTAATGCGTTATTATTATTATTATTATTATTATTATTATTATTATTATTATTATT
>JAIUCT010000007.1:25091976-25133539 GCA_021307375.1 Tetraneura akinire | reverse complement strand
TTATTATTATTATTATTATTATTATTATTATTATTATTATTATTATTATTATTTATTTATTTATTTTTCATCTTTATACGTGATGCTGCGTATTTTCGAATAGAATATAACGTGGATATAAATAAGTGTACGTTTATTTGAAACATAATAATATTAAGTATACATTATATACACACCTCTACTGCTCAACATGGTAACAGTCACGCGTGCGTCCAACGTTTTTCAATTATTGACTTTTCGATTCGTGTTAAATAACCGAATAGTTTTAAATTATAATAAATTAACGATAACTATTTGTCAACCGTGCGCGCGTATAAATATACATACATTTATAATATACGCATTTATCGTGTAATAAACTATATGAAGACGTTATAAATTTATAATATTTATATAGGTACCTATACTCGTATATGATATTATATGTTATGTGTGACGTGATATAACTAATAATAATAATAATAATTTATAATATAGACGAGATGGTCAAACCGCAATATTTAGAATATAATTTATATATCGTATACACATTATGATAATATATTATCTATAATACGTATTTAATCGATATATCCTTTAAAATTCCTGTATACGGTTTTTTTTTTTTTCGTATTTTACAACGAAATTCTCTGGCTGCGAGCCTGAGTCCGTTAAAACACATAATAATAATTATAATATTATTCAGATGAGTGTATTTTATATTGTCTGTCGCGCGAGCGTTAATATTATACGCATTATATAGCAGCTCACGATTTAATAGAAACCCGACCAACAAACGTTATAATAATATAATATAATATAATATAATACAATATATGTAATAAAATTTAATAATACGCGTGTAAAATACGCGTCGTATAATTTACATTTAAAATAACCGCGCATAAACACTGAAATATTATAATAAATTTACAACGTTTCCGACCGCGGTCGAATAATATACTCCTATATCATAATAATTATTATAAAAAAAAAAAAAAATAATAATACGATTTACTATTATATACTTATTACTACACTACCGCGGTATACGCGGTAATACGTACCGCAGTTATGATAAAACAGCCCCTATTTTTAATAATATCGCCATAATATAAATTGTATTATTACTTGTACGAATTATATACGTTCGCAAAATTTAAGATCGATTTTAAAAGCAATCGATAATTTTTTTTTTTGTTATTTCTCTTTTTTTTTTTTACATATTTTATATTATAATTTCTTTTTTTAAAATTCAAAATTGTGAAACTATATTATATTCTTATAAATCGCGTTTCTTTCATCGAACAATCACTTTATAATTTATTTATTATTCCTAAATTATATTATTTACTTTTATTAATATATTATATTATAATTTCAAATTGGTAATGTGCAAACTTTCCATTTTGCAGTAGATAATATAAAATACTTTGTGATTTCGTATATTATTGAAATATCGGTCGGTCGCTATAAGGTCCAACCCATGATGGGTGCAGACATTGAAGAACATTGTCGGCGAGATGATAATATACGAGCGAAGAGTGACCGCAATATCGAAAAAACCATAATTATTATAAATTATAATAATAACGTGAACGTGTTATACCGTATTTACACCGTATTTATACCACGGTAAGTGCATATACCTTTTACCCGACTATTGCGGTATTACCAAGTTCAAGTACCTAGTAAGTATATACCTATAATATGTATAATACTATATATATATATATATATATGTATAATAATTAATAGTACACGATGGTAGATATAATTCTTTCGCATTTCCGTGTTTTTTTTTTCATTCTCTGTATCGAATCCGCGAATAACGCGTTTTTATATGACCGATTTATATTATACTCGTGTGGCCGCGTCCCATAACCGAGTTTACGGTATAGATTCGCGTGTGCCGTACCAATAACCGCGGTTTATATCGTGCAGTATTATCACGATGTTTCGCGTTTAAATCATACGTGCGAATGAATAATAATTATAATATTGTAATATTAATAAATTCGCGTGCCGGACGGTTGGCGACGCGCGATCGTTCTCGTTGGATCCGGACCAACATCTAGAGGAGGAAAAAACTCGGTAAAAAAAGCGTAATAGCCCGAATATTATATGAAATATTATAATTTTACTACAAGAACATTTTTCATAATAATAAATAGCGCCGCGGATCGAAGTCGAAGAGAACGGATTGTAAATAATAATTTAATAATACGATGCGACTATAAAATATAATATACGAAAATAAACAATACGAACACGTAACGTGGCGCGAAAATAGGTCATGTCGCAGAAAAGCTGTTCTTATTTATTTTATTTATTTTTTTCTAATATTTATTTTTCCATGAGCGAAACGCACGCTCCGTCCGTAAAGCCATAACGCGATGACGGTTATTCTTTAATGGAACAATCGATCGTTCGGCGCGGCATAGATCGATCGCGTGCTCGACGAGCGTGGGCTGCAAACGTAAAAAGAAACCAAAATATACGCCTTCTATACGCGCGGATCATTATATTATTATTATTATAATAATAATAATAATAATAATAATAATAATAATAATAATAACCGCAGATTTATGGAATCGGGGCCTCCTATTTAATATGTATATGACCGCGAGACGAATGAGGCCGAAGAAATTATTATATTTTATATAATAATACAATAATATTATAATGTATCATAAGGATGACGAGATAATACCATTATTATTAAATCCGCGCGAAATATAATGCGCATATCACAATACGAGAAATCACTAAATCTGTGTAGGAGATTATAATATTATATGGGTGTCGTGAGTCATCGTCACTGTTGTAGACTCTTCGGTCGTCGAGAAAAAAAATAAACCTATATATATATATATATATATATATATACTTATTTATACTTACAAAACGATAATAATAATAATAATAATAATAATAATAATAATAATAATAATAATAATAATAATAATAAATCGAGAATCTCTCACTTCGAATTTTTTCGTATTATTATCATATTTATTTATATTTTTATATAATTTTAAGGTATATATTATACATTTTAAATCATAATAATCATTTACAAAATAAATAATATTTTTTTACAATTTATTAATACACCCGACGATATAGAATAAGAGATATTGAGAGAGAGATAAAACGCCAATTATACTCTTATTTATTTTTAATTTTTTTTTTTTTTTTTTTGTAATATCATCAAATATTATATTGTCCCTTTTGTACAATAATAATAAAAATAATAATAATAATAATAATAATATAACGCTTGTATATAATATGATAAAATCCACATATGCGACTTCCTATACGGATTGCCTTGTTCGGGATACGTTTGTAAATATAATAATAATATGTCATTAATAGTGTTAGTTGTTATTAATCATTTTGTTTGTAACTTCTATTATATGGGAAACAAGTAACAACCTATATAATATTATTTTATTATTTTTATCTATACGGCTGCCATGCGATTATGGCTCGGAGTTTTCCTGTTCACTTATCGTTAACAACATCCTGGTTGCTATCAATAATTTCGTAAATGGAAACATTTATTTTCTTTTAAATTAAGGAGATTCGGTTCTAAACAGTTAAAATAATATTTATTATTATATTGACTATAATGTTATTGACTATTGTTACCCGTTCGTTTTTACACATTTTTTAATAACGCGGAAAATTATATAGGTACAATTATGAATATAATTGATATAATATCGTTATTATTTATTCATAATATATAAATGCTAGTTTGAAAAATATTTAATTTCGTATCAAATTTTTTTTACGAATTATAATAATAATTTATATAGTATACCATATACGTTATTTGATGACTGTTAAAACGAAAAAAAAATAAATATATTTAATTATTTTTATACAAATTTAGGTTATAATTATTATTGTTATGAGTCGTATAAAAAAAAAATTCCAAGAAATAACTCTTTTATTAAAACGCATAAAAATAATAACATATTACAATAAAAATGTAAATTTTTAATTTATATGAGTTTATACGACATAATGTGACCTTAAATTATGACTATACATTGCGAATATTATGTATTATTTATATTTATTATGATTGATAAATAATAATAATAATAATAATATGGTAAATAATATTATGTGTAGTCGCAACCCGAAGTTATAATTTTATACAGTACGTGTCCTCATAACATTATAGGTATATTTCATTAATAAATTCGATTATAATATGTATAATAGATGGACTTTAAAGATTATCATTTTAATTGCTGCGTAAGAGAAATTTATAATAGAATAATAGAACGGGTTCGTTAGACATAATTGTTAATATAACGTTATAAAATACATAACTAATATTATTATTATTATTATTATTATACCTTTAAAGCTGGATAATCAATCGGAAACAATGTACAATGATTTTATTTTATCTTTATAATAATTTAATATACGATGTGTATTATTATTAATTATTATTATTACGCAAATTATATAGGTATACATATAATGGTATAACTAAAACGTAATTTCTCAGTTGAGATTGACTGTAATTAATATAATTATTATATTATAACACGGTATAATTATTAATTGTAAAACACGTAATTAATATAATATTATTGTTAGGTATAAAGTCATGATTATGTGTATAACATCATTGTAATTCATCATTATACCGAAACAATTTATGTATAATATAATATATTAAAATAATATTAAAATAATATTATGTATTTTGTTTAGTGAAAATAAACACGTGTATGGGATATTGTTCTTGTAATATTATTATTAGTATATACCTAACCTATAATAATAAAATATATAAAATGAAAACGCGCGACTATAATATATTATAAACTATATACGTGTATGCGTTTTATGTGTATAAAAACACGCGTAAAATATACTAAAAAATAAATTTACGAAGAAAACGACTAAATGTTTTGACGTTATATGATGGTTATTTAGACGCGTGTAATCAAACGTTGATAAAATGCATTCTTATTCAAATTGCCGAGTTATAAATTTAAAATTTATATATACGAATACACGGTATTGATATCTTTGTTGCGGTGATTTGTACGTATTTTAATATTATATGTAAACACTTATAACGCGTCCGAAGAAAAACAAAAACAAATCTGTGTAGGTATATATAAAAAAAAAAAAAACATGTTCTTCTTTAACCGTACACATAATAATAATAAATCGTTTTCTTTTTAACCCCGTATACACAAAATAAAACTAATAATAAAAACACGATAAAGCCCACTCGACTAAAAATCGATTGAAGTTTTTTTTTTTTTTTCTGTTCAAAAATAAATCTTAAAACGTTCGAGTATACGTTCAGGTACACGTCTTCGTCTTTAACCCATTAAAATGTAAAACAAATTTTATATTTTATTCTTGCTCTAGCTGTTTATAATACAATACGTTTAATCGTTTTATTCGTACAGTTAAACGTATATTAATTGTATAATACAATAGGTTACAAGTACTCGTATAATAATAATATTATGCTCAATATTATTATGTCATCCCGTATAAACTATTATATAGTCGTAATAGTGTCCAAATCGATCAAAATATAAAAATAGTCAAAATTATACAAAAACTATTAATATTAACTATGTCATGAACTGCGTTATTTGTATAGAAAATTTTAATATTTAATTCGGACGTCGTATATTTTTAATGATAAAAAAAAACTTTTATGTAACGTATATATTCTAATAAAAACAAAATAAAAAACTAATAAAAAACAAAAAATAAAAAAATATATTATTCATTAAAAGAAAGGGTTCGTTCACATTACATATAATATATAAATGTACCTAATAACAAACATCGATATACAATATCAAATAATATATATGCAATATGGCGTTTGTAAGAGGGAATATGTATTACATGATGGGTTCTAACTCTAAATCCCTTCGTTTTTCTTTCAATTTTTTTTATAGATTTTTTACTTATACCTATATCCCTTCTAGAGTCGATATTTCGTATTATCCTCCCTTGACAAAATTCTAAGTACGCTATTTTGTGTATAATAATTGGGAAATTACATTATATGACGTTAAAAACGTATATACATTGTATTATGTTATTGTATATTTGTATACCTATACGACGTACTAAATAATAACTATAACAACCGATTTAATAATAGATTTGTTTGCAAAGTATACTATATGTATATATATAATATATCCGAGCGAAAGTGCGGCCAACTAATTTTAAACTGCCCTGCTGTCCACACACGAATTTTTGCTAGCCAGCCAAAAACGGCATAAGTTCACTATAGCGCAGCTATATTTATGACGTCATGAGTTTTTTTATTATATTCTAAATTTACGCCACAGAAATTTATATACCCGCAGGGATGGCCGAGTGGGGAAGGATAAAAATTGCCAGTGACGAAAATAGCCTCGTCATCGTTTCCCAACCTGGTTGATTATTTTTAACAAATAACAAATACACGAAACCCCATAAAGACTAGAAGAAAAAAGAAAGAAAGAAAGAAAATTATTATTTGGGACACGTTGACTTAAAGTTTTGGCTAAACGTCAATATACTGCAGTTAAAATATTGTACATGACATACACGTATTATAATATAGATAAATCGACATAATAATATGACATTATATCGTTAAAAATCAACTATAAATAAAATATTATCACAAATTAAATTACCAATTTAACAAATTTGAACAAATTAGAAGAACAACGATTTTAAATTTAACCAGATTTAATATATAAAAAAATATTACGTTTAATCGTTCGGCTAGATTGCGTTTAGAATTTTAGACGCGTATTTGTACAATATATAGGTATAAAATAAAAAACAATTTATTCATAAATAATTATATTTTCGCAGGGAAACGTCCAACTATATACGAAGATTAATTAAATATTTAACTATATATTATTGTTAACAAAATTATAAATTTAAAATAGATAATACGTTTTTAAATTATTGATATTCGATAATATAATTAATATTATCTTATAATCGTGCACGTACTTAAAAAATTTCATAAACCATAAGTATATACTATATATATATATATATGAATTGTTCACATAAATCATGTATAATATAATAAAAAATATATAAAAAAAAAACGTGAGTATATTAACTGCGATATATCGTTTTCTGCGTTAAAAATGATAA
The DNA here is from genome assembly GCA_021307375.1 of Tetraneura akinire. Lineage (NCBI taxonomy): Eukaryota > Metazoa > Arthropoda > Insecta > Hemiptera > Aphididae > Tetraneura > Tetraneura akinire. Next base: position 25,126,375 of record JAIUCT010000007.1, on the reverse strand, counting down.
ATCAACTTGACAATCAATCGCGCATCCATACGATGATAAACAACTTCATTCGTATATTTACTTTTTTTTTTTTTTTTTTTTTACATTTCGTTATTATTTATAACTTTATTATTACATTATAGTTTTATATATAAATTTTTTTTTTTATTTTACGTAACTTACACATCGCTTACGTCCAACATCGTTTTAATTAACAGTCAATACGTATAAGATCGAGATTACTAACATAATAATATCGTTTTAAGTCATGTAGGGATGTAGGTACATTTTATATAATTATTGTAGTATAATACTTGTATAAAATATAAAAAGAGACCATAATTATATCAATTCTAATACTTATATTTACTATTATTGATAATAATTTTTGTTTATTTATGCAATAATTATTGTTTCGACGTATATTATTATAGTAATTATAAATTTTAATTACAATCCTTATGGTTTTATTTTTTTTTAATATTTTTATACTTTTTGTTCACGTGTTCGCGTGGTTTTAAGTTAAATCTGAAGATTTTTTTTATATATACGCCAAATTCCATCCGCGGTTTTTTTAGATTATTTTTTTTTTTTTTAAATAAACAATATAATAAATTTAAAATAATAATAAAATACTGTGTAATTTTAACTATATGAATAATCAAATATAATTATAATAACTATAATTATTCGTACAATAAAAATGTTGTTATTATGTACGCGTTATATTTTAAGTGAACAATTTATAAAAAAAAAAGTTGGAGAGCGTTCAAATCTATGATTTTCGAAATCAGTTTTGGTCACGTAACCCATGACTTTTATATCATATTTAAATATTTAAAATTTTGTAACTAAAAACTTAAAATAAAAAAATTTAAAAAATTAAGTACGATATATTATAATATTGTTACTTTTAATAATAGCCATTAATAGGTAATAATTATAATTATTCAATAAGTAAATAATAATGGATAAAAAATATAAGTATGAATATCGATTTATTCAAGTAATTCGTTTATTTTATCATTGCGTTTACAAGGTAAAAGTTAAAAGTTTGTCTATACTTACCTATATAATATTTAGAAGTATAACACGATAATTATTGTATCATTCGTAGTAGATACTTTTGGTTAATATGACTAACACGTAATAGGTAAATCTATATAACACATTAAGCGATGGAAAAATTTACACCAATAATAATATACTAACCTCAATAATAATATTATAGGTTAAGAGCAGAGACAATAATACGCGCGACATCATATTTGCACAATCCGTGACGTCACTCATATTGTTATATAGGCCTAAGCGGTAGTCAAGGTCTCGTTGTCCACATATAACATACTTACAGCTTTTTCAAATCGTTACCTTTTTTTTATATAACCTACTAATATTAAATATATAACATTATATTAAAAATTAATAATAATATAACGTTAAATTATATATTTATAATATACTTTTAATATTATCATTTTTCTTATTTATTCGATTTTTATCACGATATAAGAATCGTCAATGTCATTGATTACAATAAAAATATACCGATTACTGATTATAATGCGACTATAATGATAACGATACAATAATGTAAATAAAATAAAACTATCGCATTATAATAATTATACGTATTATTCTATTTATCAATTATTACGTATTTCGTATGGTGCTGCAATTACGCAAACGCTAAAAGTAGATTGTGTACACATTATATTATTATGTACATAAAAATAATTTCTAGTAGGTACACATTATTTGCATTTTATTTTTTTACATTTTTTTTAACGTACATCTGTATTTTATTAATTTTACAATAAAAAAGTAAACGCGGTTACACGAATACCGCGGTCGATATTCTATAGTCTTATAAATACAAATTATATTACCTATATAAGATCATTATATGTACTTATACAAGTACATATAAGTATGTATTGAAATAAATTTCACGCAAGATTGAAGGCGTTATATGATAAAATAAATATTTCGAATTTTGTATTTATTTCCGTTTTTCAAACAAAAATAAATGGATAAATATTTTGGATTAACATTAAACATTATATTAATAAACGATATATTACAAGATTATATAGGTATAATATATAGCTCTTATATTGTACGCTTAAAATGACCTCGGAATTTTTTAAGTCAATAATTCAATTAATTTTTTTTTAATCCATTACGCAATTTAAACGTTATAATGACGTTTTAAAAAATCATTGTAATATAAAAAATTAACATACAAAACGTGCACAAAATAACTTTATGTTCGAATAATAAATTTTTTTTTTTTTTTAATTAAATTTTATCGAAAAATTAATTATAAAAAAAAATCTATAATTCCGTAATTTATTATTATATTAAACTTGGACGCGTTAAAATATTGGTCAATCAATAATATATTCTTCATAAATAAAACGTTATTATAATTACTACTATATATAAATGATTTTTGTCCGCTATTTTATGCGGTACAAAAAAAAAAAAAAAAAAAAAAATACTATAATAACAGTAAAGACGAATTTCATTAAAAATTTTTTATAAATAGGTTTGAATTTAATTAAAAAAAAAGTCGGTATATTAAAAAAAAAAAAAATGTAATTATAAACTAATATTATGTAAATCTAGGAATATTTCCAGGAATTTATAATGTTCATGACTATATTCAAATAAGCGGTTATTTTTAAACTTTCAACATAATATATTACGAGAATATACTATAAAGAGGCTAAATTTCACAGAGAAATGTACGTGAATTATTATTTTAACAGTTGTAATATTGTGATATTATATTGTATTTTATTATATAATATATTCTTCGTTTTAATTCAATATTTATGTTTTTTTTTTAAAAAAAAATTATCATATATTTAAAAAAATAATTGTAGTATAGTTTTATTTATTTACAGAGTAAAAATATGTAAAAATCGCTTGCCAATTACTTAGCACTTAGGTATAATACTCATATAATAACCTAACCAAACACTTTCAGTATAAATAGACAAATAGTAAATTGTATTATTCTACAAAATAAATTATTTTCGCATTCCCGTTTATTATAAATTTAGTCTAAATTTCATATATAGTTTGTTTAAACAATACGATTAATCGCAACAAGCGTATATTGAAATTTTGTTACATATTTTAGACTTTCTCTTTGTCACGAAGTCAGTATACTTTAATTTAAACGAACCCTTATAACATTTTTCAATATAATAAGTATAACAGTTATTATAAAATATTTAATTATATCTCTCTTATCAACAATTGACTATTGACATTTATTTAGAAAATATACCAAATTTTTATTAAAAAATAATAATATAAGTATTATTATATTGTTTTAATGTTTATATACCTATTATCTATTTTATTATTAAAATAAAAATTAATTATGATAAGTACCCTAAAGAGTAAATGATGAGGACGCACATTGCAGATCATAGGCGTGCGCACGGGGGTAGCAGATGCAGCAAATGCTGCCCCTGAATATCTTTTTTTGGACTGCTAAGTATTAAATTTCATCATTGATAAATTAAATTTTCAAACCTAAATTACATTAGATGTGTAAAAAATCTTGATACGTGATACTTAAAATTAACTATAAAATAAATGAATTTATGGGCTGGATTTCTTCAAAAATTAGGTCGAATTTATTTTCTGCTGCCTCTGAATTTGAAATCTGCACACGCCTATATGTTGCAGATATCCATAATAACACTATTATTAATTTGGTAAGTAAATTTTAATAAATTTTGAAAATATTAATATATAATATGTCTAAATAAAAAAAAAAAGAAGAATTTCATACAAGTGAGCATTGAACATTAATTTATTAACAATATAATTATATTTATAAAAATACTTAAATGTGTATAGATATGGTATGAAGTAAAACATAACAATAAAATTTATAAAAGTTTTGGTAAAAACATAATATTATCAAGTTAAGTCGAAAAGAAACTTTGAAAATAACTCATTTCACATTCAAAACTTGTAATATATACATGTAGACAATGCGTGTAGAATTGATGGAAATATAATAATATTACACGAACGACTGCATATTTATTTAATTTACAATATTATTTTATACTTGTATACCTACATAGGAACCTAACTACCTACTATTTATTTTTCAAACGATAGAAAAGTTGTTATGATAATTTATAACTTGCCGATGTCGTACTTAAACCAGTTATTATCGTTTCAAAACTTAAGCGTATACGTATTATATTATTTTTTTTACGACGGACCGTAATAATATAACAAAATATTTTACGTATAAAGCAGCCGCTTATTATACCTACTTATAGCGACCACAACCGTGGTATATGATGCGGTTGTAAAATAATGTGCTACACGAATAATAATAATAATAATAATATAATAATGTCTTAAATAAACAGAATTGCGGCGCGTGCTAGCGTAAAAAAAAAAAAACACGCGACGGCCGTCCGTGACGTGTCGGACGCGGATTGCCGGGGTGACGTCAACGCGCGACGAAGACAACACTCGGCGGCGCGCGCGGTTGGTACGACGACCGTTGAGCGCGTTTCGTGCACGGAGTCGCCTTGGATCTTCCGCCTACGGACTCCAGCTCTCCGGCCGGCCGCGGGACCGTTCGCCGTCGTCCGGCACCGCGGCCGCACACAGCTGGACAGCGACGATGACGGCCGTCGCGTAAAAAGTCCTCGGCGCGCGCACACCCTTCGCGGACGCCGATCAGAACGCGGACAGGACAGGTGCGGACGCGCTTTCGCCCGGTATAATATCATTATATTGTTGTTGTTGTTGTTATATTGTCATTATCGTCGTGCGGGCCTGCGCGCGTTACCCGTCCGACGCGCGTGTAACGCATAGGCGTACGCGTATACCTACGTTTTTCGGTTCCCCCCCTCACGGCCATACGCGACCGAACGAACACGCACGCGCACGTACGCCGTGATTATTAACAATAATACGCGCGTCGTTATACACACAAAAACGCGGTGATGCGCGCGCTCGCTCGGTATTCGAATATACGTTTTTTTTTTTTTTTTTTTTTTACAATTTCGTTTTTGAAAAATTATTATTTTCTCCGTTTCGTTATTAAATTAATAACCGTTCGTGTCGACGGCGTGCGTGAGTGCGGTATTTAGTGTCCGTTCGGCGGCGGTGGTCGAAAAACAATAATAATAATAAGTATAACGAATTGCGACATTTCGTGCGCGCGTCACGTGGCGTTCGCCCGCCCGGCATCGGCCGTACAACCGATGGTTCGCGGCGTCGCCGTACGCAGCTGATGCCGGCCATGGTCGTTGCGGCGGACTCACGACGGCGTTGCGCGGGCCATGAAAAGGACTGTTGCCGACGGCGGCGGCGACGGCGTCGGCGATGATGTTCGTGGCGGCAGCGGCGAGCGCAAGTCCCTGCGGAACCGCCGTCGGCGGGGGGTGCACGATGACCGTCCGCCGCCGCAGTCGCCACTGCCGCTACCGACGCCGCCGCCGCCGCCGCCCTCGGCCACCATCACCAGCGGAGCGTTGCACAGACTCCAGGCGGCGGCGGCGGTGGCCACGCCGGTGGACGCTAGGGACTCGTCCACGGCCGCGGTGACTGACGATTGGCTGTTCGCCGAGTGGTTGGACAGCGGAAACACGCCAACTGCAGGTATATGTACATAATATAATAATACAGTGCTCGGAACGATCCTATTCGTTTTATCTCGAACTGTAACGCGGCACAAAAGCTTTCTGAAAAACGTACACGCGACTTTTGCGGACCCGGCGGCGGCGACATTCGGCAAAACAATACGCGAACATAATTTACCGTTCGGGGTTACAAATGTTATACGTTTAATTTTATGCGTACCGGGTCGACACACGCTGAAAGTACCGTAGTATTATATACAAATTTAAACTATATAACGCTTAAAGTGCTTGTGATGGCCAATGACCTTTATACGGTCGAAATGAAGAGGGATATCGCGTCCGGCGTCCCTTTTTATTTTTCTGGTAACCTCCTCTCATTTTGCCCGCGTGCATGATAATGCGTCCCTCGCGTGACCTTTATAATATATACCTTACACAGGTACCTCTGGTTTAATAATAGGTATATATATATTTTTATGCTTTTACATTTAAAATTTCAAAATAAACTGCTACCAAAAGAAAATAGAAATCCCTCCGAATTTATTTTATTTCGACCATCACGAATATGATAATAAATCGACGAGGTTTTAAAAAAAAAAAAAAAAAAAAAAATTGAATTAATTGAATTAAATAAGAATATTAAAAGTTTGGAAATTATTTACAAAATAAATTCTAAAATATTTTACCGCGACGAAAACGCATACAATAGGTATAATATTATATTATAACGTATAATCATAAGGGTTCGTTATTATAACCGTAATGTATAGAGGCCGAAGACCGTTTCGTCTATCTGACCATAATAATAATAATAATAATAATAATAATAATAATAATAATAATAATAATACTATCCAATACTGATTGATAGAAATTTTCACGTACAGATAATATCAATATGACGTTGGGTATATATACGTACAGATAACTTATAATATATACCATACCTATATATTATTATTATTATTATTTTTTTTCTCTTTTTCGTAATTTGTATACATTCATACGTATAATCATCCCTTCAGCCTTCGGGGCTTTTGAAAATATCGTATATATACAGGCGTACATACACGAGCAAAACATAATTATAATTACTGGTATTTATAATTGATTATGGCATCGTCGAGTGCGCACTTCAATTTGTATAAATAGCTTTGAAACCGCTGGAGGGTGTACTCATGTGTTTATTGTGTTTTTTTTTTCTTTTTTCTTTCACGTTAACCGGACAAGTCGACTCTATTGGAAACGCGCTCTTTCACAAAATATAGATATATACCGTATAATAATAATATATGTATATAGCATTATGTGAATGTCTGAAACGAACATTTGGAAAACAACGAAAAATAAATACATTATACCGCCTGACTTTTTATGAAAAATTACGTGTCTCGGTCAAATATTACCTGGCGACTCGGGTATATACTTATAATATAATATGTTACGCAACATCATACATTGTGTGTGTATAGATAAGATTCTAAAATTATATAGATAATTTTAGAAAATCGTCCTATTACAATAACACTATTTATATATAACTTCGCGTGTAATCTAATAATTATTAAATTATTTTGAAAAATTATTTAACAAAAATATCGAACTAATACAACAAAATTCGTTACGTAGTTTAAAAAATTAATTTCCTTTTCGAAATAACATCATCATAAAAAATAAATATATACACACTTATATTATATATAGTTACTCGAGTAGATTGATCAATATTATACAAGGATAATATTATCATCGTATTATAATATGTTTACATTTTATTTATTGACTTATTATAATATCTCGATAATTAATAATTTGTTTATTAAGTATTGCACAAGTTTATAAACGTTATATTGTATAGCTTAAATAATAATATATATGTATTATTAAATAAAGAGAAAGTCCGCTAAATTGGACGGTCGTATTATGAATGGCTGTTCCGTTGTGGTGTTAATACTTGTAAATTCCAGTTTTATCAAATATACGATATATTAATTAATTAATACCCTTTTTACTCTTTACAGGGTCATAATTTAGTTATAACCTATTAAATATTGATGTAGTCGTTATAAACAACAAAAACACGCGTAATATACAATAAACGAACAACGTATAATTCGCATTATAAAATCGGCAGCATCCATAAATGGATATATCATTTAGATGTGTATACGTAATTATGTTATTGGACTATTTAAATGATTGCAGTGTATACGACGTTTTTAATCAAACGAAATAATTACAATAATAATAATAATAATAATAATAATAATGTATAAAAATGGATTTAAAATTAATATATGAGAAATTTGTGTGGGTGAAAGATAAAAAATCGATACAATCTAAAGATTATAACCTCCTACTCGGGCTGTATATTACAATATTACATTAACATTATGATATAAATATATAGTAAAACTTTAATGATGTATATATAATATTTTATGAATTAAATAAAGAGACTTTAACGTTTTCGTAAATATTTCCCAACGTAATTATTATTTAATATTATAATAACGACTAACGAGAGAATGATTGAATATTATAATAATATACATATAAAATTTCATTTACCGGAAAATAGTGTAACTATTACATTTAGCCATTTATGAGGTATAGGTACATATTATATAATATATAAATCGTAAATATTATAAATTTCGAAATTAATCTGATTAATTCTTCCATCTATATTAGCTGATTTATTATAATATTATGAGCACAAAATTTGTATATTTATACTGCATGTCATTGGTCGTATTTATACAATACATATTATAAAACGGAAAATATTCAAATTTCACGTATATCTATAAGTAATATTATATAGGTATAACTATATATATCGCACTCACGTCATAGCATTTGAATAACGTCATAAAAAAAAAAAACGTTGTCTATATATTTTTAACGTGCGATGTAATAATTTTATTTCGAGAATTTTTTAATATATTTTCAATATTAATATCTTCTACGTTTAATATATAATTCGTTATTCGTATAAACAAACCCTAGTAAAATCGTACACGGAGGCCCTGGATAAGGTTTTTTTTCTTCTTTTCAAGTCGATTCAGCATGTGTTTTCGCAAAACGTCCATAAAATAAAAGAAAGAAAAAAAAAACAGGTATTGCTGTGCATAGCTTTATATGGAATTACAGGCGACCAGAGGGCCAGTAAACCCAAGGTGTCCCGTGTGGGCGACATAATAATAATAATAATAATAATAATAATAATCGGAGGTACAAAATGTAATAAGCGGGTTACAAACTCAATTTAATAGCGTGCCTTATCATGCAGACAGTGGTTAATTAAAAGCATATTATTATTATGTAAATCCTGTTCGCGGAAAACTATATATACCTATATAGATTGTATTATATGAAATAATGTCAAAACAATATTTTGACACCTCTGCAAGAAACAATAATATAATATTATATAGGTTATACCACTGCTGTTATATTGGACATTTTTTTTAATGGAAAGGCTTAAATGTATTTTTTCGATATTTATAGTATTATATATAAGCAATATTTGAATAAAACACGTCAATATTATATAATTAGTTTTAAATCTTATGGAAAAAATCGAATTTATAAATTTCAATAAAATACACGGTTAAAATTTATATTTAATCAATAAATAAAATAAAATAATTATAATCATAATATAATATTAATTATAATTCGTTAACAGTTATAATATACATAAACGTATGTTCGTATACAAAAATGTTATTATATAATATATAACCTAAAAAAATGAAAAAAAATACTATTGTATTTTATTTAACTGTGATTTAATAATCCTATTGGTTTATACGAATATTATTTATTATTATACTAAAACCGAATTATATCTTTCATTTATATATTAGATTACACGTAATATGGCCGCGTCTTTAATAAAATAAAATTATATAAACAGCACAAAATAATACGTTTTATCTGAAATTAAAAAAAAAGAATAATACTTAACGTTCCAAAGACATTCCAATTTTCGTTTTCCCGTCTTTTTTATTTTTATTAAATGTAATTATAATTCTATTATATAATAGGGAGTGTGCGCATTGTCTTTTTATATATAGTTTTATCGACTAAAATTAATAATAATTGTTACTATAATGCTATACTAATTATAATTTTGTTTGTTGTTTATTGTTTTATGTAAGTTGCGTGTATAAGGATTAAAATTCAATATTCAAAGTGTCATTAGAAAAGTTTAAAATTATTATTTTTTTATTTAGTAATTTCCCACGGAGGGTCCTGTGGCGCAGAGTTCGGTCGAAATAATAATTTTAATTATTATACAACCTAACCGTATAGGTATAATAATTCTATGCCATCCCGGACCTCCCTTAAAACTATATTTATAGAAACTATTATTATAGAGCTACTCGTATTTTATACCATATATTTTTATTTGGAAAAAACAAACAAATTTAACACTAACGCGATTTTCGTGAAATAAAAAATTATAATTCCATCGTCCGCCCTCGAATAATTTTAGAATTTTTAAATTAATTTTTTAATACACCTAGGGTTATATAATAGTTAAAAACGAAATATATTACACATTTATTTCAATTTCGGCGGTGTTTTCGCCACTGGACGTTAATTTTTTTTTTTTTTTTGTTCTATATATACAATTAGCGCGTTCGTTTCCATGCACACCGCGCCTAAATTATACCCTAACCGTGGTTATAGGTAGGTATATGAAATAAGAGTGAATATACGTATATATATTGTCATCCATGACCACGTCGAGTACGCGTGCATAAATTATATATATTATATAGGTACGAGAGAAAGAAGAAATTATATACAAGAGAAAAGAAAAACGTATATCGATTTCCTGACGACGGGGGGTGGAAAAAAACGACCGCCGCGGAATATAACCCTCCGCAATGCGCTATCCGATGTACGGGACGCGGTACGTGCGTAACAGCGTGCGTACGGGCCGATATTATTATAATTTTATTATCATTTATAATATTATTATGTAGTGAATGGGCACCCCCACGCACAACTACGCCACCGCGGCCGCCGCCGCCGACGGCACGCCATTGCGGTCGACCCGAGTGGAAATCATAGGCGGTCGACCTTTGTTGGCCGTGACCACGAAAACGGGTGGCGGCAGCGTGCAAGCAAAATGCCGCCGTGCGAGGCACGCGCCGCCGCCGCTTGTATGTGCGTGATGACGTCACGGCCCATTCACGAGAAAAACGGGCGCGCGTGCGCACACGATCGATAACATAAAATTTTATGTTATATATATATTATATTATAGATAATATATATTATATTTATTATAGGTAGGTATATACGCGTTATGCGCAGCCGCAGCATCGAGTCGCCACGTTAAATGCGCGCGCGGACAATGGCTTTTGCACGAGGGCCCGGTCAGGAATCGCGGATTATAATATTTCATATAATGTTATTTTCCTAATTTTCCTATAGGAAAAACGAAAATTAAAATACGCAGTTTTATATGTTAAATTATACGATAAATAACCGATTTTTTCATATTATTTTATGGAAAACGTTATATAAATACTCGTATATTATCATCGTATTTCTTACAAAATGGAAGATTTCACGAAATATTTTATAAATATAAATACTAATTTGTAAATTTCTCTACTTAAATTCAAAATAATAACGGTAACTTATCCAAAATTCCAAAATTTCATAACACGCATTATAAGTTATTACATTCTTTAATATAATATTACGTATAAAATATGAGAGTGATAATATTATATATAGATACCTACTAAAAAATTTACATTTTATTATCATTATATATAGGTACACTGCAATTATATAGTTTTTGTAAATTTGTCAGTTTTATAATTTTCGGTCGGTTATTTTTTTTTCGTTTTTTTCCTCTTAAGAAATTCAAGGTACCTATACCTAAAAAGTGTTTTCGTACATGTTTTCAAAATATATAAATAAATAAAAAACACACATATCAAACCAATATAAATTCGTCCATCAATACATTACGTTTTACCAAAATGTATTCAATACATTATAATACATATATAACATATATATACACAAACTTAATGAAATGTGAAGCCCGAATCTTTATTTTTATAGGATTTCATGGATTCAATGTGATACATATAATGTATATGTATTATGTATATGGGCCAAAGGCCAGAGTATAAATAGGTTCCAAACTTTATTTCGAACCATCGTGTAAACGAAATAATGGTTATCCGCCATAACGTCTATAATATATACGAGTACCTATATTGTAATATTTTAATTTGCCATCTTGTAGCTACTTCTTGTAGAGTGCAGTTTATGCCTCTCATGATGGATATCGTATATATATTATGCGTATAGGTCAAAAATAGGTTATAGGTTATAGGTTACTGATGAAAGATTAGGTTGACGACGTTTGAAGGGTATCCGAGTGTAACAAAAACGATACCGAAATGGTCCGATGCGTAAATATATAAAATAATTATTCGAAGGGCTATATCCCGTTATTATAATACCGATGTAATATTTATAATATACAGCGTTAAGTCGGTATACGTTTAATAAATAATATAACAAATCGATCAATCGGCCAATGGCATACATACATACAATTGTAATTATTGACAATATATTGTACCAAAGACAAACATTATTATATACATAAAAATAAAACATAATTATAATAATATGATTTAATTATTTTTCGGTGCGACTTTATTATTGCTTCGAATGCCGCACATATGAGATGTGGTGTGTATACGGCGTTTTATGTATGTACCCAAATTTAATTACTCGTATAAAAAAAAATCTTATATATATTTGTAAAAACCGTAAACTCCGAAAATGAGGTCAGGCTACATATTACGCTTATAAAAAATAATAAATATTATACACGTCGAGCGCATTTTTTTTTTTTTTTTCGTTACGGATTGTAAAGATGTATATAATATATTATACCATAACCATGTTATATACCCGCAGAGCCGCGTTTAACGGAAGGCAAAGTTGGGCGGTTGCCTACGAGCTGCAAAATTTGTACTTTGAAACGAGCAGGCGCATATATTTTATGCCTCAATGTTTTTATTGAAATATCAATGTAGAGAATCTGATTTTTTTTTTTTGGTAAAATTTATGTAATTATTAGAACTATATACTAATGACTTATAATCTAGGCTTTAAACTGTATTGTATATAACGAACATATTTTAAATATATATAATTAGTGATGGCTAAAGACAATATTATAGTACAATATAGTTGTTTTTTTTTTTAATAAATTGTTACTAAGAAAAAGTTAAGTAAGATATATATATGTTTTGAAGTTAATGCATAAAATATTATATAAGTAATTATTATGAATATAAATATTTAGGTATTATAAATAATTTCACGGTTTAATATGAAAAACGCCTTAAAAAGTGTTTAGGGTGGCAATATAGTTTAATTCGACTCTATAGTTATACCTATATACCTAATAGGTATATACTTGTATAATATAATATTAATTATTAATTATAATATCTATGTGTATAATATAATATATATATTTAAAAGATAGTAAGAGTCAATATGGCATCACATATTTATAGGATTTTGTCAAGGAAGATTATACGTTGGTATAAAAATGTGATTATTCCGAGTAGGAAAGGTGTTATTGTTTATATAATGAGTAAAATGAAAAAAATAATAATGATAAAAGTCAAGGGATTTCTATGCCCATATCCTCTGTAAATACGCTATGATATTGAACGATAAGAAATATATACATTTAAAAATAAATATTACTAAAAGTGCACTCGATATGCTGCAGTTATAGTTAAATCATATTGATATAATAATATTGATAGAATTTAACCAATTTAATATAAAATATTAATGTATATAATATAAAATACAATATATTTACGAGTCCATGAAGTACGTGTTGCATGGTTATTTATATATTTTTTTTTTTTTTTTGATGTATAGATTTACGTTTAAGTTCAACTTATTATTTACGTTAAAGAAAATTCACATATCATAAATTTAATATTTACGTGTTTTAAATCTAATCACGTATTAAACTCGACACGTTTTATAATATACAATATTATATAATATATAACTTATATGAATAAGGTACCTACCTAAAACAATACAACACTATATATAGCTATATAGCTATCATAATCTTCGACGTATTTATATATTCACGGCATTGTACTTGTGTAAGTATGCATATACTCGTATATATGTGTATATAATATAAGAACGCACTAAACGAGTCTTTGCAAAAATATATAAATTTATCCCGCGAACAATAAAAATAAAAAATAAAAAATAAAATAAACGCGTCTATCCCCGAAGACGTCTATACGCTGCAATGACTACAATTGCGGCAACGGCGAGTATCCATCGCGTAATATTTACACTCCTGCTATAGGAAACGCGCGATTGTCTGATGCGATAAGTGCTTATACCTGCATATTATTTTATACGCGGTGGCGGCCTAACTGCAGAGTTATCGTTTTCACTGCAGTAACCACTAACCCGGTATGCGTTTTGCAACTTATATTTATATACACGTTCGCGCGCATATATTATATTAAACGCGGCGTCATATATATATAGGTATAAAATATATCAAACGACAAAAAAAAATAAAAAAAATAAATAAAAAATGTTATATACGCACACTTTATGTGTGTATGGAACGGGAAGAAGGGTTGATCACAATAGTATACGAGTATAGTAAAGGGAAAAGCGCGTATTAAAATACGAGTATAAAGGTACCTCTATATACCTATATATATTTACTGAAACTAAAGTGGCACGAAGAAGACGCGCGACTATATATAGAAATAATTTCTATCTGTTTTACGTTTTGCACGGGAGAATAAAAGACACCGTCATAATATTATATAGATAACATCCGATATTTTATTGCTTGTTGATACGTATTATTAAACGCAGGAGAGAATATAATACGTATACAGCGATAGAAACGAGAAAATATATATATAATAAGCGGAAAAAAGACGACTTTCGTATATCATCGTATCGAGGTGGCTCATCGTATAATAATAATAATAATAAGAATAATAATAATAATAATCATAATAATAATAATAATCATAATAATAATAATAATAATAATAATAATAATAATAATAATAATAATAATAATAATAAAATAATAATATGTAATATACATTATATTATATAGGTACTCGTATGTTGTCTATACAGTGTGTCATGGCGCGGATAATTCGTATATTTAACCGCCATCGTTGTCGAGAAATTGTAATATATATTTTATAATCGACATATTGGAAAAGAGCCGTTTAGTCATATATACACGAGTATATTATGTAATTATTGCGAATTATATATATAAAATGCGCCCCGAAAGTTGGTGATCACGCAACCGCGGTTAGGTTTTGTTACATTATAATATACATATATATATACGCATATATTAATAATAATAGACTATTATTATATTATAATACTCATAAAGTATTAAAGTCATAACCTATAATTGTGTTGTTACAACAATGATAAAAATAAATATTAATAACGATAATAAATCCTGCTATATGTCTCGTAATATATTCTATTTAAAATTATATAATGTTATTGCAGACTTATTGTAAATAATAATATATATCTTCTTTCTGTTTTTTTTTTTTTTTTTGAATTCATAAAATAATAAGATTGTTAGAAAATAGCTTAAAAACATGTGTTATATATGTATTATTATTTATTTATACAATAGATATAATATAATATGTATTGTTGCGACTCGTAAGTCGTACACCAGTATTATATTGATATCGAGTAACACAAAAAACACATTTCTACTGTTTTTTTTTTATTATTAAAATAAAACTAAATTATTTATACGATTCTAGGAATATCGCAATATCATAAAATTACAAATATTGACCATAATAATAATAATAATAATAATAATAATAATAATAATAATAATAATAATAATATACACACATATTGGTCTGGTATAATATTCTATTGGTTTCTTTTCTGTATATGATTTTTCATGGTTTCTTTATATTATTATTTGCCACAGTTGATTGAAAAAAGCTCATTTATTGCATTACAAACATCGTAAACAATTGAGTATATTACGCGACGGTTGAAATTAAAAATATAAAATCAAAATCAAATGATGCCAAAAATTAAAACATAATATTATATACGAGTTAGTTTTTATAGCAAAGATTATATTATATTGTATATTTTTAGAGATTATTACGTCATTATAATATATTATTATCTATATAATATATGATTATTAATATGCGCATTATAACGTATATAAAAAAAAAAAAAAAAAAAAAAAATTAAAAAACGCCTTAATATATTTTATTTTTCTTTAAAAATATAAAATATTTACGAAACTAATTGTAAAAATATTAAATATTATAATACTATCTATTATAAAAGATAACGTCATCGAAAAAAAATAAAAAATAACGTTTAAACACTTTGACCAATCATAAAAAAAAAAAAAAAAAAAACATAAATGTGTATAATTATTATAATATATAGATATCATATTATAACCGTATTTGCCGATAGAAATAAAACAATGAACTATATTTTTTTGTATACATATTCTTATTCATATAGAAATTATATCATTAACCTATATATTGTATTTATAGTACATTTATGCAGAATATGAAAATATATCCATATGACCATTATAATATATAATATAAGTATAACTATAGAAAAATTGAATAATAACGTACAAAAAAAATCTTAACTGTTGTTTTATATCAATAACTGCGTTGAATGGATAGAATAATACGACGAATTATTGTACAATATAATATTATACATAAATAGATTATTAAAAAAATTTGTAAAATTTTTTTAAATTTGTACAGTTTGTTAATTTGCAACCATATATAAATAATATAATATATAATGTCAATGCTATATGATGGATTTACGTGTAGTATGGATTACTATAAATTATCTTTAATATTTTAATCTATAAATTGAAATATATATGTTTTTTTTTTTTATCTGAACGCATATCCCATGTTAAATTTTAAATTATAGTATAAAAAGAATAAATAACGCATAATATCTGTTTTTATTTTATATTATATAAACTTGAATATTATAATAAATAATAATATGCGCGTATACGATGATATATATTTAAGTTTTAGTGTAAATCTTCAGCTAGAGTGCTAAACGGGGAAAATGTATGACTATACGGTTTTTTATTTTATTATTATTATTATTATTATTATTATTCACACAGTCGCAGTGATTTAGTCACGTACTGAAAATAACCGAGCCGGGCTGTTGGCCAATTTAAATATAGAAGACCGTATAATTTCGTGGGCTGGAGATGGCGTTCGAATTCCACTACGATAGTACTACACACACATTATATATATAATATTATATACTAAAAAACATATAATAATATATGTACCTATACTTATACTTATTATATAAACGTGTTTGGGGGCGAGAAATAAATATACAAACGATTACAATAATATTATATTTTATGTGGGTCGTATTATTATTATTATTATTATTATTGTATATTGGCAAGGTGACCGTAATAATAATAATATATAATGGTACATATATAGTGTATGTATAGTTTTACTGACCTACAAATTTCATAAATGTTGTAATGTTATTATTAATTATTATTAAAAACAAACCGTTCGAGACTTCAAATATAATACGATGTGATAATATACTCGTATTTGTATCGTGTTGCTAAAAATTATGACTATTTTTCGGTTTAAATATATGGTTTTTGACTTCACATACTCTCGCAATTGGCGAAAAATAATATATATATTCGCTCGCGAAGAATATATTTATACCGATGATCTTCAATCGCGTGTCCCTTCACTGCAGTCCCTGCAGATAAAACCGATATTTTATGGACGTATAATTATGACATTTGAAAAATATATTTACACTATTATATTATAATATATATATATACGTAATATTGTCATTATACGACGCAGTTGAAAATATAAATCGCAATATTATAATAAATATATTTCATATTTTTGCAGTCTTTATAATATATTATATCTAATATAGTTATATAATATTTTATAGGTATAGATTACTAGATCCAAACAACAAAATCAATATTAATTATTGGAAATTATATCTGCAATGAATAATTATTTTAACTTTTATACCTATAACATATAACTATGTATAAATAAGATTATATGCGAATTTATAACGAAATTGATAAGTCACACACATGATTGTATATATTATAATATATATGCATCTATTTGTGATTTATTGGCGCATGACTATATATTATATTATAATTTCATAAACTGCAGTAAAAATATGACTAATAATATTTTAATTTTTCATCGTATTATCACATTATAAGATATCGATGACATTTTATTTAAACAACGTAAATATAATATTATATAATAAAAGTAAACTATTATATATTAGCGATATCGTATTATATAATTACGTAAACGATAAATTAAAAATTCTTTATATATAACAATAATGTTATTTAACTAATTCAACAAATATATTATTATATTTATAGTTTTACGTGAGATTATTCAGAAATATTATATTATATAATTTATATTATTAGTAATTGTATTATATATTGACGCATTGTATAATTTGTATGCTATATAATGTCGTATAAATTTTTAATTTTTATGCTATATAGTTAATGTTAATATAATTCGCTATACACTATATAATATACCTATATATATTTAAACAGTGACGTGTACAGGACACTATACTTAAGAACAATTGATCCTCAATTAAAATAAGTGGGTTATAAGTTCGGTTAGGTGAAGTTCGGGCGCCGATATAGTATGTGTTTGGATAAAGTTTTAAGTATTCAATTATGTATACCTACTATTATTATGTATTAACAGTATAATAAAAAATCTTATTATATTCATTGTAATAATGTACAAAACAATAATTTATTTCAAAACTATATACTCGTATACTTGAATTTATATAATATTAAGAGAATATATTTTGGTGGACTATTATAAAAAATTTTTTGGGTGACAGGTGGGATACATAAAATTAATCTTTGCTCCTCACCAAAATATAAGTTTGACTCGCCAGTATACTTAAATATATAGGGTATAATGTTTATATTACTTATATATTGGTTATACGTTTTTATTGTCTTATATACGCATTTTATTATTGTACATAATATATTAAATATTATATATATTGTCCAACGAGACATTGTAAAACAAAAAAATTACCTATACATAACTAACATATTGATAAATAAATAATTATTATAATATATAGGTATATAGTCATTCGCCAATAAATCACAAATAGAAACATATATAGTATGTATTATACCTACAATCTGTGTGTGACTTATCAATTTCGTTATAAATTCATATAATCTTATTTTTATACATATAGTTATATGTTATAAGTAAAAGTTAAAATAATTATTCATTGCAGATATAATTTCCAATAATTATAATATTGATTTTGTTATTTGGATCTAGTAATCTATATACCTATATAATATTATATACCTATTAGATATATATTATAAGAACTGCAAAGATATGAAAAATATTATAACTTTCTGTCTCGGACAATCGATTAAATGCATTTTTCAAATAAACGTATACGATAGTACCTATATATATATACGTTATAATATACGTATAATACATACACCGACTGCGAAAGTAATTTTATTGAAATATGAAAATTCTAAGAAGAAATTCGCTGTGAAAGACGCTAACACCGACAATTATACCACGTGGAATCTTCGTAGACGAAAATACATTTGTATATCATATTTCAACCACGGCCATTGACCTGAGATATTTATTAAAATGCTACTTACGTATTTATATTGTTCGTACATAATGCATCTAATTGTGTGTTTATAATTTCACATAATATTTATTATATAAAAATACGATGACGCCAAGGGATTTAAAAATATATACGTATATATTTATATATGAATTTCTGAATATTTTTGCTTATGTCGCAGTCGTCTGCATGTCTCGCGTGCAACGCAGATTAAGTACTGATATATTATATTATATGTTTCTTTAATTATACGTGAGTATATCTTATAGTACACAATAATCGTATACAAAATAAATCTAAATTTAAAAAATAAAATAAATATTTGTTCTGTAAAAATTATAAAAATAATTAAAAAATTAATCCTATTACATATTACTCGTAAAAACAATACAAATCACAATTAAGTATCATCAATAATATCAATATATTATTATAATATATTGATTTTTTGAAGTATAATAATAGGTACGTCTATATATAATATATTATATTTGATTATATATATTCTGATTTTCGTTAAAATGATATATGTTATGTATGAAATTCAACAATATATTTTAAAACATAATAATACAAATCAATAATTTCTATTATAATATTGTATAAAAATATCAATTTGGAGTTATATTTTATTTTGTTGAAAAGTGAAAACATATAATTTATAGTATTATATGTATATAGTACCTAATATTAAACAGTAATATTTATAATAATGTGCATAAAAAAATGATTAAACAATTCGACTATGGTGCATAATTTTCAATAAAATAAAGTACCTATATGTTGCAGGTATAGGTATCTATTATTTATTATATAATAATTATACTATTAAAACATACTTAAAATAAATATAAGTATACCTTTTTTGGATGATTTTATATAATATTATTATCTGCAACTTTATCTTAAAAAATATATATTTTTGTACATTCATTTTAATTGCTCAATATAATGATGAAGTTTCGTTGAAATTACACCGGAAATAATAATAAATAATTAATTTATTTTTGACAACGCGCGCGTAATATTAATAATAAAATAACTAAAAGTATATAATCTACGCGTTATATTGGTCACATCTCACATATTATATAAAATATATAAACTCAATATTATTTTAGTCAAAGTCGTATAATAGATAGAAATAGTATTAAAATCTAAGTTTAAAAGATAGGTATATTATGTCGAATTAATAATATATTATCGATGATAAGAATATTTCTATATATCTATATATGTAATATAATTTATGAGTATAAAAGGTATATTTTAATATATAATAAATATATCATATAATGATATAAAATATAATATACATTTATCATGTTATAATATCTTATATTTAAATATTATACGAGTAGGAGAGATCAATATTACAAAATAATAATGTATATATAGAATTGGTGGAAATGTAATATGAATAGAATTGAATGATATTTCATATAATATTAAAACTGCTAAAAGATTTTATGAACGTTATAATGACTAAATATTATTATAATATTTTATTTTCAATCAATTATTTGGTTATTGCCAGTCTGAAATAGGTATATTAAATAAATATTAAATAAGCGTTATTAATTCAGAATCGAACGAAGGGATTTTTTTTTTTAATATTTTCGTATATATTTAATAAAGATGATTAATTATTATATGAAACAACGAATTGAATATCTATTTATTTCATTCATATAATATAACGATAATAATATAAAAATTTGATTTTATAATGATAATGCACGCATTTCACATATTTTTTATGTATGATATAATATTATTATATCAACTTTTTAAAATGCATATAGATAGAATTCTTCAAATATTTTGGTCGATATACTCCTCGATTTATAAGAATATCGTGCTGCTGCTCGAACGATATAATTGCTAATTGGATAAAACTTTATGTTAATATATTTATATAATATATATATGCAGTCGACTTGGGTTAAGCTCTATGGAATTAAATAATTAAAGGACCCGTTATAAATATAATTATAAATGCCGATTATAATCAATATTGAATTATTTAGAAGTTAAGGAATTCTATTTATATACACTTCGACCTCCGCACGTAAACCATTTTGTTTTAAAATAATATAATTATATATAATATGCTGTGTATAATAAACGCTGTGAATATTCGATTCGTTATCATTTCATTAATTTTTATCATAAAAGAATTGATTAATATAATATATTATATATATTATATGTGATATGTAAATAAATAGTATAATTACGCATTATAATTTATTGAATATTATAATAATACCATTTTTTAAAATAAAACATTTTTTTTTTTTTTTTTTGTCTTTTATTGTATATAGGTTATTAGGTATATATTATAATTTGTAATTATATTGTAATATAATACAATTCTTTATAATTTATAATTTATAATATTTATATTTTAAATTTTCATTAATATAATATGGATAATATATTTATAAAACTCTGGAATAAGAATCAATATAAAGTCGTAAAATTATAATATATACCATACTATATAGGTATGTGTACAGGTACATTATTATAATGCGGTATTGATTATATTATATATATATAAACTTTTGGACGCTTGAGAGTGATGGTGTGTATAATAAATTATACAATAAAGTGATTTAAATCATCTTTAGACCATATTTCTCAAGAAAAAGAAACTATAGGTATAACGAAATTAAACTTGGAATATTATATAATACAAATTATACATACCCTAAATGTTGATTTTGAACATTTAATAACTACACATAATAAGTATACAATAAAAATGTTTATAGGACAAAAAGTTATACGATTAATTATAGGTATATTATAATATAGAATAAATAATAAATCGTCCAATTTTACCTACCTATACCTATATATAAATCCTATATAAAAATATATAATATTACAACGTGAATATATTTTATTAGGTATATCTATGTATACAGAGTGATATATTAAATGTAGAAACTATATTGTTTCTAAGTGTATTAGTGGTCTATAGATTTAATAAATCACCCTGTATAAATAGCAAACCGATAACTATAGTATATACATTAAACTATAAAATAGACATCATTTAACGATATTATTATATGAAATAATCAAAAAATGAATTTATATATTATTAATATTTGTATACTGTATGAAAAATTATATCGTTTAAAAACTTGAAATATCGTTTTATTATACATATAACAATTATAACACAATATAATAAATTAATTTTTTTACATAATATTAAATCAAATTGTTTTTTTTTTTATAAAATAAACATACGAGTATTAAAAAATTATATTCCGATGTTTTATAATATTATATACTTAATATAGATTATAATATAGAGACGAAAACGATGGATGAATTTGAAATCGGAAAAATTAAAAAATATCATAACGTGAAATTTAAACCGTGTGTAATGTAGCGAGTGCGATATTATGGCAATGACGTACACCATACGTCCGTACATCCATTGTCGGAGGGTTTGCACGGTTGTGTGTGTGTGTGTGTTGGTGCGCGATGGTGGTGGTTATGTCAGGGGGGAGCACGGTGTCCCCCACCGTGTGGCCACGTCCGCGGGACACCATCGCCGCCGCCGCCGCCGCAGCGGTTACCGCCACCATTGCGACGGTGGCTCGTGCGTATGTATATGCGGCAGGTCGTCCGCGGCGAGTGACGTCACGCCGACGTCACCGTTACGGGCGTGCTGCCATTGGCCCAGGCGCCACCGTCTGTCAGGCCCCCGCCACCGCGCTACCGACGCCGCCCGCGCGATCGTTTCCATATATGGAACAGACGCCGAGTTCATTCATAAAACAAACGCGCTATACGTCGCCCCGCGCCGCGGTGTGGGCAGTGCGCTCGTTTTCAGTGTACAGCCGCCGTATCCGACACACGCGACGCGCGCGCCTTCAGTTCAACAAGTCGACCGGCGCTAGCATCACGTGCGTGTGCGTGACCGTGTGCGGGTGTGCATTATTATCATTATCATTATTATTATTATAACAAATTATTATAAAAAAAATTATTACATTAACCGCGGGGTAAACGTATTTATCGTAATATCCGTATTGTTAAATTTGCGTGTGCGTGTACGCGTGCGCCCCCGTAATCGTCGTAATACTATCGTCATGGTACGCGCGTAGAAAACGATTTTTCGAAATTTTATACGCTACGCAAAAATAATATTTCGCTTTTTTAATATAATATTTAATAACGAAATAAATTTATACGAATCGCGTACACCCGGATGAGAGAACAATAACATAATTATTATGTTTCTACGGGTTTTCGTCTGAACGCGTTTGTCGTCGCCGTGCGAGAATATTAATCTCGTAACACGCGTATTTTATTTTATAATTATTATTATACACTCGCGTGTCGTCGTTGTCGGTGCGACACGTCGATATTTTCGTCACTGCACGCGCGACCATCAGCGTAGGCCTGGCACTGTCTAGGTGCGTGATCCGCGTGCCCCTGGCCCCCAGCTCGTGGTCGCCACCGCCGGACGACTGGTACCCGTTCCACGACATCGAGCTGGTCGAATCGCCGGAGTCTCCGCTTTCGAGCCCAATAATTGATCCGAAAGAACGCGCTCCCGCCACCGCGGAATACTGCGAAAACGATTGTACCGCAAATAACAACAACTGCAATAACAACAACAACAACATCAATAACAACAATAACAACACTAATAATTGTGATCGACGTGACGCTTGTGCCGTAGGTGCTCCGCAACAACAGCAGCAGCAGCAACAACAACAGCAGCAGCTGCAGCACCAACAGCACCAGCACGAACAACAATCCGAAGCCGATATGATCATGGAATGCGCTGCCCTGGAGCCTGGCGTCGGGCCACTCCATCACGCCCATCAACACCATCACCATCATCACCATCATTCATACCTGTTGGGCGAATCCGCAGCCGCTGTAACCACTGCCACCGCTGGACATTTCAACGTGCTTAGTTTCGAAACGTACAAAGGTGGTGTGGCCACCGGTACTGGCGGACACGTGGGAAACGGAGGACATGGCACGGGTAACACGGCGTGTCACAGTCCGGCACAGGGAAACGCTGGCACCGATCTCAACACTCCCGTCACCACCAGTGCAGAAGTGCCATCCTTTTTCGGACCATCCTGCACGGTTGTAGAACCTCCTCTTATAACAGGTAATTTTTTTTCTCCCTTAATATTATTTTATTATATTTTTAACCCGGCCCTAATTGTTAATCATTTTTAAATTTACATTTTACAGTATTATTTTATGATAACGCATGTTTTTATGCATATAATATACCTATTATTATAGGTAAAAAGCAGAAAAAAAACAATAATTTTAAATATTGATAAAATTAATTTTGCATGAAATTCCCGTTGAAACTTGAAAATTAAAAAAAAAATAATAATAAGTTCTAGTTTGTATTTATTGTATGCACATACCTATACTATGTTATATTGTATAAATTATTTCGATAAAAAATGATCAAATAATATTATTTATTACTAATAATTTATAACCGATGTATCATTTTTATGGTGTGACTGTGACGACATTTTATTCGATTAAAACAGTAAAAAATTGTAGCACATATAGTAAAATATAATATTACTGAATCGCGGTACATAAATGTATTCATATATTTATAATTCATATACGGTTCTCGAAGGGCATGAATGAAAGTTTATAAAAACGATTTTCACCCTTCGACCGCCGCCTCCGGTACGCCAGCCCACCGGAGATGATATAATATATAGTTCATTGATTTCGCCTCGACGGTGCAGGTGGAGCGAACAATAGTTGAATGAAGTACCTATTTCATTCTGATGTGTATTCGTATGATGTCCACCACACCCCTCGTGACAAGTATATCTATAATATGTACATAACGTGTTTGACACGCGTTACGAATGAGCTATAATAATTGAAATAATATTTATATTCCAAATGATATTATATATAATGTGATGTATAGAAATACGTCAATCGCGTAAAATATAATATATTATGTTAAAGTTTTAAGTTTTAGTCTCGTGAAAATTTTTCCGAACGATTTTTCGACAATTTATATAATTTACCTTTATGGATTTTTCGAATTTATTGAATTTCTTATGACCTGTGACAAAATCGTGTCCCTATCTATATATTATAATATAATATACCCATCATATATTCCAATGTATAATTTGTCATATAATATAAATATAATTTATAACCTATATATCGTATACGTTTGCGTAAAATAAAATCGGTACATTATAAACGCGAGAGAAGCACGCGCGCTATACGAATCGCGTAGCGTAGGCCGGGCCGCAACGTTGAGGCGTGCTACGGTCGGGGTGGCGATGACATTGACGGTCGGCGATCCCGCCAGGGGTGGCTGCCACGGGTTGAACGGACTCTCGAGGAATTCGCGTGCGTTTTTCAACCGACGGGGTGGCGGCCGTGGCATTGTGAACGGCCGCTCGGCTGATCAATACGCGCGCGCGCGCGTGCGTAATATATTATATATTATATATAATTATTATATGTACATATATAATATACACGCGGTGCAAACGCGCCGTCATCGAGGCTCGCGGGGGGAAAACTAAAAACGGGCAGGGGCACGGGAAAATGGGAGGTTGTGACCTCCCTCCCCTCCGTAACCGCATGAATGGTATATGTGGCGCGAACGAGCGGTTAGGTTTGTGTGTGTGTGTGTGTGTGTGTGTACCGCGCGGGACCCCTTCGTGCAAATGTGGTGGAATTGTGATGTGATTCGATACGATCGATATTACAAGGCGTCGGCGATGGCGGCCAGCCGGTGCGAACGGCGAACGAAAAACGCGCGCGTATAATTTTATTATATTTATTATAATTATATTATAAATTTGGCGACAATTCTGTATCATTATATAATAAATAATATAACCGGACTTATATCGTCGTTTATTTAAATAATAATATACCTTATAAGTCGTGCGATTGCTTTCTTTTTTTTTCCAAGTCCCCGTTGGTTATAAGTTTTTATACCTATATAATATTATATAATATATATTATATACGGTGAAATTAAAATCAATATTATATATATGTTCCCCGTATAACCTTATTCCCGGTCGTCCGTTTTATACCGTTTTTGTGTTATATACCACCCTGCGAACGCGCCACGTGCGCATATATGTTATATGTTAGGTATATCGAACCCGTATACGCGCGTACACGGAGGTCGCAACGTGATTCCTCTTATCCACCTCGCGTATATTAACCGCACGGAGTGATAATATATTATCGCGGTTGAAAATCGTTTGTATGACGTGAAAAAATATTCACTTTTATTTCGTATACACACCTAACCATCACTTGTGAACTATGTGGTAATAATATCGTATATATAAAAAATTGCGCTTCTTTTTTTTTCTCCAAGACTTTTCACGAAAATTTTTACCAAAACGTCTTTGACTGCGGTATATCTAACATATAATTTGTACCTATATTTAGGTTTATACCTTGGTTTATACCTCGTATAAGTTTTTTTTCTTTTCTTTTTCTTCATTTCGCATTATTCGTTCTTCGTCCGACGAATCGATAATATTATTATATACTTATACTTATTTATATAATAATACGAGTATATTCCGCGAACGAGTATTGTTATACTTACAATCGTCTGTAATCGATACAAACTTTTCGTTTACACTATCGTGTCTATATATGTATACGTTATATCGTTATTTATTTTATTGATAGTCGCGTATTTATAACCGTTAAAAATCAATCGAAAAACGATTAAACGTTGGAAATTGTTTTTTTCCCCCTTCTGCGTTTTTACAATCAATTTTACAACAACGCGTGTAATATTACGAGTATATATAACATAATATACCGACATACGCGTCACGGCACAGCCCACAATTTCATGCCGCCGCCGTTGTTCAATTACAACACTATAAAATCACGTTCTTGAGATAATCTTACAAATTAATATTTTTAATCGCGTAAATTAATATTACCGTACTATATACATAATATTATTTCCGACACCCGTACGATCGTATCTATAAGAAAGTATATAAAACATAAAATAATTATCGTCAAATTCTTGTTCGTAAAATATTATAATGACGTTCGCAATCGTGTTTTTTTAAAAAAAAAAACGTTTTATTTTAAAAAATTATTAGGTGTATATTTAGTTTTTTATTTATTATATTGTTTTTTTTCATAGTTTATATGGCAATGCGTTATTATATTACATAAGAATTAATACTTTCATGTAATATATTTATACACGTTTTTAGTATAAAATGATGGAATAAAATTATATTCTTCTGGCGCCCGCTCATAATAATACAATAATATCCGTATTATGTAAATCGATATATAAACCATCATATGAAAATGCGGTTAAATTTCTTAAGCCTTTAACATATATTATAAATTACATGCGCGCCGAACGAAATCGCCGGATAAATTATTGCGTCTTGCTATTTTATAGAAGTAAATTCTTATTTATAATATGTTATTTTTTTCGTAAAACTTGAACTCGTATTCTGGGGGGAAAAGAAAAAAAAATGTCGCGACATTTGCTTTCTCTCGCGGCATCCCATGGTTCTATATTATATATAGGATACGAACTCAACACGATTTATAACACAACGCATGCATATACATACATAACGTACGATCATATTTTTCGTATATAATAATGTATTCTACTTTGTGGCAGCGTTGTTTACTCGTATATACGACGTATAAAAAGAAGTTAAACACTCAGCATGTGGTATATCCCGATAGTGATCCTCAATAGTCTACAAACCACTGGGTCAGTTGTTTTATTTTCCATGAGGCTCGCAGAAGAATGTATATAAATAACAATAATATATATATGTATAATGCAACAGAAAATAACCCAATATAAACATTGATCAGAAAATATATATATATAATATAATATTTTAATCTGTTGTCTTAATAAATATTATGATTCTTTTAATAATTTAGTGCAATATATTATAATATAATATTTCTTATTTGTTTTTTTTTTTATATTTTAAACCGTGTCAGTTTAATTTTATCGTTTTTTTTTTTTTATTATTATTTTATAAGTATGTAACATTCTCAGTGTTCGTATATATGGCAGACCCGAGAAAAAAAAATATTTTGTTGAAAAACGTTTCTTTTCTTTTTCATATTAAATACGTTATCATGTTACGAGTATATTATTATATTATTATTATATGTGGAATTTTCACAAATTAATGAATGTAATATCTCAATAAATATATAATATAATAGCGTCTTCTGTGAAGTATTGCATATATGAGATGTGTATACGCTACGTGCTCGACATCATATAATGAGTGCGTATGTATGTATAGTCGTAGTTATAGGTTAAAAAATAAAATAAAAATAGGTTAAAAAGACGAAAAAATAATAATAACGATAAAAAAAGCATGTTGAAAAAGTAAAAAATTCGCCATCAACATAATACATATATAAACCAGTTGTCGTCGCCGCCGTAATCCAAAAAATATATGATGCACGTTATAGTTATAATAACGCCACAAACATTCGTATTATTATTATTATTATTATTATATATATATATGTGTGTGTATAATAATACAGCATCTACATTTTGACGTCTAAAAAATATTACACATGAACTATGAATATTTATCAAACAATTCGATATCGTTAACAAAAAGAACCAACGACATGAATTATCGGATATTTTGTCCTATACTCTGATAGCCGCGGATACCGCGACTAAAATCCTTTTTTATCGCGTATATATACATTTATTATCTTTCTTTGCGTTCTACAATTTCCTCATGTGAACAAAATAAAATATGTTTATATGTATTAATAACATATACACGTGTCAACGTTATAATATACCGTATCATAAAATATAATGACGATTTAAAAAAAAAAAAAAATATATTACTATCTTTGCGATTATCCATTGTTCAAAATATATAGAACATATAATATGTATATATTATAGTCATATCGGAAACAAATAATATTTAGAAGTAAATTGAACAAAAAAAAAAAAATTATACGTAGGCGCAGGATGTATAGTAATATATTTCAGTAATCGACGGAATTTCGGCGTGTTTTTTTTATCTTATACCGAAATCATATATAACTAGAACGTAGGTACCTTTATAGTTATTATTAAACATATGCGTATAATGTACGTTTTATTAAAATGCGCGTGAAATGGTGGCAGAAATCCAAAATATATTTTATTTTTTACACGCATATAAAAATAATAATAACTATATAAACACATGTCAAATTTTTTTTAATATACAATTCTATATAGAAATGAACAACACTTTAACAAATAATAATATTATTTACAGTAATTTAATAGTATAGATTTTAAGTAGAAAAAAAATTGATGAATAATGTTGTTTTTTTAGGATCATTGCAAGACACTGATGAAAATGGCAGCAACAGGAATGCAGTAGAACACAAATTAGAAGTATCACTTCAATTAAAAACCGAAACCATTGGTGGTGAACCAGAACAAGACGATGCCGGACAGGATGTATTGTATGCAACCAACCCTAATATGTCATCAGGGCAGCCCAGGATCAGTTATAGGTTCTCAACAAATAGTCCTATGCAAACAGCACCGCCGTGCTCAACTAGTTCCTCAAATAATAATAATAACAATCATCTCAGCACTTCATGGCTTTTACCCAGTCCGGACAAGAACATATTCCCTCCTTTGTTTAGCCTGCTCCAGCCTCAGCCGTCGAACACGCCCACCTCATACCATAGCTCCAGTCCACACTACGAAGACAGATCTCAACAGAGTCAGGTAGAATTACTTGGGCTGAGTATTGAATGTAATAAACAAGCTCCTCCTACATATGCCAGTTGTGGAGTGACTGGAAACGACCAAGATCTCATGTACAACAGCCGTGGCCAAATGATGGAACAACAGTCATCGCCTGTAAATAAATTCTGGTTAGACCAATCTGTCGAATACGGTGGACAACCGCACCAACAGCAGTTACAATCCCAACAACAACAAATGATTCCAAAACAAGAATTCACTAACGTCGTAAATGTGGATGTTCAGTCACCGGGATCATCGAGTGTGTCACAGGGTGGCTATAATATACAGTTGGCTGCGTACAATCCATCAACAAGTAAAGGACATGAAATTTTGTCACAAGTTTGCCAACAATCAACACTTCCGTTAAAGCTAGTTCCGGTAAAACCACGAAAATACCCGAACAGGCCTAGCAAGACCCCAGTGCATGAACGACCGTATGCATGTCCAGTAGAATACTGTGACCGAAGATTCTCCAGATCTGATGAACTTACTAGGCACATACGTATACATACTGGCCAAAAACCATTTCAATGTCGTATATGCATGAGATCGTTTTCAAGATCTGATCATTTAACCACGCACATCCGAACACACACTGGTGAGAAGCCATTCACATGTGACGTGTGTGGTCGAAAGTTCGCGAGAAGTGACGAAAAGAAAAGGCACGCCAAAGTACATCTTAAACAACGTACGAAAAAGGAAACTAAAATGGCTGCATTACTAGCACAACAACAACAACAACAACAACAACAGCAACAGCAGCAGCAGCAACAACAACAGCATCAACAACAACAAGGATCATCACAACAACATATGCATCACATGGGATTTCAGCCAGGTGACGCTGGTCATATGTAAACGCATTCATATACTATGTTTTTATGTATTTTCTTTTACTTATCTTTCTTATGCAAAATATTTGCAATTCAAAGGTAAGCATCACTGAAGAAACCACTGTTACCATATTAGTTACTTTACCAATGTACCATCTTATGTTTCCTTTCAATCGTCATTATTGGACCACAGAGTATTTATATCATTGGCAACGAAGTCGCAAACTTAAAACAGGGAGATAATATTTGTAATTATTGGTGCTACATAATGTGTCTTCAATATAGACCATTTTGAATGTAGAGTATGCCATAGAGTCGTTTAAATTTTCAGATCGTCTATATATTCTTCATTACCTATACATTTTTTGTGTACCTTTGATTTATATTTATCCAAGGATACATAACATCTGACAATATATTATTTTATTTTTTCATTAATCTGTGATCTGTTGTTATTAAGCATAATATGTAATTTCAAAATTGTAAAAAATATAAATTATATAGTTAATCCAACTAGGTAAATTGATTATATGTTATTACTTATTAGCAATATAATTATACGTAGTTAGGTTGTGTATTCTCCATGTTTTAATATAAAATTCAATATAATTCTCTGAGCTAAAATAATATTATGTTAATCCAAGGAATTGGACTCATTTAAGTACCTGATTAAACCACGATTAAAATATTATGCACGAATACATTCCTTGAAAAATACACCGACGGACTGGAATCCATAGGTTATTTTTAATACAATTAATTATTGTTACTTTATTTTTTTGCATTTATTTTATTTGCTTTTTATTAATCGTCATTTTACTTATTTTAATGTGGTTATGGTATGCCTGTTTTGCATTCCAACGAATATTTTTTAACGATCTTTCTTTAAAAATTATATTTAATGGAAAATTCAAAGTTTAGGCTAAAATGGTGCGAATTTATTATTTAAATACAATTTACAACATATTTTAAAAGACATATTTTTATACACACAGAAAAATGAATTAATCCTTCGTTTTATTTATTTATTTCGTTGTTATTCTGTAAATTATTCAAAATTAGTTTTAATTTTTTTTTTTTGTAAATCATTGTTTCTGTTAACATCCTACTTGTTCTTCGGTAATAGCATTTTATATAATTTCTAAATTAAAAAGAAAAACGCTGAAATTATTAACAATTATTTATTAACTTATTGTTAAGGTGTTTTACTGTAAGTATATACATTAATTAATGTTGTTGTTTTTTTTTCTTTTTTTTTTTTTTATTCATTCATTGGTGTCTTACATTTTGCTATTTTGTATGTTATTCGTATTTTTTATATTATACAATATAATAATGTTAGCTTCTTTTTTATATTGGTATACGAAAATTAATTTACTACAAAATATTATATAGTAAATCGCTCAATGGGTTCATATTAAATTCAGTTCTATTGGCTCTTTTTCGACCAGCATATTTGACTATATCGATGTCAGTATACATCATAATTTTGTTCATGGATTATTTTAGAGGGGTTATTTTATGGTTTAAAGTTAATAGAATTTGAACGAAAATTTATTAAACATAAAATACAACAGTGGAGTATTTTGGAAAAAAAATGAGGTATTATATAGTTAATCCTATTAAAGTTTTTTTTTTTAATGCAATAATATAATAAATATATACACCGAGATAAAATAATTTACAAGAAATATATAATATATATATGTATATACCTATAGGTAACAGGAGTGTCGCAAAATTGGCATCAATAGTTACCGCATTCAAACCTCATTTTCGTACATAATAATAATTATTATTTTTTACGGTAGAAAACGAACTTAGAACATTTTATTATGCTCACACACAACACTATACATATTATGTATTTACTATACTTAACAATATTTGACAATCTGTATACAGTATAATTATAATATATTTCTAAAATTGTCACATGTTCAAAACGGATGGCGGACAAAAATACAAAATTTTCCATTTTTGAACTGCCAAATAATTATTTTATTATATATATTTATTATAATATATACACTAAAAAAAAAAAAAAAAATGTTATTATACATTATGTCGTTGTTATTATAAATTAAAACATCTATCTAGTTTGTGAATTTAATGTTTATTGTATGTGTACATTATTATTTAACTTGTATTACTTGTACAAAAAACAATTTGACGTTATAATATATTTATCATTTTATATATTTTACGTGTATAATGTTCTGTCTTCTTTGACTGACATGTGTTTTCTTCTTTTTATATTTTATGTGTACAATATTTAAAAAATAAAAAAATAAAATAAATGTCTGTAAAATTGTTAACTAAAAATAATTGATTTTTTCTTTTTTAATATACCTATACCTATATAATTTACTTTATCACGTTATTTGGTATAGTAATTGCGGTTATCATTATTTTGTATATGATATTATATTATATTAATTAAAATATAATTGATATATTACATATAAATAAGACAATATTTAATACCTACTATTATAATATATACCTAATACCTGATATATTAATTTAATATAACATACTTATATGTTGTTTTAAAATTTATAGCTTCGGACTATATAATAATTTTTCAAAAGACAACTTGATGTCTGATATCTTTTTCTGCGGTATAATATATATGTCACTGAGAATTGATTTATATATAATATTTTTTTTTTATTTGGTCGTTATTTTGGACTTCTGATTTTATAAAAAAAAATGACCATGACACGAAGATATAATGAAGATATATTCATTTATATATATATATATATAGGTATAATATCGTTGACAATTTTATTGTTAAAACGATACACGAGCGATGATTTGCAATCGGGTAAGTGTGACATTTATCATAATAATATAATACGAGTACCTATGCCTATATATTACATTACAATCAATAAAATAGACGAGAGGCGAAACGATGTTGTATTTACGAACGTGTAAAAATTCTGTGTAATTTTAATTGGCTTGTGCTAATGCGAAAACTACACAATCTATTGTATTTATTTATTGAACTTACGGTATTCTGTATAAAGGGTGTTTACATAGGTATTTATAGAAATCACGAAATCAAACTATATGTACCGGCTATTATTGCGTATATATATGTATTTAATATCATTCATCACTGGAGTAATACCGAGTTATAACGTTTGTGTGTATATAGATAAAAAAAGGTATAAGGTACTCGTGATACACGAATTATTGTCTATAATAATAATAATAATAATAATAATAATAATAATAATAATAATAAT
>JAIUCT010000007.1:25069662-25091966 GCA_021307375.1 Tetraneura akinire | reverse complement strand
ATAATAATAATAATAATAATAATAATAATAATAATAATAATAATAATAATAATAATAATAATAATAATAATAATAATAATAATAATAATAATAATATATCGACGGTCTGACATTACGCAAATAGGACGTTCATTAGCTGCAATTGGAACGGAGGAATATATACGCGGCAAACGAGCAAAGTTAAAGACCATCGCGCAACATATTTAATAGTTATAAACGGATGAACGAGACCTTGAAGACCTTCGATCCCTGACATCTATATTTTAAATACAATGACCGAGTATAAAATAAATGAAACGGCCGCGTATCTTGTTGCAATAATTAAAATATATATTTTGTTATCGTTCTGTATTCGTATCCGTATAAAAAGCGTCATATGTATATATATACCTTATACCTATATATTTTGACGTTTTACCGTCAAACGTACGACTGCAGTATTTCTTATGAATATTAAATTTATGAAATTTATATTTGGTACCTATTATACACGATCGATACAATAAATTATACGATTCGATATCAAATACGCATAAACGCTTTTTTTTTTCTTTTTTTAATCGAAGTATATGGTATACTTTTTATGATTTATAATCAATTTATCTTAACATTCGAATCATTAACAAATATGATAGTAATATAGTATACCTATATAATATAATATATTTTACTTTATCGCAAAGAGTGAGTTTGGAAAAATTCCTAAAGAATAAATTTTTTAGTATATATACCATATAAGATAGATCTTAACATTGACACGTGCGATTATTATATTTCCTTAATATTTTATAAATTCATTCTCGCGATATCCAAAATATATGTTATATGAACGTATGCGATAAACATAATATTTGTACCTATAAACGAGTACATATATATACATTTAATTCATAGAATTTAATTTAAAAAAGTAATAATAAAATTGTGTATTACTAGTTGTTACACACGAAATACGGTTTTTATTCCGTTTTACTGATCTTTCATATAATATTACTTTTCAAAAATAATATAGTGTGTGTATATATTACAGGTAAACTATACTGAATATAAAACAAATATGGTCAAGTATTGTATCATCCAAACATTGTTAAATCGTGTGCATTATTGATGAAGTGATTATTTTATTATTATTAATTTTATAGATGGCCTGTTTATTCCATCAAGAAGTACCAATTTATTTTCATGTTTTCTACCTAAAATATTTCTTTTTACTTTTAACTAATAATAGTATTAAACTCACCGTTGAATTAACTTGTATATTAACACTTTAACCGTTTACATCATAATAAATATATATATATTGTTTCGTTTTAGATACATATTATGCATATATATAATAGTAACAATATATTACAATCCTAATAATAGTATTCTGAGTATGAGTACCTACTCGTATAAACGTTTTATTGATTAGCTATTTCACGCGGTTTTTATTATGATATTATGCTTGTATATCGAACAAAATTTCTCACATAATATTCTATATATTCGTATGATAATAAATAGTTTATTAAATAATCTTATATATACTTTGTATATTGATTATAAAATAAATTTGATTATATTTCGATTTGATAATTTTGAATTTGATTTGATCATAAAGAAAAATGAAAAAAATATATATTTTTTTAATCTTAAATTATAGACAATTATAAAGTACATTGCTTACTATTATATAATATAGTCGTGACTCGTGAATTTGTAGTCCGAATCGAAATATACTACATAACAGTATAAAATACTTATATTCCAATGCGAAGAGCCAATATTTTTATTTTTTATTTTTTGAATACTATAATATATAGATAATAAAAAAATTAATATTTTAAAAAAATTCAAAAACAACATTAAAAGTAAATTACTCGACTAAAAAATACTCGTTATAATATCTATGAACATAAAATAAAAATATTAGTGTTGAGATATCTATATCTATATATTATATATAAGAAAATGAAATTATATAAAAATTGTTCATTTAACATCATATAATATTATATAGTCGGTCCGCGGTGGAACTGGCAGCTTTGGTTTTATACGTTATATACTACCTGTGGACGGGACACTGTGCGGTCAAGATAATAATCGTAAATTTTATGCTCCTCGATGGTATAAACGTTTCGTTTCCGGTGTTTAATAATAATTCCAAAAAATAACGTCCATTAAAAAGGTACAAAAAAAAAAAAAAAAACAACTTGCGACTTCTTTTCGGTGTGTTTGCTCATTATCGACTGCCCAAGAGGTGTCTAAACGATTACAATATGTGTTCATACACACACACACACACACACATATAAACGTCGAGTATATATTCTTTATTCATTTTTTATATGCACGGGGGCCACGTCGAAGGCGTAACTGGAGAAGTGTTATACCAACACATATTATAATATGATAGCTGAACAAACAACAGTTTATCACCATCCTGTGTACCAAGTGCAGCTACTGAATATGCTAATGAAGAATTGTTCGGCCACAGATTCTTGTAGTGTCGTTTATTTATTTATTTTTTCAATTTAACTTGGAATTTCAACGTTCGTATTATATAATATAATATTATATTATATATAGGTATATATATAAACCCGAAAAAGGAGTTGTAGACGCATTCTTACGATATACGGTATAAAGGAGTGTGCGTTGTTATTATTATTTTAATATCGGTACATTATAAATTTATAAATAATTACGGGATTGTAGTGTGTATAAGAATAGATAATATAGGTAATTTTTATATAAGATCTTTGTTAAAATAAGTATATATAATATGTAATTTGTTAATTATTATTATTATTGTACCTTATTACGTATAATTATTACATTCGAAGTTTCCAAATTGCGGCACATCGACAATATTTTAGATTTTGAGCGAAGTCAAAAATTGTATTTGCCTTACAATGATCTGAGTCTTTTTTTTATGACTGAAGACACTTTTTCTACCCGAAATAATGCTCCGATTTTCACGAATATCATATGTTATGTTTCCGGTTGGAAAGTGGATCCAATATGGATTCTTGGATTTTCGATTACCTACATTAAAAATATCAACTTATAATTATTATAAAGCAATAATACCCATAAAAGAAATTGAGACTTGCGGGATTCTTCTAATATTTTGGTAATAAATATATGTTAAGCAATATAATATAAGGATACTACAATACAATTTTCAGACCTCAAAATTTAAAATTACTAATTTTATCAAAAATATACTATATACATAATTATTAATTATAATTTAAGGAAATATTCAAAATACCTAAACGGTTATAAATATAATTACACGCAAACTTTTATGCAAAATAATTTAAAAAAAATTATAATAAATACCAAATATGAAATATAATTTTATAAATATGGAAGACAATAAGACATGCTAATATAAAATAATACTGTATTAAGTATATTATTATTACATTCAATTATTTAAGCAGACGTCACAGTAATCCTCACAGATATAATTTCAAAGATATATTATAAATTATAATATATTAAGAAGTAAAATATAGTAAATAATATAGGTACTTTGTAGAAATCATATTATGATAAATTGATAAATGCTTATTTTAAATGAATATTGTTAAGCGTCTGCAGTATTAATATAGTATTGATACCTAATAAACATTAATATACAATACTACAATATCAAATTTAATATTTAAAATAAATTATGAAAGGTAT
Source organism: Tetraneura akinire (assembly GCA_021307375.1). Lineage (NCBI taxonomy): Eukaryota > Metazoa > Arthropoda > Insecta > Hemiptera > Aphididae > Tetraneura > Tetraneura akinire. Next base: position 25,088,285 of record JAIUCT010000007.1, on the reverse strand, counting down.
AAAATAATTATAACCTTTGATAAAATAATGAAAGACAAATTAATCCTTAATCTTCAGTATAGTTTATACAAACTATAATTTAGATACCTATAAATACACAACAAAGATCCAGAAACATAAGTTAAATAAAAATATTTGTTTAACTTTTATCATCACTTTAAATTATTATTTACACATCCCTTTTCCTGTCGTAATATTTCTGGATTTACGATTTGGTTATATATATATATCCATTATTAAAAGAACTATTGCAAACAAAGGCAAAAAAAAAAAATAAATGACAAAAGTATACTAAAGGTCATTTAACTATAGGTATTAATTATTACGAATGTATAAAAAAAAAATCTATATATATTTTAAATAATAATCTTCAATAAACCATAAAATAAAAAATAAGTATATATATTTATTGTTTAAAAGTGACAAATTAATTGAATAAAATAAATACAGATTAAAATTGTTTATTTGAATATATATATATATATATATATATAACTTTTATTTGCATAAGTTTCGATATTATTTAAAAAAAATTATGCTAAATGAAAATTAAATCCACAGGGATTTATTTACTTTTGATACTAAATAAAAAAAAAGAAAAATTATATTATATTTTTGTTTAAAAATAACCCTAATTCATATTTCACATTGTTAAATGCGAATAATATAAAAAGTATTATAATATATTATGAATAAAAACTGTTATAAAAATAATTAAAGTATTAGTTACAAAAAAAAAAAAAAAAAAAATAAACTTAACGCGGTATAGTTATAACGGTGAATAAAAATTTTTATGAGTCAATGTCAATCTAACAAACGATCAAAAATATTTAAAAAAGAAAAATATATAAAGTTTACGAATATGCGGTAAATACACAATAGCGTGCGAAAAGAATCGCGAACGATATTTTTTTCGAAAAAAAAAAAAATAACTTGGCTATGAATTAAACACAACAATGCCATATTGATCGTTTTTCTTGTGATGGCGACCGAACAGCAAAAGTTTATATATTATAATAGTACACGAATATTCGGACGAAATAAGCAATACAAACGAGAACGAAAATATATTACTATTGTGATTATTTTTTCTGTCACGTCGAATTTATATTATAAAGGTGCGAAAATTAAGAGCAGGTACTCGGTTTCTGAATTGGCAACCCCAAATTATTTCGTTTATACCGTTGATAAATACTAATAATTATTAAATTATTATTACAATAAACGCCATTTTATCAGAGAGATATTAATATCCTTATGGTTTCATCACTGAAATTGCACTACTATAAGTGCAAGGAAACTCGTATAATATAATTACATTTTAAGTCATACCATCGTTTCACGGTCTAAATATACGCCTAAATAGTTCTAAAATAACTTGATTTTGTAGGCTATCAGAACTTGCTTCAAATTCATGTCTTCCGATTATTTTTGAATTTCTTTCCAATACGAGTATCAATACACAATATTATAAGAGTATGAGGCAGACGACGATACTCGTCATATTATTTTTGATCGTCTAGTTGTATTTTATTTATAATACGAGGGAAAGTCTTAAATCTTCACTTTTAATATAGGACATTGCTCAGTATTTAGAGGTTATCATTTAAGGTCCTATCGTTGATCAGCTCTATAATTATTCTAAAAATGTATTCGGAATCACTTCAAATCATTATTATTGTACCTATATAATTTATATGGGGTGGATTCACAATTTTATATTGTTATCGAAACAATTCGTATACACATTAAATGGTAATTACGAGGAAAGAGAAAAAAATATGTGTGAATTATTATTACTATTATAATATGATAATAATACTAGCGGTCGCGCGTCTGTATCGTCATCGCGGTACATAAAATCGCCCGGCCGGGCTGGCGCGGGTCACTCCACTCATTATATATAGGAAAGGAAAATAAAAGGTCGTGATGCCGTTATACGCGGCTATACATGTGCGTGTGTGCATGTTAGGAATACTACACGACAATGGTATCAGTAGTAATAATAATAATAATTAAAAAATAAATAAATAAAAAATAATCCGCTTTCCGTCGAGATTTTTATAGCACGTCCGAACCTCGTGTACACACGTATTTTAATACACATTTTCACTAAGCGACGACTATAGGTATATATGCGATTTATAATATATACCTATACGTGTGTGCGACTATATATTTATAAACAACACGGCGAAACATGCGACTCCATTAGCATTAATTTACCATAAAACCCGATCCAGATACGTCCAGTCAATTTGTACTACTTCACCTTACTGTATTATATGCGTATAGGTTGTAGGTATATCTATGTCTATATGCTTATAATATACTATCGTGTACATAGATTATAGGTACCTATATAGAATTTCTCAACAATAATGCGTATTTGTCCTTACTGCAGTATTGACACTCTTTTCTTATATAGATATTTTAAAATTTTATTTTATTAAAATTTAAACTTGCGGGTTATTGTATGTTTGGTTAACACAGAATATTTATATGTATTCTTATAATGGTTTTATTTAAAATTTAAGTTTCAACCCTAGATTATAGGTTTGATTAAGTTTGACCTGAAGTTCTATTAAAAATATATTGCACAATAAAAGTTTTTATAATTGGGTTTATTTTATAATTTTATATAATAATGTTAGAATACATTAATTAGGTTTAACGTATACCTAGATTTCTATATTTGCAATATTTAAATTTCAGCAACCTGATAATTTTTACTGAAATTGCGACGTTGCATCGAACTATACACATGGCAATTTAACAATTAGTATATTATATTATTATTTGTCTTTATTAAAGTGTAACGTGTACGATTTTAAATTTTAAAAAAAAGATATATTTATATATACTTTCACTCCACTCAACTTGAAAATATACTGTCCAATCATAAACATATTATGACCTTAGACTATTATTAATATTATATTTATATACGTAATTATGAACGAAATCAACATTTAGTTCACGCGTTCAACAGAAATATTTCAATTCTATGATATAGGTACGTACATGCACATGAATGACTTTAACGATTATTCATCATTAAAATCTCTATAAAACCAAACTTAAAATCTATATTACAAATTCCGCGATAGATTAGTATGATGCAGGTTAGGATAGGTTACGTCAATCGGTGTATAATATTTATATACAAATTATAAGTTGTTTTTTTTTTTTTTTTAACTTTAAGTATTTACCAATAAACATCACTTGCAATTATTGCAACATTTATTCATGATTTTATGTAAAATAACAAGCTGCACACATTGCCATCTTCTGTTTATACTTATATACGAAATTCGCACATAAACGAATGCTGTTATTTATAGTTTGGCGATATTTACTTAATTTTATAGTTATAATTAGATTTTTTTATACCACTTATACGCGTTACGTTATTTACCATAAATTACTCCAACCGGTAGTCAAAATATTAGGTAGGTACTATAATAAAACAAAAATTTAACGAAAAAGAAAAAAAAATTATAAAAAAATTTATAAATTCAAAGTATACTAGATATGTACAGGAATACTCTTATGTACTTATAAGACACGCGTGCTTTATAACTACATTGTATAATTAGCTATATAAATATATGTCATACGTATAAGTAAAAATGAAATATTATTGTTGCACAACGCTATAAACGTTATTATTATTAGAGCTTTACTTTTGTAATTTGTTGGAAAAATAAAATTGTATATATATATATATGTACATGAAAACCCTTTTGAAACTCAAATCTTTTTATATTATAATATGAGTCATTTACTCATGTGTAATTTATTTTTAGAAAATTTTTAAACATAGTTATACCTCGTAATAACCTTTTTTTTTTTTTTAAATAGAGCTTTTATTTAGAACATTATAGCTCGACAATTACAACAATTATACAATAGTAATCATAACAAAAGTAATAATAATAAAAATAAATAAAAAAAAAAAAAAGAAAGAAAGAAACCATGTGTAATATTAATTACAACAGTTATTACTTATTACCTTTATATTTTATTATATATTACTTATCTTATTGATATATTTATAAGTAAGAAAGATACATACTCAAAAAGAAATTAAAATTTAATAAAATTTTAGAGGTAGTTAACGTATAATATAAATGTGATTTATTTTTTATCTATAATATTATATTATATGAACAATAATTATTTGCCAGAGCAATTCATAGAAATTAAAGTCGTCGACTTGTAATGATTTATTATTATATAGATTCATGAGATATATTAAGATATATTATATACAGTACTAGAATTGGGGGGTTCGCAGGGGAACGGAGCACCCCTACTAATTATATTAAATCCCTATGATATAACATATACTTAAGCGTACTTGAGGGACTCTAACTTTTTGAGCATCCCTACTTTTTTGTCCCTACTTCGAACAATGATTATAATATATATTCATTATATTATTCACGCGCATCATTATATAAAAATAAATTGAACTCTTAAATGTAATATAATATATGAACACTACATAAGACTATAATATTGTTTATGAGCTTAAATAAAAAAATTATAGAAATTAATATTATTTATTTAACCGTATACGGTATACATTGGTATTGTAGCCAATAATCATTGGAACGTATGAATGAAAATATAGTAAAATTAGCATTTTATACAATAATAACTGATGTGTGGTACGACATACCTATTATATGTATCCAAATTATGATCATGTAACGCATAAATCTGTATAACCTTGAACGAAGATTTAAAAAAATAATGTTTTTTTTTAAATTTAAATACTTATAAACATAAAAATAATACACGAAATTTAATATAATTATACTTTCGTCCCGAGCGTGTTAATAAAATACATCGTTTTACCCATAGGTATTATGTGTTTACTGTATACGATTAATTATTCAAACATTCTCGAATATAAAATTAAAACCGAATAAAACTGTAAGTTTTATAAAATATTATCTATTTCGCGGGTTAAATACGTATATTATACATCTAATGATGTTATAAATATTTGATTCTTGTCGCGTATTATACCAAACATTATTCCAAATTAATTGATTATATTTTATATCCGATAACATTTACACCAAGTTTAAAATTTTTGTTCGTACACGGGTAAATTTACATTTTACGCTTTAAATCGACGGATAGTATTTTTTGTTTTCTCGCCATTTACTTTTATTAATCGTCTATAAAACATAATATTGTTATTTATATAATCGATCGACCGACCAAAATATGTGATCGTATACCTACCAATAATATATTGTATCAATTCCGCGTCATAATTTTATTAATAAAATGATGATCGCTTGTATTATTATTTCGTATAATATTTTATTTTTTATGCTTATAATAATATTTACGCGTATTATAAAAAATGAAACAAACGTTTTCTACGTCTATCGTCACGTGGCCATCTATACGAGTCGAGGTCGTAGCAGCTTATAGTCTCGTTATGATTGTCGTGTCATTATAATATGCGTTTATTATTATTATTATTATTATTATTCTTAATATTATTATTATTATTATTATTATTATTATTATTATTATTATTATTATTATTATTATTATTATTATTATTATTATTATTATTATTATTATGAATATTGGCCGGTCACGAACCGCCGCTGCTCGGTGGTGTCCCAATATGCTCCGGATGTGCCTTGCGCGCCTCCCCAATTGACCCGGATGACCTCTTATTATTATTATTTATCTGTACCTTTACATCTCTTTCGTGTACCCATCGTCATATTATGTGTACCTGCAGTGTTGTTGTATACGTATATAATAATAATATTATTATATTAAACGCTATTGTTTTCGGAAATCTCTCTCTCTCTCTCTCTGGCACATAATATAATATATAGGTATATATTCCGGTATACCGCGAACACGGTATACCGTGTGTGCATACCTACGACCGCGTCGTCGGTGGGCCCCCACCACGCGTTTTTGTCTCGTATCGAATGCAGTAATAATAATAATAATAACGGGTGAGAGACCGACGTTTACCACACGCGAGAGTGGATATGACTTTATAATGTTATACCTAGGTATAATATATAGGTAGGTACCTATATTATAATATTAGGTGTACGATATATATATTTTTCGTTCGGTATATTATATTAGAAAAATATTATACGCGATATAATATTATAATGTTATTATTACTATGTGTACGCGAAAGAGCAGGAGACGCACTGCACACACCGGTTTGGTGTACCGTCGGTCGGCTCGAGCCGAAGTCATTCATCGTCGCGGATAGAACTATAGTTGCTTCTAAAAGTTATAAATATATATGTAATATTGCTATATATTATTTTAATATATACTACGCGTACGATAATATAATAATTATAATAATAATAAAATAAATAATAATAATATAATTAATAATAATTAAAATAATAATAATAATAATTATAATAAAATAAAAAATAAATAATAATAATAATATATAATATCGTATAATCCGTGGCTCATTCATGAACGGAGCTATACGTTACTTCTCTCCTCTTCGGCCTCCTTCAGCCACCACTTGTTCTTCCAGCACGAAATTGTATACATATTATTATTATTATTATAAGAGCCCGTCACCGAGTCGTCGTCGTTATTATAATAATATAATATACGCCGCCCGTGACCTATACGACCCCGGACACTATTAGAAACTGACGACGACGATGACGACGACGACGCAAGAAAGTCACTCGTATATTATTAAAAAAAAAAATAAATAAATAGGTACGTATTATATTGTTAAGTACGCGTATTATTATTTTTCGAATACAGATGACGCCCGCGAAACGATAGCGTCGAGTAACCTTTTTTCGAGTAACCACTTTTCGCGCGGACCGGTGGTCTGGTTAGTGGCGGTTACCATGAGAGCATATAGTTTCGCGCGGTTCTTTGGACTCGCGGTATACCGCGGTATCGACGGTATAGCTGTCGGACGGATGTTATATAACCGTAATAATATTTATAATATATTGTATAATTATTATTTATTATGGTACGGAATAAAGACGTTCAATTGTTTGAAGCGATTTTTATGTGCCTATTTGTTTTGCGCGGTATGCGAACGGAAATTAACGGGGCATGGCCAACACTTTTATATTATTATTATGTTTTTTACCGTCGCCGGATTATGTTTATGGTTGCGTCAGACTCGTCATCAGACAGGCATTCGTCGTTTAACGTTTTGCGATAAATTTCAATATCATCCGAAGTGTAATTATTGCTTCTAATTTGAACAGATAATACTTTATTTTACGTTAATTATTCGTGAAAGTAAACAAAAATCTGTAAGTAGTATAAATAACGCATTTTTGAAACAAATCATGGAAGAAATATGGTAAAAAAAAAAAAAACTTTAAAATTTCGTTTCTGAAATCGTTGCGACATGACGTAGTAAATTTCTCCATAGTACTCTGCAAAATATTATAGAAAGTTAAAAAGCAAAAAAAAAAACAAATCAACATACATAAATAATTAATATGATATACCTTAAGTCTCGAACGCCGAATTGAGATATGTTTACTTACGATCGGATGATTCGATCGGGAACGATATATGATAAATGAACGCACGTTGACGTTATTGGTTAGGTACTAATATAATATTTTTTTTCTTTTTTTTATGTGTTCGGTGGTATATACAAGTTAAGTGGTTACTGGTAATAAACGCACCTTAGAGAAGCTTATCTGCGAATAATTCACGGTTAATATTAATATATTATCATATAATGTTACCGAGTGAAAGAGCGAGAAAACGACTGGTACCTATTGAAAATAAGCATCGGGCAAATAGAGGCTTCTGTTTTAATTTATCGTTTACACCACACACACACATAATATATTGTAATATGATATGGGGCACGGTCCAACAATAATATTCAAACGACACCGTACGTGCGGTAATCCCTCTGAACAGTCTGAACCCATAGATCTCGATGAGTATTAATTTTCTTCTTTATATATTATAATAAACATAATATTATGTATTTTTTTTTATACCGAGTATATGGTATTATAATCTTAGGTATGCGTGGTTGACTTTTTTTATAAATTTGAATAAGCCACAACATATTATATTATATAAGTACAGGTACTCCAAAAGAGAATTTATGAGACACTATATAATATTTAACTTCATTAGTATACAATAGACAATAATAATATGGTCTTACGCTGTGTCTCGTGGAAATAATATTATATAAATAAATAAATATTTTTTGATGGGGAAGGGATGAATCGTAAAGACGTTACAATATTATTTTAAGGGATGTCAAGCGTGTATACTCATGAGTCATGACGTTATTTTGTATTTTAATTGTTTATGTACTATATATAAATTACAATGACCCGTGATTATTTTTCATAACTAAGTTCCATAACTTTTTTCAATTTTTTATTAGATTTTATATAACAAGTAATACTATCATTATATAAGTTATAATTGAAATTTAAAGCAAAAATATGTTAAAAATAATTATTTTACGATATTTTAAACGATAATAATTTAACAGTGTATGCCGTATGGTAACCAGTTTTATACTTTTTACTCTGGTAAATTACTTTTAATATTATATAACCCGTGAATAGCGTATACGATACTACACAAATGACATACCTATACCCAATTTTACGTTAAACGTGTTTAACAAAAAAGTAGTAACATTATATTATGTATTACTGTTTAGCATAATACAGTTTATTGTATAAATTATACAATAATTTGTGTGCATTTTTAATGCTCACAAAATGCATAAGTTTCTATATTATTTCTATTAAAATGAGGAGAACACAGGAAGTGACACACATTATCTCGAAACTTATAATAATAATATGGAAAACTTATAAAAATATAATACGAAGACAGTATTATAGTCGGTTTAATCTTTAGTCGTTACAGTGTACAAATAATAAGAAATCAGTGAATGTAAAAGTTAACAGATTTAATTTTTTTTTTTTTGTAAGTGGTAATATTGAATTATTATATTATTATTAATGTTGGTCACCAATAGGAGTAAGGACTATATATTATTACCGAAATCACGTTTTAAATAACTTTTTGTCCTAAGAATAAGTCATCATAATTTAATTTATACATAACTATATATTAAATGTTACGAATCATTTACAATATAATTATTTTCAAGTAAAAAAAAAAAAATTGTCATATAATATAAATAATAATTTTATTTAATATTAAGTCATTAAGTATATTTTACTAAAATATTGATTATAGTTAACAAGATAATTGATTATAAATAATGCATAATATATTTTGTAAAAATAATTCTTTAAATGTTTACGATCTATATATAATACTACTTTGACTTTCACTGAGAAAATGTTCGTTAACACACTATCGATATGATAGTGACAAGGTATACATACAAAGGAATTATATATAGTATATACAGTATATAATTAAATACAGTAATTACTCATTTTATAATGTATAACTTAAATATATAAGTACTATTTACTTTTTATCAAAGATTAGTTTACCATTTAACCACATGCAGTCAATGTCAATGCAAAATATGAACTATAAACATCATATATATATAATTCGCGAAAGTCCAATAGGCAACGCGTGTATGATAATGACATAATATTATATTTCGCGATTTTATAATATATTAGCATAAATTATAGTTCTTTAGTCCATTATATTTGCTTAGTTTTAATATGTCATGCCATTAACGTTAATGCTTTATATTATTTTCGATTGTATATAGTATACGTTTTCTCTTTTAAGTTGTAAGTATGTATAACAGGTAATACCTATATAATAAAAAACAAAAAAAAAAAAAAAAAAAAAAAAACAAAATTTATTTAGGATAATATAAAAAAATTAAATACCAAAGCGACCACAGAGTTCATCATAATATTAAGAACTATAATATATAATAAAGAGTTCGATCCACGCGTGTTTAATATTCAGTGGAAATATTTTAATTTATTTTTTCCTCGGTCTACGCGTCATATATATATATATAGTATATACGTATACACACGCGATATAGCAATGTAGCCTTCCGGGGTCAGACTGACCATCCGGTATTGAATTTTGGGCCACGATGACTGCAAAAGATCGGCATTTGGACGCATACGATACGTTTTTCGGTTTTCCATTCATTTACCGTGCGTTTCAAGCGTCGCGATCCAAGTCTTGATCATGAAAACCATAGTTTTACAAACATTTGTTGACCAAGGGAGGGTCATTTTAATCGAATTATTGTTTATATACATGTATGTGTGTGTGTATAATGTGTGTGTATATATATATATATATATATATATATTTAAACGTCTTGTAGACTTGTATATAAATCACGTGTATTTTGTTCAGGGTGAACAAGATCGGACGGAGGAGACAAGCGAAACAAAAAAGACTGGGGGAGAGGTCGAAGAGGTGGCATAGAACCTGGCGCATATACACACACATATAGGAGTGGCCTTGCATCTCATTAAACTGGCCGGTGTGTATACAGTTATATATATATGTATATATATTTTTATACCTGCAGTGTATAAGAGATACTTGGGTCTCATCAAAAGGTGTGATGACCATCTGGTCACCCATTAAATTATTACCGAATAATGGGTTAACAGGCATATGGAGATTATTTTAGTTTTCTGCAGGCTAGATTGAAGAAAGAGAAACAAATTTAAATATTTTATTTTCACCTTCTCGCTAGATTTTTCAGCGGAATTCAAATAAATAATAAGCTATTTTTTTATTTTTTTTTTTATTTTTTTTTTTTGTCAGAAAATTATATTATATATATACGTGTACTGTGTACAATACAATAATATTAATTCCAACATGCGTATATTATTATAATATTATATACCTATATAAGTATTCGACCGCTACCTTATAATTGGCAACCGAACACAAGATAAAATGTCGACACAAAATTTTATATTAAATTTGTTAAATATATTTTTATAACATTAATGATTATTGTATATAAATTGTGCTATTCGTTTAATATAACTATAATATAGATATCCATAGCTAATATATTTGTATTATACAAATTATTACCATTTAATAATAATATATTGTATTAAGACATACATAAATAATTTATAAGTCTATTATCTATCGCCGATCGATATTATTATTATCATTACGGATATTATAATATAGTAATAAGTCAATCTATAATTTAATATAATTGAAAAATAATAAATCACTAATAATAATAATAATAATAATAATAATAATAATAATAATAATAATAGTCAATAATTAACACTAAAATATATTATAATTAATTATCAAATAAAAATAATGTAATAAAAATATTTAAATATTTAATACAATTTTAAATGCAAGTTTGCACCAATTTATTCTATAATTTTTTTATTAAATGTAATTTACATAATCTTTTAGATTTTGAGCAAAGCGAATACAATGATGTGTGTTTTTGTCATGTTTTTATGTAGGTATGAAAACATTTTTTCTAACAATGCTCCGATTTTCACGAATAGCATGTTTCCGGTTCCAAAGTGAATGTGGTTAGTACTTTATTTAGATCATTTTTCGAATTTTTCAAAATTGACCCTATGCTATAGGGAAAACGACCAAAAAAAAAAAAAAAAAAAAAAAAAAGACATTTTCCAAGAAAACTGAAATCTCGATGAATTCGATTTCAATATTTTATGATAACTCAAGCAATTTTGAAGATAGAGACTTAAAAATATTATTGGATGTTCACATAGGTACTGTTTATATGTGATAAAATTTTGTAACAGTGGCATTAATTTTTCTACAAAATATAGAAAGTTGAATATTTCCTAAAATTCTCGTTTTTTATGTATATAATGTTTGATAAAATTTGCAATTTTGGGTTTTAAAGTCTGAAAATTTTACTGAGGTATACTCATATATTACTTAACATGATAATAAAATATTAAAAAAAATCCTATAAATATCAATTCTTTTATAGCAGTTTAAAGTTGAAATTTTTAGTGTAATCGAAAATCTAAGAATCCATATTATCAGGATTCTTCTTATTATTTCTCAATACTTTTACAATAATAATTTATAAAAAAAACAAAAAATTTTGAAAATATTATTGAATTATACTTACATATTGGTTAACATAATTCCTATATATTAGAAAAATCTCAAGTATCCATTTTTTAATAGGCGTTTAAAATTGAAATTTGAGTAAAATCAATATTTAAAGTATAAATATATGTATTCTTTTTATTATATTTCAATAATATTTTTTTATAATAATGTTATATGAAATTGACAAAAAATTTTTAAATATATTGAAAATTTTATTGAAGTATTATACATATATATTGTTTAACTTTAACGTATTTCCCAAATATTAGAATAATTTGAAGTGTGAATTTTTTTTATAGGTGTTTAAAGTTGAAATTTGATTAATGAGCACGTTGAAAAACAATTCTGAGCGAAATACTGTCAGATTTAAATGACTAATTTATGAGTTTTATGGGTATATATTATATATTGAACATATAGAGACTGATTTTAATCAATACATAATATTATCTGATGAACTTCGCACAAAATCGTATTTCCGAATGTAAATTTTTTTTTAAAATTGTTGTATACACATGCTACACATCAAATAATATTATACTACAACTATATATTATATATTCGTATGTATAAATCACAGCAGATAAATGAAATTAAATTAAAAATATAAAATAAGTAAACGAATGAATAAGTAAACTTTTAAACGTACATATTTTTAAATAATGTTTGTTTGCACTGATAGAGTGATAATAATTTTATATTACATACGAGTATAATATTAAATATTTAGTTATTTCATTTGGGTATTCAATATTTAACATTTATGTCATTTTATTAGGTATAGTATGTAATGTTTTATGTTTATAGTTATTACTTAATACTAATAGTTTATTAGTTATTATAATAAATACATTTTCATATATGAAATGTTAAAAAATATTTTTTTATTATAGTATTTAATATATTTTGCTGAGTTCATGCCTTTTTATTCGTAATATCAGTGTATAGACAGACATCTAAATTCAAACAAATATGTTGAAAATATAAATCACTATTATAAATTGAAAGTTATTATTTTTTTTTTATTCTTCAATATTTTGTACTTATATCCATTTAAACTTGTTACTTTTCGTCTTTAACTTGAACATAACTATGTAATTATTAAGATTATTATAATGTGATAATATATTATATAAAAATAAATATTTTATTTTATAAATCCTAACTGTTATAAGTTATGGAAATTCATTGGACAGTGCCAAAACGAACCTATTTTATATCAACGCAAGGTCGTGAAATACCAAACAAACCACTGAATCTGGTCGTCCTACGAAAAATAAAATGTTTGACGTCTCACACTATAAATAGAATAGCTGAAAATAAAATCTGATCGAGTTCGCAGGGTCCGTCCAAGGTTAATCATAAGAATTTCAAATATTCACATTATTTTATGTAAACGCAATTTAATTATACATTTTAATAGGGCACATAATAATATAATTATATTATGTATCCATTTTGTTTTTTATATATAATACACAATGTCAGAATAAAATAAAATCATAAACAAAAAAGAAACGGAAGTTAAACAAATTGTGTATTACTAAAATCAGTAACCCCTATCCCTTTCAATTTAAATTTTATTTTTCTTATAATAATAATGAGAAACAGGTGAGTTTTAGCTTATAAATACCTTATAATCCTTTGAAATTTTCAATATTTCTCTATATATACGTATTAATATATTATATTGTATAAATTATATTAGGTGTACCATAAGTCATATTTATATTATATATTAATTTAGTAAAAAATAAATTTGATAATTTTAAATAGGATATGTTGAAACGTATGTTAATAGTTAAGAAATCGTTAAATAAATTTGAATAGATACGTATATTATATATTAAAATTGATTAGAAATTTTGAACCAAATAAAACCGATAGTAAAATAATTAACAAATATTAAAATGTACAACGAAACAACGTAAATACAAATCTATAAATATTTAAAGAAAAAATATTACATAATATATTTTTAAAACAATATAAATATACGTTTGAAAATTAAAAACAAATAGTTTAAAGAAAAAATAAAAATAAAAACAATTCCTAAATAGAACATAAATTACTTGAACGAATAATAAATTAAGAGTATATATGGTAATATGTATAGTTTTATTTATTTATTGAGAACGAAATAATAATTTTCCGATAAAAATATTGGTAAAAATTATTTGATCAATTTTATGTACCTTTCTTACTAAAATATTTAGTATTACATAAATTAAAGTACATATAGTTACTGTATATATAGGAATATATTATTATTATTATTATAAACATAAAAAAAATTTATATAAACATAAAAGTTATAGTCAACACTCAACAGTTATTATTTAAATATGAAATTTTAAAATGCATGTGATGTAAATTTAATCACCATATAATAATTTGCAAAAAGAACACAAAAGAATTTCGAAAATATTTTATAAAATAAATTTATAAGTATTTGTTTATGTTAAATTTTATTCAACAAGAGAATGTGCCTTAACTTGCCAAAAGTTGGTTTGTTTTTCTAGTCACTTAGACTCGATTTTTTACTGAGTGGGAAGGTATGAACTTATAAATGGACAAAATTTTAAGAGTAATATTTAATATTATCTTATCAATATAAAATTTTATTTCAATTTAATGTCTAATAGTTTTATAATTATGTATTTTCTAAATAATTCACGAATTAAATAGTTTTAAAAATTTTCCAATTTACAAAATTTTAGAGGGAATAATCTTCTCTAAAACATTCTCCTTTAGTATAAGCCATTGTGTTTCAAACATTTTATACCAAGTTGGCAAGTTATAACAGTAGAATATAATGTTATGTATGTACGTTATACATGCACACCAGCTTGTTCAAATTTGGAGCGTTTTCTCTCGCTAAACTTATACAGAGTATAAAATTCATTAATTAAATTATATGTAGTACAATGGTTTGTTATATTAGCTGTTATGTATAGACAGAGGTCTTAACAAATATAAATGTATTGTCCTCAAGGAATTTGTACATAATAATTATATTAGGTATAAAATATAATATACCATAAGTCCTTAGAGACATAATAAGACTTGACATTATTATAGTCAATTATAATAATTATTGTGAAGTATCAACAATTTACACAGAGATTGTAAAATTATTTTGATTTCGTGCTAGTTAAATTTTATAAAGAATTAAAAATTTTCAATAAAGAAAAATATAAACTAAATTCATAACAAATATTATTGGAAACGTAAACATTTTTTTCAACGCCAAATTGTACAATGAATTAATATTATATATATGAATCATCAGATTTTAAACATTATTATTAAAAAAAAAACAACAGTCACTTTTATTGTATATTAATTTTAGTTTATTTTAATTTTTATTATAGTGTAATATATTACTAACTAATTTATATTAATTATTCAAATTGTACAAATTTCCATTTCTCTATGAATTATAATAAATTGTATTCAAAATATACACCACCATAAAATTTAATATATTCAAATCTAAATAGACTATAATATGTGTTATATTATTAACTGTTTAAGAGATATAGCATTATAGTATATTTTTACTATTTTTTATGGTTTTCAAATAATATTTTAAATGAATATATTTGCATTTATTATTGATAAAATTATTTTATAATATGTGGTTTTATATAGAAAAATTAATTTTAAACATATATATTGTACATAAATATTCTTAACTTAACTATAATATAAAATATTCAGGTAGCCATCATTTCTTCATAGTTAAAATTATTATTTTATTATATTGAAATAAAAAATGAAATAATTTCGTATAGTCTCATTCATTTTTAATTTATACTTAATTTTATTCGTTTTGTTTCATGTAATCTATTGCTGTTCGTTTTATTTTTAATGTACGCATTAATAAGATCCCTAATCCCATGATAGACATAGACTTATATATTGGATCACTCATGTATATGTTATAATATGTCATATATCAATAGGTATTATCACAAAGTGGATAAATACAAACGGTACTCGTTTATTTCGCGTCAGACTGTCATAATACGAGTAAGTAGTAAAAGTTTTTTGAGTACGTATGTGTCTCATATCATAGATGTGGTTTTATTTCTTTGTCATTTTTAAGTTATTTATTTATTATTGTTTAAAATAATTCTTGTAATATTGTTTGTAAATCATTGATTGAAAGTAAATAGGTGTTCAATAGTACGATAAATGTTATTTATTGTCGGCAAACCATAAGCCATTTGTAAATATTTTAATCGCACAAAATTTAATTCACTTATCAAATCAGTGAAATGAGTGAGTTGTATTTTTATTAAATGGTAGTTATTTTATTATTATTTAAAATTAATAAATTATTACGAAATTAATAAAAATTTAATTTAAGATTGTTTATATTCATTTTAACAATATAATATTAGTAAATACTTTAATACTTTATTTTATACACACACAAAAAAAAACTACTTATAACAATTAATAATATAAAATTTTATTCAGTACCTAATTAATTTAATTTAAATTGTTTAGGTATAATTGATTAAAGACTAAATCGTTTAGATCTTAAACATTGATTTGTCTTAATGGAGTATCGTGAGAACGAAGAAATCTAGATTCATAAATGCTTTATCGGACCGCCCTCGTGGACAAACTAACAATAAACAATTTTCAGTAGGCTAAAATTCAAGCGAATAACAATAGACCTCCTTCAAAGCCGTCGATAATTAGTCACGATAATAACGACAGGACCACCTAATTGAATATTGAATTTGGTTTTATTTTTTTAGTTAAATTTTTTTTTTTATTATAATTTAGACAGTTGTTTATTTCCCACGAAAATACTACATAAAATAATAGTTTTAAAATATTAAAACTAATATGATTATATTATACTCGTATTTTATAATAAAAAATTATCCTTCAAGTTTATTATTGGTAGTTGGTACGAATTAAAAAAAAAAAAAAGAAAAAAAAATACCTAATAATAATTATTGCAAGTATAAATAAGTACTATTTACCAACCACAATAAAATATTCAATATAATATTTTAATTTAAAATTAAAATTGGTTCATTATGTTTAAATGATGAACAATTATAAATAGATTGTTACTTTAAAAAAATTCAGAGCATTAATTTGAAAGAAAAGAAGAATATTAAATTTAAACCAATTACGAAATCCAAAAAATTTATAAAATTACTAAATACATTATAAATTAATAATTTAATTTCAAAGTCTAATTTACTTAATTAAATATTATATTTTAATTAAATTATTTTTTCAGTTTTTCCACATCTTAATATTATAAATTAATATAATTTATATTGTAACTTAATGCCTTGTATATAATAATGTAACCTGCAGAAATGTATAATATATTGTCTATGTATTTCCCCTTGACCTTTTATTCTAAAAAATAAATTATTAATATGTTATTTCTTGATAAAAAAATAATAATAATAAAATAATTTATTTGTAATTAATAGAAACTACAATCATTAAATTTGTAATCAATAAATATTCAGTAGGTACTATGAAACAAATTATTATTCGTTGAACTATTATTTTATTTTAATAAACTATCTTTTTATATAAATATTAGTTTGACTTTAATTTATATTTTCACATGGTATTATTATGTACAAACATTTTCATTCTAACTGGTGATTTAACTTTAACCAAGGTAATAATACTATTCGCTCCTGTAGACCAAATTTAATTAAATTTAAAATTTAAGTTTATACTAAATTTATTATTACATATTATAATTTTTAACTTTAGAACATGGTTTTTATTCGTTTATTTTTAATAAATTATTTATTTAAATAAATATGTGATCAATTTTATAAATTAATCATATCTACATACAGAAATTTTTTTTTTAAATATAAATTTATGAGCGTACTTTTTTGTTTAAAAGAAATTGGATATTTAAATTATTTTTGAATAAACAAATATATATATTTTTTTTTAATATATGTTATATAGGAACGTATTCTTGTCTTACTTGTTATTTTATCAGTAATAAAATTCTTCGTTATCTAGTAAATTAGTCAGCCCATCTTTTATACTTTATAAAATATACTTTATTAATAAATTAAATTCTATAACATTGTTATTCTATAAATAAATTAGCAGTGTAAATTAAATGTTTAATTTCAATTATTTTTATTATTTATATTTTTTGCTCAAAACTTACGTTAAAGTTTATAATTATTACAAATAAATATCCTTTTAACTATACGCTCAAGCCACTAGGCAGTATCATTAATAATTAATAATAAGGTATTAATTCTTTTCTTTTTTCATAAATAGAAATTGTAAATTCATTAGCTGATTTCTATCTATCAACATCATAATTATGTTTTGGTAGGTTATTTTATATCATATTTATAGTGTTAGACTTAGAGTGGTAAATTATAAAGCGAATTTATTAAAATTATAACTTGAAAATATGCACTTACTATAAGTTTGGTATATACAGGGTGATTTTTTTATCATGATCCAGCGAATAACTTTAA
>JAIUCT010000007.1:25027885-25052770 GCA_021307375.1 Tetraneura akinire | reverse complement strand
ACCAAATCCATAGAGAAGCAAGTTATTAATAAAACGAAATCCGAATCAAGGCCAATTATTGACAAAACAGAACATCATCCGAATCCAATTACTAGAAAAACTAAACTCGTAGAGAAGCCAGCTATTAACAAAATACAACTCGCACCAAAACCAACTATTAGCAAAACGCAACGAGCACCAAAGTCGATTAATGCTGGCAAGGTACAACCCACGAAGTCAACTATAAAGGATGTGCAAAGTCCACAGAAAATAATTAAAAAAACACGATTTATTCAGCTAAACAAGATAAAACCAATTCTCCCGACCACAAGTAAGATGCAACCAAGGAGGTCACGAGTTAACAAGATCCAACCACCAAAGCCGAATATTGGCAATAAGCAACAGTTGCCACCGATTGTGGAAAATACGCTGAAATTGAGGCCATACTTGTCTTTTGAAAAGGAATTTCAATTGCGACCGAATGACGAAGATAAGCAACAGTTGCGAACAACAATTGATAGCATTAAAGAACGGCCGATATCGGCCAAGCCGAAACTGCAGGTAAATTTTCAATTTTCAGAAAATGCGCAATATAAAAACAGTCTAATGGAATACAAACAGACTGGCAATAATCGCCATTACATATACAAAGAACCTGATCCACCGAAAAAAGAAATGAATCCTAGGTCTATGTTTGAAATATGGTAAGCATCAACATCGTAAATAATATAATCATATAGTTATATAATTATATAATATAGTTAATATTGACTATATTAATTAATATTAACTATATTTTATCTACTATATTTGTTTTATATATTTATGTTCCTTAATAAGCAAATAATAATATACATTCTATGTGTAATTAATGGTAGAAATGGGTTTTCTTGTAGTCAATTGGTTATTGGTTGTAACGTTCCAAAATTTGTAACTTACCATTTTATATAAATATATGTATATTTATATTTATATTTATATATTAACAATATTATACACTTGTTGGCCGTCCGGTGTCG
Source organism: Tetraneura akinire (assembly GCA_021307375.1). Lineage (NCBI taxonomy): Eukaryota > Metazoa > Arthropoda > Insecta > Hemiptera > Aphididae > Tetraneura > Tetraneura akinire. The sequence goes on along the minus strand of JAIUCT010000007.1, from coordinate 25,051,772 downwards.
TTCCCCCGATTTATTCTGATCAGCTAACCCCACACTGTGCGTTCCCATACCAAAAATTGTAATTATCCCGCACTGACCGGTATATGTATGTTGTTTCCCACTGCTGCCCGATATCGTGAACCCCCCGTCTACCAAAAGCTGCATCGCCGACTTTCGTCTGAACTGTCAAACGGACAAGACGTCGATACAAACTCAATTCTCACAAACATTATAAAAACCTAATTTTCATACACTATTATTATCATTATTAAGATTATATATCTTACATTTTTTATATATATAGTTCAATTTATAATATTTTGCTATACGTAATAATTTATATACGACTTTACGAGCCTACGAAGAATAACGTCAGTTCCAGCCGATAATAAATACAACCACTTCAATCAACAGCCATCTTCAATCAAGTCCACAATCAACAACTACAGTAATATACCCCCAACCCCAAAAATCCCATTTATATCTATAATCTTGTTTTTTTTTACGTATTTAATTATTTATATGCACATATTTTCCTCAATTGTTCCCCCTCTAGATTCATTCCTAAATTATTCTTTTAATATTTAAAATTATCTATTTAATATTCAATAAATCTAATAATATTAGTATATATAGCTGTCCTTTCTTTATTTTTTTATTTAATTGATTTTTAGGTCCTTTTTTTAAAAAAACCTATTGGTTCAGCCAACGCAACACATATTGTGCTTGGCCCGGCCCTTAGGTCACTGTTGAGTGTCCCCCTCGACAGTGGGTAATAAGTAAGCCACTAATTGAGAGGCCGAAATCTTACATGGTGCCTACCTTATGTTGATATATAGGTAGATGACAATTTTATAAAGTTTAAATGATTAATTTGTAATTTTTATATGAATAAATCTGATATGTTATCCTAAGATGCAAACCATTTATTAACCATCTTGAAATTTGAAACCAGTGTAATTTATGAGGAATTCGTATTAATTTATATTCACTCTTTTGAGAAATAATAAACATATCGCCATTGAACCCAGTGGCGTATTTACAAATTTTTTTTGGGGGGGTGGGATGTCATATCATAATGAAATAATTTACAAATCACTAGGTACAAGTACAAGTATAAAATACTACAACTCAATTCAACCTGTTTTTATATTAACGAGTTTAATAAGAATTTTCATTAAAAATCACAAATTACTTTAGTGTAAAGTGTTATAGTAATATCGTGATAGTGTAGTTTATACTTTTATTAGTTTAATATCGTAATATTACAAATTATATAAATATTTATTGTTTTTTACTTATTAGACGAGGAGTCAATAATAACAATATTATTTTATAACAATAGACCAGCGAATATTACAAAGTATTTAGCAAAAAAAATAAGACTAAAATAATTTTTATTGGTGTACGCTCACCGTAGTCGTATAATTTGTTCCTAATCGATATAATAAATTGAAAATTGTTAAAACTAGCTACCTAACTACGTAATAGGTTTATAATACAAAAATAATATTATATTGGTATAATAATAATTTTTTATGGCACAATATCTGTAAATTGTAATTCATTAATATAATATTATACAATATTAAATTTAATATAGGTACCGATTGAATTAATGCGTATTGCGTAGGTGACAAATATTTTAAATATAATTCAAAGTAATACTTACGTTGGTTTCAATTGTCTTCGTAAAATAATAATCCAAAGTCTTTATTTTTTTTTATTGACTCGTTAGGCGTAAGTCGTAACCATAAGTACTAACTACTAAGTATAAAATCAAAATAAGACCGCACGTTGTGTGTCATTCGTCACGACTCACGAGTAACATAATATACAGATAAAATTTGATAATCAAGAATTAGATAAATAATAATAAAAATGATTAGTAAACATTTTTCTACAAATTTATTAATTAATTACTCGTATGACCGTATTTCAACTTTTTATACCTAGTCAAAAAACATAATATTATAAATAAAATAAAATTGAACAAATAATACTTAATAATTATAAATGTTACATTTTTTTTTCTTTATTATAATTTACAAAATAAATCTACTATAATTATTATTATATTATTGATATATTTAAAATTTAAGGTCCCCATCAGACTCATTTAAAAATTATTTGGGGGCAGCCCCCCCTTCCACCATAAATACGCTATTGATTGAACACACAAATTTATATTTCCTTTCTGAGATTAACGTGGCGTATTAAATTACTACAAATTACTAAAAAATATATGTTAATATACTGGTTATCAAATTCCAAGATGGAGACTACTATACCAAAACGGTAATATATAAATAAATTTAACTCAAGACTTATTCATTTATATTTTGTTAATATTACTTAAAATTCCCCCTAAAATTTTATATTAAAAACATTTTTTAATATGATGATTTCATTATTTATATAATTATATCTTGAATCTAGACATCTAGTTTAAATAATATAAGTCTTAAATTATTTGGACCTATTAAAATATACAATTTATCAATTTTTAATTATATTTTTAATAATTAATAATCATTAAAATTTTTTTTAAAAAGCAAATATAATATTTTAATTAAAAATAATTACAATTCTTCCAAAAATTATCTCGTATGGTCCATACATTTATAAAAACTTTATATCATTTTTCAAACTAAACGCATATTATTTTGCATTAATTATTTTTTTTTTTTTTTTATAAAATGATTAATTGTATAATATTATTATATATATATATTAATAATAAATATAAATTTAGTAATATTTGCGTGTGTAGTTTTTTTAACTGATTATGGAATATAATATATTATTCATGATACCTAAATCATAACCCATATCTGGTTGTTTTTTTAGTATTCAATCCGTAGATTGGTCTACAATGTTCTCTCCATGATTCTCTGTCTTGTCTCTTGTACTTTATCTTTGAGTATCTCTTGAGTAGTTTGAGAAAAAGCACAAATAATATATAAAGTTTTTATAAATGTACGATAACGATATAATACGAGATAAGTTTTTGAAGACTTGTAATTATTTTTAATTCAAATATTATACAAGTATAATATTTGCTCCTTTATACATTTTTTAATGTTTTAAGATCCAAATAATTTAATCAAACTTAGACTTATATTATTTAAACTAGATATAATAATGAAATCATTATATTTAAACTTGTTTTTAATAAGTTATAAGTGGCAATTATAAGTAATATTAACATAATATAAATGTAAATCTTTGTTTATCGAACCATATTATATTATTATTTACTATACTATTTTCATATTTAAATACCATAGATCATTGTAAAATCATTTAATTCTTTCTACGTATATCTATAATTTAAAATTTAATAATTATAAATAACCAAAAACGACAAACATGTTTATAAATTATGTACAATAATATAAATAACGTTATACACGAATCGAATAATGCTACATTTTATACACATTACATAATGTTTTAATTGTATGTATCACAATTTACATTTTATTTTAAAAAGAATTACTACGTAGTGTACCATCCTATATTTGACACACATATCTATCGACATTGTTTTTACACACATGATATGCTACAAACAGTAAACACTGCTAATTATAAGACATATATTATATCTAAAATTCCTTAAGCCTCCACGATAATAATAAAATATATTAATACCCTGGGATACCATGGTTAACGAAATGCGATTTATTATAATAATAATATGTACATATTCCACGTTAGATTAGGACTAGGTTAGGTAGGTAATCGAATGTTTCAGGTTTCTTGTCGTTCGTCATACTATAGTCTAAAACATCACTGGACAGCTGAACGAATATCGTAATCCTGAAAGTGTGTCTGTCAAATGTAACAAACTCGAAATTTGCAGATCGTTTCATACAATACAATAATTGTTTCAATAGATTTATTCCTTTAATAAACTGTTAAAACACATAAAAATGTAATGTTGTTCATCTTTGTAGTTTTGTACTATCATTAAATACCTACCTACTTTTACATTTTAATAAACGACTACACATTTATTTATAATATAAGATTTCTCCAGCTTTACTATTAAATTTTATATATATTTACATGCATTAACATTATAATAAATTATTATATAAAAGTTGAAATTAAATTCATATTGAATGGATATGATTATTGGGATGACATATTACCAACCGAATTAGGTATAGAAGTATTCTATCATTTGTATAGTACCTAGCATACACATTATTACGATTACCTATAAGAGTATAAGCTATATTGCAATTCATTAAAAACAATTATATATTACCATGTACATTGTATATGAAAGATTACTGCAATTTTATTTACATATGAAATAATAATTAAAATCGACATGTTAAAATCACAACAATAAAATACAATAGGGTAGTATTCATAAAATTATATTTAATTAGGTAGATACTTCTTTTTCAATAAAACAAAATGTTTATACCATTGAATATCATACAAAGAAATAAAACCAAATTATACATTATTTCTAAGTTTGGTAGTATTTATTGGATTTAACATATTAATAAAGTTTTCGGAATTGTTTTGAAATACGAATACATCAATTTTCCTTTACTTCTTCTAATACGATTTACCTTGATAATTGTGTCATTATTTCTAGGTTGATCTTGATACATATATTTAATGACTTCTCATCTTTCTTGGAATTTGATAAAATTATTTTCAAGTGTATTTCTTTGATTAACTGAATCATTTTTTCAAAATATTTCTTTATTACATCATAATAAGTAGTCCCAAATAATATTATATTCAACAAACTTATTTGTTCTATTATCATTGTTTAAAAATATTGTCATGAAATTTAAGACCATTTTCCCCAAAAAAGTTTCTTTCTTAAATTTTGTGATATTTTATTCCATTAAATATATATTCGGTATTTTTTAAGTTGTTCATTAATAGATTTATGATACTATTGTCTACATTTTAAAATCTATGGTAGTTATACCAATTTATCTACATATGTCATTATGTACATACCAGATGAATATATGATATGCAGAACATGGTTTATTTACGTAATAAAAAATAAATATTATTTAAGTATTCTAAAAAACCAAGGATATTATAATTTGTTTTGTTTATATTATATAAATATTATATTGGCTGTTGTAACGTGTAAATTGTATAATAGTCCGTAACACAGTAACGGAGTTTAGTTTATTTATTTATTTCCAATAATAATAATTGAATTGATGAACCAGGTCATTCTATTATAATCTTATCGCAAGAACCCAACATATTATTCGAATATCAAACAAAAATAAAGATATAAAAATAAATATATATTATTATTATATTATATAATATTATATTTAAAAGGAACAATAGACAAGATGGCATATTATAATATGAACATTAAATATCCAGGATTAATGTCCAATCAGAATGAAAGGAAGAGCAAAAATGTTAGAGCATCAAAACTAAAATACAACAAGAACGAACTTCCACCAAAATATGCAATGTACTTAAATCCTGGTACGGCAATAATTAATTGGGAAGTACTAGCAGAAATTACCGCAAAAAAGAATCCCTACAAACGTATACAAAGCCCGGCTTTAAGCGACCAGTCCAACCAAACAAATGTAGCTATAGTCAAGAAGGAATCAACATCAAGTATGGTTGAGAATTCGCGACCAGCTAGTAGTAAGAAGTAACCGATTATCAAAAAAACCGTAACTTTTCGAACGTCCATTGAATGTAATGAAACGAATGTAAAGAAATCTCTAATGACGAGACCGATTTCCAACAAACCGGTAACTCTTCCACAGACTATTAATAATAAACTGAATGTGAATAAATCGCCTATGCCGCAAACGATTAAGAACAAATCAGTATCTCCTCCACCGGCTACATTGCAAAAATTGCAGCCATTTTTACAAAAGGAGAAATTAAATCATAAGATATGATACAAAAGCCGCAATCGATTGTCCCAAAATCCAATCCACCTAAAACAACAATAAGCAAAACGCAACCAATTACCAATAAAAACTCTTGTAAATCAAGTGCGACAACCGAAAACGAATTTAATTACGATAAAGCCACCTATTACATCTTTAAGTGAAATAGAACCATAAAAGAAAACAATGATAAAAACGAATGAGACTTCAACATTAAGATTGAGTGGCAAAATACAACCTAAATCGAGACCAACAACTATTGGTTTAACACAACTTGCAACAAACCCGATTACTGGAAAAACACAGCCCTCACTGAGGCCAATTATTAGCAATATACAAACTATATCGAGAGCAATAATAAAAGAACCACCAAAACCAGTAACGAAACTATTACTAAATTTTTTAAATTACTAAAGTATTGAAAAACTACAACCAGCATCAAGAACGAATAACGAAACACAACTTGCATCGAAACCGATTATAGCAGATAAATCACAACCTACGAAGCCAACTATAATTATGGTGCAAAGACCATAAAAAATAGTTAAAAAAACACAACCATCGCACGACACTGTTAACAAGTCAAAATCACTTCACCCAACTACGAATAAGGTCAATCACTGAGGTCGAAAGATGTCGAAATACACAAACTCCCGGCAATACAGGTTGTCAATGTGAGACAATCAGAATTTACTGAAAAGATTCAACCGATGTAACGTAGCAATAGTCATATTTTCATTATACAGTTATATAGCGTATTAATGCTGTACTGTACATTATTACATTTATATTTTATATTTTATACATTTATTTTTTATATTCACTTATTATTATAACTACACAAGTAATATTATTTATTCATACGTCGTTACCTACATAGTTTTTTAAACCTTTATCGTCCGTATTTGTCATAAACTCATAAATATATAATCTTTGTCGTCTAAGACATCTACCTAGGTATTTTTAATAACACCTTCACTCGCATGTAATTACAATTCGGCTACTGTAAAGAAAATGTATTGAAAATTACTTTTGTGGATTATATTATAAATATTTGAAATTGTTATATTTAAATTATGATATAGAAATTGTTGTATGTAAAAATTATTGTTAATTCTATTATTATACCATACTTAGACACACGCACACATATATATATGGCTTAAGGGTCAACCCTTTATTTTTAGTTAAGGGCACCCGATGCGCCAACATTCTTATGGAAAATTCGCAACCCATGAAGTCACTGGTTAATAAGATCCAAATCCTGGTATATTAATGATAGGTGATTTATCGGGTAATTAAAGCGTCGATTACATTGAGCTAGTTTACAAGCTGTTTATAGGCTATTTTAGAAGCGGACTAGTTGACTAGTGCGATTGTAATGATAAGACGCAATACGTGTACTACTCGTTCAGTAGCCAAGTAGCTATCGAGTAAAAATCTATTGTGTACAATACAACTGAACCATAAACACCAGCGAGTAGCGAATAAAGTAGCCCAGCTTTCAACGTTGCTCGCAGATAGTTTACAATCTGCTAGTTGGCTAGTGAACGTGATTACACTACGCGAGTTTATACTAGCAGATAGTGAATTAGCCAACTAGCTGCTTGTAAACTCGTTCAATGAAATCAAGGCTTCAATAAATTAATTAAATAAAACTTATAATAGTATTAATTTAATAAATTAATCTATAATTAGTAGAATTTAAAAATAATATTGAATTGGTATGAGTGGGATGACGTATTACCAACCGAATTTGGCACAAAATAGCAAAAATATTATTAAGAACTCGAATACTAATCATCACATTTACTATTTTACATTCATCGTTAATTAAATACGCGACAATTTGTAAAATGAACTAAGTACAATCAGACTGTTGGAACGATGGAAATAAATTCCAAGAGAAAATTATTACAGGTTAAACTATTTTTAGATGAACGCAGACTCATCAGGGTAGACGACAGATAAAAAAAAATACGGTAATTTTATAGACATTTTCTAAAATCATCCGATACCGCGCTTCCTGCGACTAGTCTACTCACAAATTTAGCATTCAGTAATAAACATCAAAACACTTTACACGATGGTCCACAAATAATGTTATCGGGAGTACGTGAAAATGTTTACCGTTTAACGGATGTAATATCGCACGAAAATCAGTAAAAAATTGTTTAGATGTAGACCTGTGTAGTAGTACAAATCTATTATGGGTAACTTTCTGCAGACACAAATTGAACCCGACAAACCATTTAAAAAGGTTGGCTGACCAATTTTGTTATAAAGCTTGTTATAACAACTTGACGCATTACTTATTAGTATTAGCAAGGCGTATGCATGTTTGTGGTTGGTTCCGTTACTAAATAGCTGTTTATATATGGAACTGGTCGGCGATTTAATCACACAATTGTTCATATATGTGCAAGGATTCTGTGATCGTAACGGAAATACATCGGACTAACTTTGTTCGTGCTAATCGCGTAAGTCGATGCGGAGTTGAAAAGTTTATTTTCTCCATCATACTATCCAGGTGATCGAGGAATCCTGTTTCCAAATAATATTCAATGACATTTTATTCCTGCACGTTCATTATTTTTAATGTTACATAGGTATACATACATTTACATAATATTATTATTTATACTAACATTTAAATTATTATACCTACTTAAAAATTATAATTAATATAGCAATAATACACATGGAAATTATTATCTTATATAATTATGCTCACCTTCATATTGTTATGTCCATCATAGAATTTTCATTTCCTTAGCAATTCACGATTGTTAAAATAACGAGTATTATAAATTATAATACTTTGAATCATTTTCGACTATTTATTTGTTAGTTGTAACTATGTAAAAATAAATAAAATGGTAAAAGAGGTACCTATGACAATATTAAACGTTCGTCGTTCACATATAAAAAAAAAAAAAATAAAAAAACGATGCAAATGTTTAAAAATATTACAATAACTATATGATATCCATCGCCAATACGAATTAATTCGTTTTCATTATTAAATTATTATCTGAAAAAAAAAATAAAAATAAATTATAAGAAATAAATACCAACCGTAATACAATTTATATATAATATAATAGTATTTTTTTTTTTTTTTTTTTATCAAATATATACCAAAAAAAAATCGTTATTTAAGCGAATCAATATTAATCCGACGGATAATTTAAACTGTCCATACTGGCCATACTGTATGGAAAACTGATTATAATCACAGAATAGAACAATCAGAATGGACACTGATAAGAAATAACACGGTAGGTATAGGACGGCGGCAGAAATCAGTCGGCCATTTTATTTTAGGCAGTTTTTATCATATTTATATTGTGTTAAGGTAAATAATATTGTCTATTAAATTTTTCTAAACATTTCAAAACACAGTATCTACAATTACAGCTTAATGAAAGCTAAAAATACCATTTTGCCGATTTAAATTGAATTCTATACATTTTCTTGATTACTTACTATATGAAGTTTCAAGTCATAAGTATGATTGTATGAAGTTAAGTTGACGGTCCGACGTACTTTACAAAAATCATTTTCATATCAAATTATGAAAAATACAGATACTGTGTTTTGACGATGTACAGCTGATTTGTTTAACAAGTATAAATTTGATTACAAAACTACAATATAAATTTGATAAAAACTACCTAAAATAAAATGGCGACTGATTCTCTCTTATCGCCTCGCCGCCCGAAAGACAAGTGTCCGACCCCTGTTATAATATTATTATTGATAATGTTAATGCTTTGCAACATTTTTTACATTTATATCAATTATCAACATTCTACCTCTACATAATAATAAAATGTTCTGATTTCTATCAAATTATCAAAATAAACAATAAAGTGTTTAAAATATTTATTTGTTTATGTTATTTAATAAGATTGTGTTACTTACAGTAAATTGGGATTATAGTTAAACATAATTAACGTATGTTCAAGTAGGATAGTTTAAACAAGTTTAACAAACCTATATAGGTGTGAGTGTTTTTTTTTAAAATTTGTATTCGTTCAGTATTATAATAATCTAACTATATTTAATGATCAATTCCTGACTTATTTTGCTCCATGTTTACAATAACATCACTACTGTAATTAATAACTGTTATAAATAATCTGCAAAAATTGAAGGTAATTTTAATAAAAATTTTACATTTTACCTATGTTTGTTTATGATATTACTCGTATTAGTACCCAGTAGTGAAACTGTTTCCATAATGATCTAATTTATGCATTTATGATTTTAATGTCTCATATATGTATTATCAATTTTAAACCATAAACTGTGATTATTTATATTTTGTTATTTTTACAGAGACGTGGGATTGGCATTCTACACCGGTTCATCTCCTTCAACCCCAAGGCGATCTACCTTTTATACTATTCATGGGTTCAATGGATCCTGATTCACCATTGCCCAATAGGCTAACACACATCTCTGATAAACATCCGAGATGTATGTTAGCCGAATTTAGTTCTATGCGCCGTCATCGTGAATTATGTGATGTTGTTCTCAATATTAATAATCGTAAAATATTTGCACATCGAAATATTTTATCTGCGTGTAGTCCATACTTTAGGGCTATGTTTAATGGAGACTTAGCTGAATCTCGACAAACAGAAATAACCATACGTGATATGGATGAAATAGCTATGGAATTGTTAATAGAATTTTGTTATTCTGCTCGAATAACAGTTGAAGAATCAAATGTCCAAAGTCTTCTTCCAGCCGCTTGTTTGTTGCAACTGACCGAAATACAAGATATTTGCTGTGAGTTTTTAAGGAGGCAACTTGATCCTTCAAATTGTTTAGGTATCAGAGCATTTGCTGACACACATTCTTGCCTTGATCTCTTACGTGTAGCTGATAAATACACACAACATAATTTTCAAGAAGTTATGGAGAGTGAAGAATTTCTTCTCCTTCCTGTTATACAACTTATTGATTTAATTGCTAGTGATGAACTTAATGTGAGAACAGAAGAACAAGTATTCAGTGCAGCAATGTCTTGGGTCAAGTTTAACATATCAGAACGACGACAAAATCTTCCTCAGGTACTTCAACATGTTAGATTACCTTTATTAAGCCCAAAGTTCCTAGTTGGTACAGTAGGAGCTGATTTATTAGTTCGTAGTGATGAAACATGTAGGGACCTTGTTGATGAAGCAAAAAATTATTTACTATTACCACAAGAACGGCCTTTAATGCAAGGACCTCGAACTAGACCTCGCAAACCTACACAAAGAGGCCAGCTTTTATTTGCAGTGGGAGGTTGGTGCAGCGGAGATGCTATAGCTTCAGTTGAGCGTTATGATCCACAAACTGAAGATTGGAAATTACAAGCACAAATGAGTAAAAGAAGATGTGGAGTTGGTGTAGCTGTACTTAATGATTTATTATACGCAGTTGGTGGACATGATGGTCAGTCTTATCTTAATAGTATTGAACGATATGATCCACAAACCAATCAATGGTCTTGTGATGTAGCTCCTACAACATCATGTCGCACCAGTGTTGGAGTTGCTGTTTTGGACGGTTTGTTGTATGCAGTAGGTGGTCAAGATGGTGTACAATGTTTAAGTCATGTTGAACGATATGATCCCAAAGAAAATAAATGGAGTAAAGTTGCTCCTATGACCACTAGAAGATTGGGTGTTGCAGTAGCAGTATTAGGTGGTTACTTGTATGCAATTGGTGGTTCAGATGGACAATCACCATTAAGTTCTGTTGAACGTTTTGATCCAAGACTGAATAAATGGACTATAATGGCACCAATGTCTACAAGAAGGAAACATTTGGGATGTGCTGTTTATAAAGATATGATCTATGCGGTAGGAGGTAGAGATGACTGCATGGAATTAAGTAGTGCTGAAAAGTATAATCCACATACAAATTCATGGTCTCCAATAGTTGCAATGACGTCACGAAGAAGTGGTGTAGGTTTAGCAGTAGTTAATGGGCAATTGTATGCTGTTGGTGGATTCGATGGAACAGCATATTTAAAAACAATTGAAGTATATGACCAAAGTCAAAATCAATGGCGTCTTTGTGGTACAATGAATTATAGGAGACTTGGTGGTGGTGTTGGAGTAATGAGGTCACCACAAACAGATAACAATTTTTAAACTATTACTACTAAAACCAAATTTGTTAATTATAAATAATTTAAATTAAATTGTTTTGAAATTCTATCTCAAATTAGATAATATGTCAATAACTGATTATAAAAATTTACATATGATCTAAATATTTAATTTGAAATATCTTGACTACATTTAAAATGTTGCTATAATAGAAGTTTTATTTTATTTGAGCATTATACGATATAAAATTAGCCTGTAGCTTATATAATAAAAATTAGTAATGTGTGACAGTGAGTACATAAATAAATTAAATTTATCAAATGATTATTTTTTAATTTTTAAATATTAAATTAAAAATATAATCAAAATTCTATTATTTTTGTTGCTTTGAAAATTTTATGTTTAAAAATTAAATATAAATTGTATTAATTTATAAGAAAAAATATAATGTATACAAATTATATAATTACTTATTAATTTATTATACTTTACAAATAGATTAATCCTACTGTTAAATATTTTTTTGTATTATTTCTTATTATATAATAAATGGATTTCAAACATAAAATATTAATATAATAATTTAGATAATTCCTGAATTAATTTATTAAAGATATTAATAATATATTTAATTTCGACATGAAATCCAGTTCACCGTTATCAAATTTTCTATTTTTTCCTCATAATTCTTTTAAACATATTATATAAAATGGAACATATCAATTTCTGAACACAAAAAGTAAGAAATTGATATAAAAACCTCACAATTAATTCATATAAAGTTTTTGATCACTTTATAAAATAATACTATGTGTTAATTACAATATTGAATGTAATTTGATGTAATTTTATTTTTTATTAAGGGAAAAAATATAGTAATAAGATAATATAATTATTTTATTAAGTATATTCATTTAATTTTAAAACATTAATATATAATAATTTTAAAAATGTAAATAAGTTTATCACGACATTTATTGTAAAATGATCATAAAATATGTGTCACATTGTTTTGTTCTATTTAGTAAATAGTATAATATGTAAAAACAAAAATAATAAACTTGATATTATACAAGTCATTAAATTATGTGCGTTAATCGATTTTCACTTTGTAACAATTGAAAATTTTTTTGTAACATAAATTATGCACAGCCATTCGTATGATGAAATAATGTGTATACATTTATATAAACATACTTCATATTTAATAATGTATTACAAATCTCCTCATATGCACAATATATTATTACATATAATTAAAAAAAAAAAATAAACATTTCACTAAATAATAAGATCAATTAGAACATACAGAATGCTAATTAAAATTTTTTATAAATTGTATCTATTTGAAAATAAATTTTATTTTATCTTAATTACATTGAAATTTAAATATTATTGTACAATTGATTAAACGTATAAATTGATAGTATGTATTAAATGTACAGTACGTTTAAAAACATTACAAAGAAATTTTAGAGATTAACGTTCGAATCAATTCTTTACTAAACATTCTGTACTATAAATATATAATATTACTAAAATATTTATCAAAATGAAATATAGTATAATTTAATCTTAAAATTATTTGTTATATAAGTAATATATAATAAATAAGAATATAAATCACATAAATATAAATATTATAGCTATTAGCTATATTTAAAATTGTATTTATATATGAAAGATAAAATGAATAATTATCAAGTACAAACAATGATTAAATTTATAAATAAAATAAAAATTCAGAATATTAATAGAAACATAATAATTAATACATTGGAACTAATTACAACTAAAAATTAATAATATTATAACATTAATCCTTCTAAAGCTTTGTAAACTGAATCTTCAGTATCGGCTGATTCAATTCTGTTTTGTAAATGTGCAATTGTATTATCAAAATGTTTTGTTATCTGTTCGGTCTCTTCATTTGGTGTTAAGCCTGTAATTTCTTTTTTTATTTGGCCAATTAATTGATTCAGTATATCTACAGACACCTAAATATAAAATAAAATACATGACATTTCTTGTTAAATGCATTTAAATCTAGTTTATTAAAAACAAATATTTATTAAATTATACTTACATTATTATTGCCTCTTTCATAAAAATAAACATAATAGTTTAATAACTCAACAAATAATTGGACTTGTACTGATACTTCCATACACTGTTTTGTAATGCGTACACATTTTTTTAAGCAATCCATTACTCGTTTACCATCTTGAATCTAATATAAAAAAAATCAACATTGAAATAAATACATAAACATTGTTCCAATAAATAATATTGAATATTGCATTCATAATCATATTTTATTAATAAATTAAATGTAATTTTTTAATATAGTTTTTCATATTAATAAGAAATCAAATTCTAAGATAAAAATTTATATTTAATATAAAATTATACAATATTTAATTTTCATCTAAATACCAGGGTCATCTTTAAAGTAACCTCCGAGATCATTACCTCACGACAAACCGTGTTAAGTTAAATCTATAGAATACTATCATATTATTAAATGATGTAATTATAAAATGTAAGTATTCTCTATTAAATGACACCGGATTACACTCAGTCGGACATTAAGTCTTTGTATAAAGACCATTCTCAAAGGACCTCGTCTCTTTCTAAAAGTAAAATACAGTCTTATAATTCAATTTTAGAAAGAAACCACAGTTACCCTATTGAAATCCACAATAAATTGACTGAAGTGTATGATGAAAAAGACAAGAATGTGGAAAACAAGTAGTGTAGAACTGTAGACAATTTTCTTCTGACTATGAATTGTCCATGACAAGGATAGACTACCACACACAAAGATAATGGTAATGACTGAAGGAGCTAATGCTTTAGGACAATTCTTAGCCGATGAACTGGTTACAAACCTGGAAGGAGTGTATAGCAGAGACTCCATATTATACATTATTTTAAAATACTGAAAGGTGTTCACCAAGTGGTTACCACGGAACACCAGGAAAAAAATTAATAAAACAATGGTACACATTATAGGTGAAATTTTAAGCTTTCCAATGATACATATACAAACGTCATTTACTATGTTATAATAAATTAGTGATCTTTCTTTAAATATGATCCTTGTATTTCTGATTTTTATTAAAATGTCTATTTTTTTTTTAATAATCAAAAACAATTCTTAATATCAAGGTTGAAATATAAAAAAAAGACACATATCACTGTAAAACCAATACATTTTTGCTTCGCTCAAAATCTAAAACCATGGTAAGGTATACAGGTGTAAAGAGGACAGTGTTACATTTTTATTAACATTTGAATGCAATGATAAATCATTATATTCATAAAAACAATTTTGAGCAAAGTTCATCAGATAATATATGTATTGATTAAATTTTTTACTTTATCAGTCTCTACATTCATTATAAATAATTTATTATAAAACCCCTAAATGAGTCACCTACATACCCAAATCTGTACTTCGCTCAGAATCGTTTTCCGAATGTAAGATTGCATTCAAATGTTAGTCAAAATTCAACACTATCCTCTTTACACCTGTATCCCTTCCCCTTACATTTTATACATTAAACAGCTATAAAAAAAAATTGTAATTGAAATAATTTACAATTAATTGGAACTGAGTTAAGTTAAATGTATTTGGGCCTGGTCATTTTTCCTATCGCATAAGGTCAATTTTAAGAAATTTCAAAAGTGACCTAAATAAAATACTAACTACATAATTTTCCAAGCAGAAACATATTATGCTATTTATGAAAATTGGAGCATTATTTCGGGTAGAAAAAGTGTCTACATACATAAAAAAAAGACACATCATTGTAAATTCGCTTCGCTCAAAATTTAAAAAATACTAATTAGCCAGAAACTCATCTTACTTTGGGTTATTCAAACATATAAATTATTATTTTTATTAACATTTAAAAACAAAGAAATATATTATTTATTCATTTTTATTTTGTATCATTAAAGTAAATAATACGTATTTTATTAATCTAACCTACAATATACAAGTTCTAATTTGAACAATATTTATTATTTTATTATAAATATATGAATATAATAATTAGTGATTATTACGATTATTCTTACCGGTTTTCCAAGGTTATTTTGAGCTGACCAAAATAAATGTGAGCTAATAGCTACAGCTCGGCATTGATCTGGTTTCTTCAATAATTTAGATGCAGCTAACGCACACTGAGTACGAACAGGTTCTGCATTTTCTTCATCAAAGCAATTAATTTTTTCAAATGTACCAATCAATAAAATAATAGCAGCTAATTGACATTTACTTTCAGATATCTCTTCTTCGTAGAGTGTAAATGCCTTAATAATAGTTTATTAAACATAAATATTAAAATTATACTGTTGAATTAATAATTTATTATTTATATACCTGTGAGTAAAATTCATATGCTACAGTTTCATAGTTTTTAAAATTTATTTGAGAAATAGTTAAAGCTCCTTGTAAAAATAATCTAAGTGGTAATTCTGCAAGTTCAGCTTTAGTTAATTCTAAAATTGTTTGATGACAGAATTGAAATATCTTTCGGCATTTTTTCTCCCATAATTCATCCTTAAAATTTAAAATAGTTATCACTTGGCTTTAATAATATAAATTGTATTCTACCATACTTGTTCTCTTTTTCCACTGTATATTAATGCCAACTGATATGCTTGGAATACTAAAGGTGGTAAAGTGTAACAGATTCTTTTATTTCCTCCCAAACTAAAATGTTCTCTTTCTGCCATTAAAATTTTAAATTGCAAATCAGGTTCATCTGATTTCAAGTGATGCACAAATCTAAAACAATAATTTATTTATTAACATTTAAATGGTTTAAAATAACTAATTAAAAAAAAAACCTTCCAAGTAGACTTTGTTCTTCAGCAAAATCTTCAGGATCTTCTTCTCCAACTGGTTGGTCAGGTTGGTCTTTAACCAATGGTGACACCATAGTAAGCACAATATCTGCCTATAAAGTAAAAAATGAGTTTATTGTATTTACCAGTTAATAAGGATTGATTATTTTTATATAAATAATAATTCATAATAATTAATAATCGAGACAATAATAAATTTTTATCACATCTCTAAAATAATTTTTGATTGCATAATTAACAATACCTGTTCAACAGATGGAATCATTGTTCTACATTGAACAACATTTTGCAACAAATAAATAGCAATTGTCTTACGACCAGTATAATCAAAATATTCAATAATTTCAGGGAAATGTTTAAGCTTCATTACTAAGAGAAGATCATTATAATTGTCTATGGGCAATTTCATTAAAGCCATTAACTCTCTAGATACTGGATTTTTATGACTGATTCTAATTTAAAATAAATTCAAATATTAATATATTCCATTTAATAGAAAATAATTTAATTTAAAACTTACTTTTCTATTTTACGTCTAGCAAATGTATCAGAAATAGTCTGAAGAGATTTATCTACATAATCTATATTTTCTGGATAGCATTTTAGTGCTAAACCAACCATAGCAGCTTGTAATGATACAGTATCTTCAAGTGGTAAATCACGACTCTATAAAATGATTTTAATATAATAATAATAGAATTAATAATAGATAATATAATAGAAAGTATGCATATGATTAATTAAATTATTCAATATAAACCTGAATAATATTTGCTATTTGTTCGGTGAGTACTTCAAATAATTTTACTTCAGATGCATTGGAATTGTGGAAAGTAAATACTGTGAGCCGATTAATCATTAAAATGACAATAGTTTTTACGTTTACTGATGGCTGTAATTCACAGCAAGACTTCAAAAATACACTCAATGTATAAAGATGAAATTCATCTGGAAACACCTAGATAATTTTCAAATAAACATTATAAAAATAATTAACAACTTCCTTTAATACTTTATTTTCTTTTGTTCTTATTTATACCACCATAATATTAAAAAAAAAATTTACACAAAGAAGTCATGAACAATATTAATCTATTCTAATATTATAATTATTTTTTTTTTTTACATTTCTATGTTTCTACTACACTTTTACACATACAATATCCTAATATTTTATTATATAATATAATATACCTGAATAATACATTCCATAAGATATTCTTGAGCAATAGCATCTCGACAACTAACAATTTGTTCCAAAATTCCGGGTAATACTACCTGAAAAAAATTAAATATGTTAAATTATAAATTTACTTACCTATTTATAATAAAAAAAAGTCTTATGAAATATAATCAAATATAATATAAATTAATTTATTATACAGGAATCAAAAATACAATATTCATAAATATAAAATATTAAAATTAATAAGAATATTTTCTAAAAATTCTAATAGCCAAATTTATAGATGATACTAAGATTTTACTTAGCTAAATGAAAATTTTTCACTCGTTCAAAATGCTATTTATACGTATATAATAATAAGATATTTTTTACTTAAGTATTACTAAGAAATTTTGTGATAAATATATAACTTATAGTAAAAATATCAAAGAGATAGAAATATCGTATTTTATTATTATTAATGTGTTTATCATAATATAATAATTTTTTATTTCATATTCTATTATTTTATAATACGTAGGTATTTATTTTATACCATTAAATTACTAATTAAAAGATACATAAAATTATGAAATACTTACTAAGAAAAAAATACTCTTATCTTATACAACAAAATAATATAAATAATAAGAAATAAAATTGATTACAACATTAATAAGATTTGAATTATAAAATAAATCAATGAAATTATATATAAAAAAAATAAATAAATTTTATATATCTGAATAGGTATATATTCTAATATGTAGATAATACTCATAATAATATGAGTTACATTAATCTTCTGAGTTAATTTATATGACAATAAATTTTAATAAAACATTATTTTATTTTAATTATATGTTTATAATTATTAGATTTAGGTCAGGGGTGGCAAAACTACAGCTACATCTACCCCACCAATATTTTTTATATGGCCCACCATATGTATCTTATTCAGACATTAATATTTTACACTAAAAATGAAAACAAAATTAATTATTCATATATAAAATAATACCATAAAATCACGAATTAAGATATTACATCGTATAAGAAGTATTTATATCATTAATTGATTTAATTGTAATAATGTGTATATTATGTGCTTTAGGGTTTATCATGTATATATTTAATAAAATAAAATAAATAAATAATGAAAACCTGAATAAATAATATGTGGTACTTCATATTTATACCTATAATATTCATATAACTTCAAATTTTTAATAGAAAATTTGAAATACTCGGCTCACAAAAAAAGTATTTTTTTATTGTCCACAGTAAAAAAGTTTGGCCACCACTGGTTTAGGTTATGAAGGATTGTTAAATTATTTTATGCAGTTATATAAAGCTAATTTATTATAACTAATGTAACTTTAATACATAACAGTTTATTCTTGTGCCATATAATAATAACACAATTGAAAAATCTTTTCTTGCTCTAAATAACTAAGTAAATATATACTAGCATCCGTTAAAGAAAAAAAGGCTCTAGAATCCTTAATTTTGTATCATAAATATATTTACTATTATTTATCTATTAATAAATATTATGTTGTGAAACAAAAAGGATCTTCAATCTAATGATAAATGATTATATTCAGATAATTAATATTTAATTTGAAAAAATAACAAATTCTTTCTATTATTAATTATTAGTTATTAAAATATGAAATATATATATAATACAAATTTTACATTTTTATGTAGTATAATATACAAGTAAATTATATTTGATAACAATTTTAAAATTTAAAAAATTAAAAAGTATACCTAACCTAAGATATTTCTTTGTTTTAATTTAAGTTTTTCTTAAATTTATATTAAGTATAATATTTTATAAATATTAATTCCAAGTTTTAGTTTTGATTATACTAAGATTAAATAATAAGTGTCTATAAATTTGGCCATAAAAAAAAAATAATACCATTAATTTCAAATATATATACATACTATACTCCTTTCCAATGATAACATACCAAGCAACAACATATTTTTATTTGGTGTCACATACCTCCAACCTCCAACCTTAGATCATGTAGTATATACTATACTATGAACGAAATAATAACAGAAATTAGTATGGATAATATAAACCTGTAGTAGTCAAAAATTCTACCTGCAGCTTTCCCTTTGTGTATGCATTAACTATTATGTTAGCTGCTAGAAGCAGTTTATGCATGCATAATGAAGAAAGCTATAGCTAAGAATCATTGACTCCAGATTTTTTTCAGGTTTATGTTATCCATACAATTTTTCATGTAATAGGTACCGTGTAGCTCCATCCAATGTATATGATATCAACCTTCAACTAATGAAACATTGTGACTTTTAGATATTAAGAATTTGAAAACTTGACTTCATTTTTTGCTGATCTTTGTGAATTGTATGATAGTTATCAATGGAAAGGGTAAATAGGCGCTTTCACAGGCATTATTAGACCTTCAGAAAATTGGTATATTCTATTTTGGTAATTAGAATGGAGTGCATAGTGATATTATTTAATACATCGGAAGACTAAAATATGGAACTTATGGAACATTGAACAAACAAAATGTTTATACTTATGTAATATTTATAGAATAAATAACTATATTCCCTTGCAGAAAACATAATCTACAAAATAATGTTTATATACTTTACTAAACTATCAATTTGATAATTAAAAACTTTAAGTCATTTTTTTATTTTAAATTTATTGTTTTGTTGCTTTACAGAAAATAATTTGTAGTTATTATAGTAATCAGTAATCTTATTATAGATAAATTTTTTAAATATTAATTAAATATCTTACTTTACGGTATTTATCCAATGTAATACTATCCAAATGAGATAATCTGACTAAATTAGTTCCAACAAGAATTTTTAATTCTTCACGTTCTTTTTCACGGCGTTCCTTTTCTCTAGAATGTCCTTGGTGTTGCATTCTTACCCATAATTTATTCATTTCAGCAAAATTCATCAATATAAAATCTATAGAATCACGAACCTAAAATTGTAATTAGGTATTAAATATTATTTTAACCAAAAATGAATTCCTAATGCTGTATTTAGAAAGAATTGAATATTAAAAGAAAAAAAATACTATTTGAATTATTATTAATAATTTACTATTTATATTATAATATATAACAGGGGTATTCAAACTTTTTCACCCTATGACTCCTTTTTGTCTTCACAATATATTGACGGCTCCCAATATATATTCATAAACAAATGAAACACACATTCAACTGGTCGTGTGTGTGTTTCATTATAGTTTCATAATCGCTAAATTATTACATTAATTTTATTTTTTGGATATTTCCACGGCTCCCTTTACTAACTCACGCGACTCACAGTTTGAATACCTCTGATATATAATATGTGCTTCAAAATATATTTTTACATTATTGATAATACATTAGCGTTAAGATAAAAGTAATCTATAGAAAAATATGAAATATTATAACTAAAAACTTATGAATTATATTTTTAGGATAATCTTCAAAATTATTTATTTTAATTTTTAAAATTTTCCTTACAGTTCCTTCAGGATGTTCATTCTCTTCATTATCTGGTACATCAGGTAATACATTTTTAGAACATTGTAATAAATAATGGCGTAAAAATAGACCACGTAAAGGATGTTGAACTCCACGGCACATTTCTACTAGATCTTTTAAGAGGTCTCGTTTTAAGTTTGTATTTGTTTTAATGTAAACTAATCCGACCGTAATCAATAAATAACTAGAAAAATAATTTAATATTTTTAGAAATATAAACAAATATTTTATATGGTTTACGAATACATACAGTCTAGGAACAATATTTCCAGCATATTGTATTATTTGATATAAATCATCAACTTTACGACCATGTTCAAATTCTTCTACTAGATATAAATCCAAATAACATAACTCATTGGTTACTTTCATGACTACAAATATTAAAAATATCTTAATTACTTAAATGATTAAAAATAGGTATGTTTAAAATTATTAACTGTACATAGTTCATAATAGCTTTTTGGTGATAACAAAGACGTGCGTAATTCGGCAAGCATGGCAGACGCGTGTTTTAGTGCTTCCATCAACTTATTTTTATCCAAACACATTTTCATGTGCACTCCTTGTTTTTGAACAGACGCTAATGCCATTTCTAACTGCTTCTCTTGGTCTTCCATTTGTGTCATACTGAAATATACAAAAATCATCAAACATAATAAACACCAAAAGTACTTATTATAACATACGAGACGCCCTCAGTAAAGTCAACTGAATAATCTTACCAAGCAATATTATAATTATAATATTTTATATTCATTATATAACAATTATTTAATAAACATCAAAATATTTGATACATTTATGATGATTACATTAAATGTAAACAACGGATATGAGGTAATATCAATTGCAAAATAAAATAATAGTATTCAATAGAAAGATGCAAATACTATACAACACAATGTTATAATAATTTATGTACTATTTATAAACAAATAAATCAATAATAAAATATATGTACCTTGTATTTCGTTAGCTATTTATTGCGAAGTAAAATTATTTAGAAAAAATACAAAAGGGCAAATTTGAATGAGGAACCTCTATTAATTAATATTGTTATATTTTAATTAATAATATTAGAAATACCACCCATAAAAATACAACTATATCTAAGTGAAACTTTAACAGTACATTAAATAAAATGATAATCTAACATGATGATGGAACGCATTTTTTCTAAATCATATAAATTAATAATTATATAAAATACTGGGTAATGAACTAATGGCTGAAGATTGTAGAAACATTTAACATTATTAACATTAGTAGTGTTGTCGTTGTATTATTATTGTTGCTCTTATCATACGGTTATCAACGAAAATTGAAAACATAATTTTCGTGTACAACAAAATGATCGGTGACAATTGGCAAGGCTGTACGATATAAAATAAATAAATAACAAAAGAATTAGGCATTAAATAATTTTTATATTATTGGTCATCGGCGAACACTGGATAAATTATTGTACGGTTACAATAATTAATAATTATAATATGTACATAATTCACACAGCGGGGTTTTCAAATTTTTCGATTTAACTATTTCATTACCTACCTATTTCAATAATTATTGAATTCATTGACAATTATTTATCATTGTAAATAACTTTTTTATTATTCAGAATTCAACTCGTTATTAACTACAATAGTCGTAGTATTTATATAATGGGTAATAATAATAAATTATAATTATTAACTTTTAACTATTATACTTTACTTTACCCGTGTAATTGAAATTGTTATCTTTCTACTTCATTCGACTGCATATTGTGCTTATAACTTAATACAAATTAAAATTATGCTTCTTATAAATAACTTAAACAAAAATTATAAAACGAGGCAACGAGTTCGAATTACGAAAATAATTCCAATATTACCTATTTTATTATTATTGTAAATTATAATGCAAATGCATTAGTATAATATTGTTAATAATTATTATAATTTACAGGGAATAATGAATCTGAAGACAAAATGAAATGATTTTTTGTTATTTTGAAAAGGTATAAAATAGTGTAAAAAGGTGTTAATGGTCAACCATCGTTTGGCACAATTACACTCATAATAGGATGAATGTAAAAATTTCAAAGATGAAACTCGGGATATCATTACAATATTAATTATTGTTTCATAATCAACTTAAAATAAATTTAAAAAATATATATATAAATAGTTTATGTATAAAAATAAAGTTTACAATTACTAAATTATTAATTTCCTAAATAAAAAATTTACATTTTCGTCTATCCTACATTATAAATTTTTGATAACACACTACATCTAC
>JAIUCT010000007.1:24988709-25017885 GCA_021307375.1 Tetraneura akinire | reverse complement strand
TAATGTAGGAAAGACGAAAGTGTAAATTTTTTATTTAGGAAATTAATAATTTAGTAATTGTAAATTTTATTTTTATACATAAACTATTTATATATATATTTTTTAAATTTATTTTAAGTTGATTATGAAACAATAATTAATATTGTAATGATATCCCGAGTTTCATCTTTGAAATTTTTACATTCATCCTATTATGAGTGTAATTGTGCCAAACGATGGTTGACCATTAATACAGTAAAATTATTCGAGTATAAAGTTGATTTCTCTGAAAGGTAATACGAAATATCTTATAAGTTTCAAATGACTAATCTATACTTCATTTCAGGAATTCAATAAAACTTTCGGGGGGTAAATATGCTCGCCTTTCTGATGGCTGTGCAGTTGCAACGCTTGGTGACACCTCTGTTATGTCAACAATAGTAAGCAAATCCACGAAATCATCATCTAATTTTTTGCCTTTAACTGTTGACTATCGACAAAAAGCAGCTGCAGCTGGCCGTATACCTACAAATTTTCTACGACGAGAACTTTCAGTATCTGAACATGAAATATTAACTAGTAGATTAATTGACCGTTCATTACGGCCTTTATTCCCTACTTCCTATTGTTATGATACACAAGTAATGTTTCACTTTTTTACTTATATACAAAATGCTTTAGATTTATTAACTTCTTGTAATATGTCTACCAAAAATTAAGACTTTTGAATGCTGTCTTTTTTTTAATTATTAATTTGATAATGGACTATAATCTATATTAATTTTTAAATTTAATCATTTTATAAAATAAAATAAAAATAATAAATTTTCATTTTTTATAATTGAAGTTAATCCAGTTTCCAGTTTATAAAGAATATTTCTATGATAATTTTACATTGACCTCCTAATTTAATGAAGATGTTGAGTTTTTATTTATTCTTAAAAAAATTATACTTCTGATGTATTGAGGTCTTAATTTGTAATAATTAATTACCTATATTATTATGATATGCAAAATATATTTTAACATAATTATTAATTCATTATTATTCTCAATATTTTTTAATTAATTATATCTATCTCAAATTCTCCAAATTACTATTAATGCAACATTTATCATAATATTGATTATATTAATTTTAAAATCCATGATAAAATTAAAAAAACTTACCTAATAAAATTTACCTAAAATTAAATAATTTTCTAACGACTTAAAAAATATTAATTTTTTAATAAATTAAAATAATTCCTAAAAATCAACATCTTTAAATTAAGAAGTCAATTCATCAAAAATATAAAATTATACTCTACAAACTGGCTATTTTCAAATTTTATTAAATTTAAAAATAATTTTTTATTTTTATACAAAAATATTAAATTTAAAAAAGTATTATCTGCTAGATAACTTATAATTTTAAAAAGGCAGCATTCCAAAATCTTAATTTTTTAAGGACATTATAATAAGTAAAAAGATTTGGAATACTCTGTATATACTTAATAATAAGGTCCATGTCTAAAAAACTGCCCATTGAAGTTTTTTTTATTAATCTCGGGATTTTCAGTTGTTCTGGATTGTGCCGTCCATTCCACTGTTGTGTTGTAGTTTATAGCAGTGGCGGCTCGTGGTGTTCAAAGTAGGTGGTGTGCAATTATTGCGAAAGTTTATTAAAAAAAAAAAAAATATTCTGTTTTAAGTATAAATGTAATAAGTAAAATATTTATTAGCATTAATAATAATAATAATAATAATTAGTAAAATAATTTTGTAAAATGAAATAATACATTAATCGGGATAATGTTAATGATAAAAATAGAAAAACGGTAAGTTTACAAATTAAAGCCAGTACAGAGTTGATATCTTTCTCCGTGTGTGCGTTTATCGCAATGCCTGACGAGTGTGCAGTGGTAGCTGCACACCTGGTCACATATAATTGCCGATTCCCCCACTCGACAACCAAAGGTATTTTACACGGACAGACGGTGTTCAGACTGAGCTGCATACCAGTTGATGAGTATTTATTACATAACTCGATTACATTTTAGGAATATAATAATAAATTGTCATTTGTTTGTTTTTAAAATTTAATTTTTTTATATAATAAATACAGTATAACAGATATTGTATTAAAATTAATTTATTATTAAACTTTTTCACTATTATATCTAATTAATCTATGTGGTGTGCGCACACCTGCACTCCTAGGCACGAGCCGCCACTGGTTTATAATTTTCAAGTATTAGGGATAGCTTGTTTTGCCTACCAAGCTCAAGTGCTACTTAGCGGCACTTTTTGTAAAGATGGGACTATGTCCCAAGAGACTAAAAAGTATTAACCTAATACCTATTTGTGTAACCCTGATACAGGTGCGGATAGTCAAGAGTTTTGTATGACCTAAAACCTCACTTCGCAAGACGGTGTTGTTATATATTAATAATGAAGTTTTTTGTCATAACTTAGAAAGGGGTATAGCATAATGTCAGAATGGATGGCACAATCAAAAGTACTAAATTTGATAAAAAAAAAAATTTCAATAGACGGTGCTAGAGAGATCGACCTTTAATAATTTTTTTTTTTTATAATATACCTAATTTTATTTATCTATTAATTTATTTTAGATCATGTGTAATTTATTAGCAGTTGATGGAATTAATCATCCTGATATACTTAGTATAAATGCTGCTTCGACGGCATTAGCTTTATCAGATATTCCTTGGAATGGTCCTATTGGTGCTGTTCGTGTAGGTTTATGTGATAATAAATTGATTACCAACCCAACTCGTCGCGAATTATCTAATAGTGAATTAAATCTTGTTGTTGTATCAGCTGCTCAAAATTTAGTCATTATGTTGGAAGGATCAGCAAATAATATTTTGCAACAAGATATGTTAAAAGCAATTAAATTTGGTGTTAAAGAATGTCAACATATAATAAATGGTATAAATAATTTGCAAAAACAATTTGGCAAACCTAAAAGGGAATTTGAAAAAAAAGTTGTAGATGATTCGAATGGAAATTTAGAAACTGTTATTAATAGCTTATGTGAGATTAAATTACGAGAAATATTTACCAATACTAGTCATGATAAAATGTCTAGAGACATTGCTGTTAAGGATGTTAAAACCAATGTCATTGAAAATCTTAAATCAGACTTAGAAAATTTAAATTTAGAAGTTTGTTCTATGGTTTTTGACAAAATTTGTAAACAAATTTTTCGAAATTTAATTTTTGAGAATGATGTTAGGTAATTAATTTTATATGATATTAATTATATATATATTAATATTAATATCTAGTTAAAATTTATATAGGTGTGATGGCCGTAAACTCGATGAACTTCGTACAATATCCTGTGAAGTTGATTTATACAAACCTTTACATGGTTCGGCATTATTTCAAAGAGGGCAAACACAAGTATTTTGTACTGTTGCCTTAGACTCTTTAGACTCTGCACTTAAACTTGATCCAATGACAATATTAACAAGGTTAGTTTAATAATATAATTTTTAATTTGTATAATATTAGTATATTATACATGGGTAGATTAATTATTTTTGTATAAAAGAGAATTCAATTTTTAGTGGTATTAATGAAAAGAATTTTTTTCTACATTATGAATTCCCTCCATATGCAACAAATGATATTGGTCGAATGGGTCCATATATGCGACGTGAAATTGGACATGGAGCATTAGCAGAACGAGGTTTAAGATCAGTTGTTCCTGAAGATTTTCCATTTACAATACGTTTAACATCTGAAGTTCTTGAATCAAATGGTATATATTTTTGTGAAATAATTCAATAATTATGTTAAAAAATATTTTTACTAAAATAATTCAATTTCAGGGTCATCGTCTATGGCGTCAGTGTGTGGTGGCAGTTTGGCTTTAATGGATGCTGGTGTACCTATTAGTCAACCTGCTGCTGGAGTGGCTATTGGTTTAATAACTAATTATGATGGTGATAATTCTAAAGAAATTAAAGATTATAGAATTTTGACTGATATACTAGTAAGAATATTCAATATTGATTAGTATTTACTATTTTCAACTATTTTGTATTAAGAACTAATTGTAATTATATTTTTTTTTTTATTATTATTTATAATATTTTATATATTATTGTGCATAGTTGTATCAATTTTAAATAGAATAAATTATCCACAAGTACCTACTCAACAATAAATATTATATAATTAATATCAAAATAAAATTTTATAGGGTATTGAAGATTATTTAGGTGATATGGATTTTAAGTTGGCTGGTACAAAAAAAGGTATAACAGCACTACAAGCGGATATTAAAATTCCTGGTTTACCATTGAAAATTGTTATGGAAACAATAGAGGCTGCTACAAGTGCTAAACAAAAAATAATTAATATTATGAATACAACAATTAACAGTACTAGGTATGTTTGTTTTGTTAGTAAAATACTTTTCAAATTATATTAATTTATTAATTTGTTTAAAGAAAGACAAAAAAAGATAATTGGCCAGTAACAGAAGTGTTAAATATACCAATTCATAAAAAAGGCAAATTACTAGGCCATGGAGGAATCAATTTGAAACGTATTATGCTTGAAACGGGTGCACAAGTAATAATACATATTTTATTAATTGTGCCTATATTTAATATTAAATGTCAATTTTTGTTAAGATTACTTCTGATTCTGAAAATGATGCATTCACAATATTTGCACCCAATAACGAAGCATTAGATGAAGCTAAAGAAATTGTTGAAAAGTTAATGGCTGAAAAATCTGAACCACAATTAGATTTTGGAGCTATTTATAAGGCAAAGGTAGTTGAAATACGAGAGATTGGTGTAATGGTTACACTATATCCATCAATGCAACCTGCTTTGGTTCATAATTCTCAACTAGATCAAAGAAAGGTAGGTACCACATTTTCATCAAATATAAAAATGATAGTATACAGTTGTATACTATTATATATTTTAAATGTATAAAATACACAAACCATTATCCCTAACAAATTCATAAGTAAATTCTACATTATAATATTATTAAAAATAATATAAATTGTTTTTTTTTTTTTTAATTTCAAATACATATCTGCTCAAAAATGTAATGTTTTTTAAAGAGTATTAACAGAAATACAATTTTCTTTGTAATTAAGTAATTAATATCCATAAATAAATTTATGAATTCTTTATTTTTTTTTTTATAGATAAATCATCCAAGTGCACTGGGTATAGAGGAAGGGCATGAAATTCAAGTAAAATATTTTGGTCGAGATCCTGTATCTGGAATAATGAGACTTTCAAGAAAAGTATTACAAGCACCAGCTACTGGACCAGCAAGAAGTATTGGTAGTAAAAATACCCAATGAAATAATGGCGATTTAATGATGAATTATATTGAATCAGATAAATATATTTGTTTGATACATATTAAATGTAATTATTTGTATAATAAATATGATGAATAATTATTTTTAAACTGTGTTTTATATAAAATATTAAAAAATAACATAATAGTATTTTATTATTTAAAAAAATAAGGTACTAATTAATTGAGATATTAACTAGTTATAATTTTATAAAAATTCTTTAATTTATTACGATATATAAAGTTGGTATTTTTTTTATAGTGGTTTTGATATCTTTATGCTTATTCTGGAATGATGAGAAATTCTTCATTCCGGTAGACATTAATTACTTTTAATTGTATAATGTAGATGTAATATTAAATAAGTTTTGTGTACCTATTAATTTCAGATCAAAATTTATTTATTTCTTTAATATTTTATAAATACAGTTTTATTAAACTTTAATAGTAAATTCTAGTTTAAATTTAGAAATATACATAATAGTATAATTTTAATGATATAATTCACAATTTATAATAATATATTTAAATTTAATTAATATTTATGTAAAATAACTTTTCAAAAAGTTAAAACAATGGAGTAGGTGGAGAGGTTTGAAACCTAAAAATCCTACCAATATATATGAGTCTGTTTATGTTTAATTAAACTCTTTTATAATAAGACTCGTGAAGTTGTAAAATAAGGTTTAGTTAAAAATAAAATATTAGGTAGGTAACCCAATAAATTGGATAAATTTTAAATATTTTTATAAAAATACAAATTTGTATCCGTCTTGCACTTCTTTGAATATTTGTGTTTTTATTGTGGGTAATTTAAACGGATTAATAATTTTTGAAGTTATGCTAGGCGAAATAAAATTTTCAGTAATTATTCTATCTATTATGAGATTATCTACCTACATGACTACAGGCTATACAATATTGATGTGCTTAAGTATATAAAAAAGTATGACTTTACATTATTTTTTTAAAAAAAAAACAATTGTTCTTTAATGTATGTATATAGTAATTTGTAAATATATTATAATATGTCTTATAAATGTTATGTAAATATAATCTCATAAAAAAATCTATAATAATATTATATACAAAATAAATATTATACTAAAATAAATAATTAGGTACATCGAATAGTATAGGTAGTTGTAAAAAATAACACGTTAAACACTTAAACATAAAAAATCACTTTGGTAGGGTCGTTTTTCGCGTTTTCTCTTGCACACAATGCAAACCGATTAGAAAAATTATACTGAACTAAAGTCTAAAAAAATAAATTAGTTACATTGTAGTGCGCGTTTAAAATAAAAATATGGCATTGATTTAAATAATAAAAATACCTATATAATTTTTTATAAAACATTAAAATAAATATAATACGATAGGAAAATACGTTAAATGACTACGAATAAAACTGGTAGATTTACGAGTATAATGTTATTATAATGATATTATGGTACCATGTAATAATAACAATAATAATATTAGTCTACATAGTGTTGATATAAAATTATTTACAATTTTTTTTTTTTTATATTACATCATAATATACGAGTAATAATTGTAATGAGATCATCCGAATATCCGATGTCATGGCGAGCACGATGGGGGAGACGTTCGGTTAGGCCCGACAAAAGTGAACTTAATCAGTAACCATGAGCAATCGTGGTAGGTATAATAGTAATATAATATACCAAGAATTGGAGCACGCGCCGTACATATTAATGGAGGTATACCCGTGGCGCGAGACGAAGGTGTACGCGAAACGCACGTCGAAACAAGACAATAGGTACCTACCTAGGTACAGGTAACAGGTAGGTTATTATACCGGGTTAGAAATGCTGCCCTTGTACGGCAAGTATATGAATAGTATCTGAATTCGTTCGCGGTACATATCATAATTTTATAATAAAATAATAAATAATGCCTTTTAAATTAACTATACATATTATGCACAATAGTTACAAGTTAGGTGGGTACTTACCACCCACATGGCTACATTTATAACGGAAATTTATAAAATTAAAATTTATATAAAATGAGAACATTCAATTAATTCGCTCTTAGGTATCAATGTATCATAATAATAATAATAATATATTGTATAATACGTTTAAAAACCAGGAAATCACGTCAGTTTATTAGCGTCATTACTTATATATTTTTTTCTAAATTCTCTAATAACGCCGACGAAACGATATCACCAACACTCGTTGGTGGCAGAAGATGAAGCGACCGCCACGGCCGGCAATTCGACCACGGACGCGGAACTTCCTTGGTGTAGCATCGAGTTACAGTGGCCGTTGCTGGGCGTCCGTCCGCCGCCCTTGCTCATGTTGTCCAACAACTCGCGGTTCATTGCCCGTCGGCGTTTCGATATGAACCACAATCGCGCGAAGCACTTGCGGAAGTTCTCGGACAACACGCCGTACAAGATCGGGTTGACGACGGTGTTGAGCAGCGCGAACAGCAGGCCCAGGATAAAATGGTGCGACCGCAGGAAGAAATTGGTGTCCTCCGTGTCCCGGCTACCGTCCACGTATATCAGACACATCACCACTGTGATCGGCAACCACATCACTAGCACCACGATCACGTTGATTAGCAACACGCGCACCACGCGCACGTGCTTTCTGTATCTGAGCTCCTCGTGCCGTACCAACACCTGTACAACGGAATAAAAAAAGACAAAACCGTAATATTACTACTATATTTATATTATGTATTATATCATTTTAATATAAATAAAAATTTTAAAATTTTAAAAAAGCGATTTAATTTTTATTATAAATTGCACGTTTAAATTAACGATTCTTGCGAAACGTAATGTCAATGAGTATTGATGAGTATGATGTTATAAAAAAATAGAAAATTATTGAGTTATTGAGTCTTAAAATTTTCTAAGTACGTATATCATATACCTACATTTTGTATTTTATATTATACCTACGAGATTATTAAATATATTTTTTTTTTTTTTTGAAACGAGTAAAAATTGAAAAGATAAATATAATTTCATAATACGAAAAATTGATGATTATAATATGAATTTTCTTTACCGAACATTACAAAATGTAATAGAAAATAAAACTGACCCATTTAAAATAATAATAATAAATTAATAACACGTTATAATATTATGATAATCCTATCATAATAATGATTGGAAAACCAAAGCGCAATTTTACGATTTAGTGCGATAATAATAAATCGTTTTTCTATAGAAATGTATAATTAATAATTATAATAATAAAAATAATATATGTATATACACGAACGTTTGGATAAAATTCAATAAAAAAAAATTGTACGTGTTACCTTAATATTGAGTTATCCTTATGGTAAAATATTGTGAATATTTTTCACTGTTCGAGTATAGGTGGGCGAACATTTTTTTATCGGGTCAAGAGTGCCAAAATTGTAAAATCAAGGTTTCAGACATTTTTTACGTGCCAAACGTGCGTTTTGTTATTGTTTTCTACCGTTGGTCAGAGTTTTCGTAAAACGTCAAATTAAATTAAATTATTACAGGTATAAGTATATAGGTAATATATTTTCCGCAAATTCCCTATTATACGACCAAAAATGGATTTTATATAAGGACTATACCTAACCTAACCTATAATAATACGGTTAGGTTATACGACAGGATATTATTGTAGGTATATTCTCAAATATTTTTTATTATTATTTATTTTTCCAATGGTTCTCCACCGTTTCAATAAAATTTTATATTTTCGCGATACGTATACATGGATATAACTAGGACAACCACCCGTCCAAGTACATTTATTTATAATACGAGTACTTGATATTACAATACTTATTGTAAGTCATAACTTTATAGAAGTATGTTATAATATTTGCGTCGTACGAAGTATTCAAATATAATATTGTAAAACGAAAACTTGGTATATAGTGTGTACCTACTCGGAACCGGGGGGTATTATTTAATAATAATTTCGATCGTCGTACGTATGTTGACGCACTTAAGAAACGTTCGTATATCCGTTTCCGAACTATAAATACTTAAAATATATAACATTATAATGTACCTATACGCTATTATACACTTTTGCATAATATTATATAATATATGGACCATATGTATATTGTTTTCGACAAAATGGCCACGTGCTGCTTGTTTGCCACGAACGCAATGGATATAATAAATTAATAAATATCATATAATAAATTATGTATTATGTATTTCGATAATCGACCAAAGGTTGCAGCTGTCGATAGAAAAAAAAATATGTAATTTAAATGTTTTCAATACACCACGATTTCTCCTCATTGTCACACGTATTATATAGCGATAAAAATAGAGATGTTAACGTTCAGCCGGATATTATTAACGGGCGGTAACCACGTGTGGTTAATAATATAATATGTCATAAACTTAGGTATATTTTTATTATTATATGAGGTTAGGCTTTGGCTGTCTGAGGTTGAGCGAATTCGCACACAAGCGTCATGTTATATACCTGCTACTTATATTATAAATTTATAATATTGTGGTAACCGCTCGGTAAACGAGTTCAGTCGAAGTTTAATCGACAAGTCGAACGAACTAAATTTTATTCTCACGGCGGTTTAAAAGTGATTTCGAAACATAATATTAAATTTTTGACGATTTTTGTCGAAAAAAAAAAATATATAACCTTAAACATACGCATTAAAATCGCAATATTATTATTTTTTATTTTTATTTGTAGAGATAAAGCCTATATATAGAGTTGGTTTAGTTGTGCTGAAGACGCAATATACCTATTTTAACAATTGATTCATTTGATTTCATCTTTAAAATTTAAATGAGTATACATAACTATACTATCAAACGTAAATTATGATGACAGGTATATTAACTACTTATCCAGTCTTATTTTCGTGCGACATTGTACTCGTAGATCCAATGCATAAGTGGCATAACGCATTGCGAAATACAGATTATTATAGTTTTAAAATATAATATTATCTATTCATTATCACATAACGCACATTGATATTAAAATATAATACTAATTATTAATTAAATATTATTGAATAATTATTGTATGTTTTCAAAACCAGTTAAAAAAAAGTTAACCAGTTTAAAAAAAAAAAAAGTGTTTATTAGTAGGTATGTGTAAATCATATAATATTATAATATAATGTATAGTAATTTTAAAAAAATTTCAAAATTTAACCGAATGAATAAATTATAGTAATAGTTTTTATTGTCTAACATTAATCAATTTTATAATTAAAAAAAAAAAAAATACGTAGAATATAATAGTCTAAAAGTAATTGGATCTTTGGTAAAATTGAAAGATATTGTTGTACTCGCAAACATGATAGTTTCGTGTTACATTTTAAATATCAAATACAAATATGATTATCATAAATTATAACAAAAAAATAACAATTATTTTTTATATCTTTATGATGACTCTTTGAGAGTAAAAAATTCATAATAACACTTCTTGTAAAATAAAAACGTTACCTTAATAATAATAATAATAAAACAATCGAAACTATATCGAATTTTATAATGTTAACTAGGTATATATTATTATCTTACTCTTACTTACTCTATACCTACTGCAGCAATAGTATA
Source organism: Tetraneura akinire (assembly GCA_021307375.1). NCBI lineage: Eukaryota > Metazoa > Arthropoda > Insecta > Hemiptera > Aphididae > Tetraneura > Tetraneura akinire. Next base: position 25,006,964 of record JAIUCT010000007.1, on the reverse strand, counting down.
GAGTATTAAATTACTTAAAAATATCGCGTTGAAATTCAAATAAGATTAATGGGCACGTACCTATTTCATGGGTACTCGTAATTTTGTATTTTCTCATATGATTCGGAAAATGTTGACAAGTTTGGACTATAATATATTAATATTAAAAAAATATTAAAAAATATTAAAAGTATGCGTTCCTAATCAAGAAAAGCTTATAGACGTCCAAGTTAACGATATCAAAGCTGTGGTGTTTTTTCGTACGAATTAAAGTAAAAGTTATAGCTTTCAAGTTTCAACGATAACAATTTTTACAACTATTGTATCACAAGAACAGTGTAGATTGTATTAAATCAAGGAACATATTTTGATATTTTTTTTATCTTTGACTTAATAATAAAGACGTTACGATCTATTTTAGATTCTGAGCGAAGCGAAGAATGTATTGGTTTTACAATGATGTGTGATTTTTTTTTGTTTTTATTTTTACTACCCGAAATAATGCTCCGATTATCACGAATAGGGTATGTTTCCGGTAGCAAAGTGGATCTAGTTGGTACTTTATTTAGGTCATTTTTTGAATTTCTCAAAATTGACCCTAAGCGGTAGAAAAAACTTCGAAAAAATGACGAAAAAACGGCATTTTTCACGAAAAATGAAATTTTGACGAATTCAATTTCTACATTTCACGATAACTCAGGCAATTTTTTAGATAGAGACCTGAAATTTTTTTTGAAGGTTCACATAGCTATTATATATATGTGGTAAAATTTTGGAACCGTTTTTTAAATTTTTCTACAAAATATTGAACATTGAATATTTCGTAAAATTCTCGTTTTTACGTATATAATGTTTGATAAAATTGTCAATTTTTGGTATTAAGGTCTGAAAATTTTATTGAAGTACACTTACATATTAATTAACATCATACTAAAATATTAGAAAAATCCCTAATCTAAATTTTTTTTTATAGCTGTTTTAAGTTGATATTTTTAGTTCAAACGAAAATTATAATCTGACTGAACTTCGCTCAGAATCGTTTTTTCGAATGCAATGGTTCATCATTGCGTTCAAATTCTAAGTAAAATTAAACGCTATGATCCGCACACCTGTATCCTGTGCGGCAGGAGTATCAGCTCATCTTTTTACTTTAGATTATAACGTTTAAATAGGTTTAAACGTTATAGGTGTAATAGTTCAGGTTAGGATATCGACAATAACAGCAACAGGTATGGTTCAAAAGTAGTTAAATTGAACCACGGGTTTACGTAGAAATAACATTTGTATACCTTTAGGTTTAGTTAATTTAGAATCATATATGAACTTTTTTCGCCTATATAATGTACCTATGTGGCTATGTGTAATTATATTGCTATAATCAATTGCAATCGAGTTTATATGCATATTACGTAAATATAATGAATATGAAACCTAACTGAATATGAAATTGGTTAATTTTTTAAAATGTAATTTTAATTGTTTAAGGTTATGTTATTTTTTGATTATATATTATTATAATTATGGATTTATGGCGCATTGGCCAAAAACTAACTTGTGGCATTGAACCGTTGTTTGACGGTGGCGACAGGCTGTTCTGTGACATGACGTTGGCCCGATGCGAAACAGAGTGCTCAATCTTTTGTCGGGTTTTGTTTAGTTTATGGAATATCCGTTGATAGTGGTAAACGAACAGTGTCAGGGGTAACACGCAGGACAGCGACACCACAGACACGGTGAACACGATGGACAACCGGAACGTGTCATTTTTCGGGAACACCAGTGTGCATATGTTTTTAGGGCCGTCATCGCTTTGGACGGACTGCTCGTGGAACCAGAACGGGACGGGCATGAACACGGCCAACGCGATTAGCCAAGTGAACACAGTAAGCACGGCGGCACGTTTGGGCGTCAGTCGAGACCGGTACGGCGGCACGACGATGCAGCGATGTCGGTCCATGCTGATTAGCGTCAGTGTCCACAATAGTACGAAGCCGCATACAAACTGTAAAAAAAAAAAAGATAATTATTTAATTATTGGAGACGAGTAACGAATTAGGGGCTAATTTTGTAATTTATATATATACAAGTATATACATGGTTTGGATAATTGCATTATAGGATTGGAGTAGGTATTTTAGTAATTTTACACGAAATTTTATGAAATTCACTTTGAAAAATGATATATTGACCGATTTTATTACAATTTTTTTTCTATATGAGAAAAAGAGAAAATTCTCTAAAGTGTCTAAAGTAGCTTATTCAGGAGGTGCAGCTATTCCGATTAACATTTTTTTTTCAAGAAAAAATTGAATTGCAAAGTGTTACAAACCTTTGTAAAATTTAACTTTAAAATATTACCGTTGACCGTGAAAGTAGAAAATCAAAAAATCAAGTTACTACTCGTATACAGTCACACTATATAAAGATTATTTTTCTCTTGAAAAAAAAACCGTTCATCACGACTGTTTTAGTGTTTTTACATTGGAAAAAAATCGTTTCAAAATTTCCGAACCAAATACCATTTTATATAAATAAAATATGAAATCGTCTTCAAAGAGTTTGAATATTTTTCGTGATAAAGGTACAAGAGAAATAATTTAAATAAATATATATTATATATATTATGTAGTATATCAAAAATTAATTATAGATCTAAGATCTTTGCGAATGAAAATTATAAACAATATTACGAGCAAAAAATAGGGTTATAATATTGAAAATAATTGTGATTACTGCTCATAAATTAATAATGCTGATTTAAAATAAAGTTTGTGTTTTATTTCGAATTTTACGTTACAGCATTATCCGTTATAGTTCTATTTAATTACAATATTTATTTGAAATTCAAAGTCAGTACAATTATTTTTATAATACGTGAAAAATGAAACGAGGGCCTAAACGTATTCGACAACAATTATAATTGTGATGGAAGACGGATAATTGCGTGGTATTTCCTTTGTATAATTTACTTTATTGTTTCGAGTTTTCGAGTCCCACAACACAATAATACGTCATGTTCGTGATTTTGTTTGTAAAGTTCAAGTCAATTATCTCGTTAACCACCCTATACATATATAAAATAATATAGAACGATATTTTTAAAATATTTATCACTAAATTTCCGGTCTAATTTGTAAAAAAAAAAAAAATAATATATATAAATTATATTATTATCTCGTGAAGCTAATGTTATGGAGATAATAATATTTTATTCAATAAAATTAGTATCGTTGCATAATATGGACACATGACATTTCAGATATTATAAATTATAATAAATTTATAATAAAAAAATTAATGTGCATTATGAGAACAGACTTTTAATAATATATTTTATGCAATAATATTTATCATTCAAGAATAACACTTTATGATAATATTATTATTAAAAGTAACTCGTATCATCATATTTTAATTCGGTTGAAATATATCATGATTGACGTTGTAATTTTATCCAATATTTTCAAATATTTATCGATTTTTTTTTTTATATTTTTTAATAATATTATTATGTTTCGGTGTTTTATTTTTTATGCACCGTTGATCATTCGCGAATATGTTAATTTATTAATTTATAATTAACTAATATTTCAATTCATAAAATATAAAATAATTATTTATATATTGTATAATGGACAATCACAATATAATTATTTAAATTCGCTGCGTTTAATCATTTGAAATTAATTAGTTAATGCAATTGTTCTCAACGCGCAATATTATGTAATTTATTATTATATTTTTCTTAGTTTGTTGACACTAATACTGAATTTATATAAAAGGCTATTCATTCATACACGTACTTACTACATAATATAATATATTGTGTATGTGTTATCAGTATAAAGATAATAATATTGATAATAAATGGCTTCGTGATTACAACGAATAATATATACGTTTAACCATTTTGTAATTGACCTCAATAAGCATAATAAAAGATATATAATATTTAATTATTATCAGTTAGGCGGATAATATTATATAATATAGATAACAAAAATGTCATTCGCAAAAATAATTGGTCTAGACGGTTTCTTTTTCTTTTTTTTTTTTTTTTAATTTACTAACTAAGTAACTCGGAGTTTTAAGTTTAAAATAAAATGAAACCACGAAAACGTATGAAAATATTGAAATAACTATCTAAATTTTATTATATACCAAAAAGAAACGAGTGAGAGAGTGTGAAAATTAAAATGATTAAAACCGTGTTTAATAATGGAGATATTGTTCAAACTTCAAAGACTATAAAATATTAAAGAGAAAATTCGATTACTCTTCAGTCGAATACCGTTGAAAGTATTTTTTATGCTTAAAAAACCGTCGTGCTTAAGCTTAATCGAATAGTATTAAAAATAAAAATTTTAATTATTTTACGTATTTAGGTGGTCATTATACTCGTATTATAATATAAATAATCGTATTTAATCTCGGATGTTTTAATAAATATTAAACTGATTGATCTAATATAGTGACTTTTCAACTATAGTCAAACCAATATATAGTTGTGTATTATAATAATTAAAATTCGTATTTACAATTTACACAAGCAATGACTGGACGAAGAAAATAATTCCATTGATATTCATTTATAAGTTAAGTACTTAGTCCGTGATTATTACGATAATTATTATTGTATATAATACACGTGTTATACGACTTATAAATTCTTTATCTGACCTTTCCTACGGTAAATTCAATTAATTAGCTATTTAAATATTTATTTTAATTAGCTAAAAATATAATTTCGTCAAAAATGTTAATCGTCATTTTAAATATTATAATTTGAGATTAAAACAATAGAACACAATACTTTTAATTAATTAATTTTTTATTGTTTCTGAAACGGTGAAACTATATTATATGTTATTATCACGGCGTTGCATTTATAACGTTTAAATATAATAACACAAAAATCATTATTCTTTTGTATGAATATTATAATATTTTAATAATATGTTGTTAAAGATATTAATCATTTTTTTTTTTCTGATTAATTGATAACAGTATAACACAAACACACATTTTCTATAGATGAATCTAATATATATATATCATATATTATATATATTTTATTTTGTTGAACTAAAATGCAAATGAAACGTCAAATTTAATGATATAAATAAATTATAATAAAATATAGTTTGGACTTTACGCATACGAGTATGTTGTACCTAAGTAGAAGTGATACATATTATATAAATCGTTCATTGATTAAAATAATAAACACACGTTATTTATTATTTATTTATTTATTATTTATTTATTATTTATTTATTTATTTATTATCCACGTATGGATTATTATAACTAATAATAGTGGTTAAATGATTTAAAACGAAAACTTAATATTCCAATATAACATAATCCGATACGACTGCTATACATATTATAATAATATTATACGTATGATAAATGTACGGACTTTATGGATATAATTTATACGAAACACGATCCTTTGACCAAGACTTCATTAGTATCGAGTTTCGCGAATATTTTATGTATAATATTATTATTAATATCAGTATGATAATAATATTATATTATGTTCTTCAGGATTTAAATCGTATTTTGATAAAATCATATATGTGTGCAATTTTAACGTTTAGCGATTTCTATATACATCAAACCAATGTCGACATTTATAGGAAATTAATTGAGAAAAAATTTCAAAAAAATTGGCAATTTTTGTAAGAAACGTATTATGTGTAAGTTCGACAACTTCAGATTGATAAGTTCCAAACGGAAATTATAAAATAGTCAAAAAACGTTCGGAGCGCAATGAATTTTTTACACTGAAATCCTAAACTTTGCGTGCGTCACGCATACGCACTTGCGTATACAATACAACGTATTATACAGCGATATAAACAACGAAAACAACTAAAATTAGATTTTTTTTTTTTATGAAAATTATTTACGGCGAAAATCGAAGAGGTTAAGAAAATAAAACGCGATAACAAAATAACAACAACTATGATAATAAAAAAATAATAATAATAATAATAAAATATAGGCACTCCTGTTTTCGGACAAAAGTGCATTTCGTGCTATTCGAATACGCGGGCGGAGAGATAAAAAATAACAACGAAATTTCAAAGTTTCGCAGAGTTGAAGGTCTCGAGGAGGATTTATTTTATACGTTCTATTTTTAAACCAAACTTTTAATACCGATACGTTTCAAAATATTTACGTGTTTCACCTGTTTTTTTTTCGCTGTGACGCAAGTTCTTCGTCATCATCTGGTCGTATTGTGCGATTTTATAGGTACTTACCTACCGAAAGTGACGAGAGCTGTTTTTTTTTCTTCGCGACGAGCGCTTTAAAAATTTAAACAATTTGGACACAATACGAGTATAATATACGTAATAATACGCACGTCGAAAATAATAATAATTATTATAACTATAGAGGTCAATTACTGTTCGCCGTCCGTGTCAATTAGTCCTATTTGACGTCCAGACGAGAGAGACCGAGAGAGAGTGAGAGAGAGAGAGTATTTAAAAAAAAAAAAAACATTTTTTTATGTATACAATAGATTTTAATTCGACCGCGTTAACCCTATAAAAAAAAAAACGCACGCGGTATAACAATAACTATTATACCGCGGTAAACGATATATAAACAATTAACTAAAAAAACTCTCGTCGTATAATACATTGTCTTATTTAGAAGTTTTCCACCCTCTTTCTACACGGTATATTACTTAACTACTATTAATAATGATAATAATAATAATATATGATAACGAGCGTGACTTCGGGACATCGTTATAATTATTATTTCTGACGCGTTTCATTGAGACGTTATTATTATTATTTTTTTTTTTTTTTATCGTTTCACCGTGACACGTTATATTTTATTTTATACGATTCGATATTAATATATTAACGTTATTTTTACAGGATATATTATAGATAATATTATAAAAATGCGTTATAATAATTCTATATAATCAACTGTGTTATCAGAACATTTGAAAATTGTTATCGTTTTATCATTTTTAGTGTATAATATAATATCAATGTATCGAGTTTTACACGAGACCAAATACATCGACCAAACGCGTTTATACTATTCCTTTTTTCAATATTGTACATACTCGATCTTATTTTAAAACGATTTAAAATTTAAAGTGTTATACACACTTTATGACAATATTTACACAGTTGTTTTTCATCGAAAAAAAAAAAAAATATCTTTCCTCTATATACGAAACCTAACCTAACCTCGTACAATATAATATTTACCATTCATTTTGTAATGATAAGGTATCGAAAATTACAATATTATGGGTAATATATTATTATCTAATCGTTATTTAATAATGCACGTATTTTTTTTTTTTTTAGTTTTTACTTTTATATAAATATTGTCCATTAGGTGTTTCACTAATAGATATTCCGATAATGAATGATTTATAACCTATAATTAAAAAAAATAATATTCATTAAATATAATAATGAATAGCATGTGTTTAATAAAATAATACCATATATATATATATGAGTATACAGTCCGAAAAGCGTATATTATGCAGTCTATATAATAATTAAAACTAGCGCACGATATTAATTATTATTAATTTCAGTACCGATGACATCATATAGTTTTGTCGAAACACGTGTTTATGCTCGCGAATGGTATAATAGAAACTCGGTCCGTACGGTTTAACATTTAAAATATATAAACGCTAAATAATAATAATTTAAATTCAGTCGATGTTCAATCGATGGGAGAAAAAAAAGAAAACGAAAACCTAACTTAACTACGACACACGAGTATAATATCGTGAATATGCGTACTCGTGTTATCGTATAGTTATTATAATATTCGGAATATCGCTCCCATGTACGAGCTGTTTAGGCACTGATTTAAAGGATAGTAAGTAGACGGCTTTATAATAATAATAATAATAATAATAATAATAATAATAATAATGACAAATAATATAATATAGAAAAAAACAGTTATAATATAGTTTTCAACGTTATCCTATTCTGGTATTTATACGTATTGTTATTTACTGTTCGCAAACAGGAGTTTTATGTGCTAAGCGAATGGTAAACAACGAACATAACAACTGTATACACCTATTTAAACGTTATTAATATTTAAATGATTTAATTCACATTTATTTAGACGCACGTATTCGGGATTTATTGATTTATGCACCCATTCGAACAACGTTTATTAATTAATAATTGTTTAATGCACTAAATAAAATTCACTATAATATTAAAAATCATCGATCAACTCGATTTTTATTACAATACAATGCGTATAATATTGAACATATCCAAGAATAGTAAATTGTGTACATTATTATAATATTTAAATTTTATATTTTCTTATACAATTAAAACGTATTTACGCGAAAAATATACGAACAGGTACTCATAATTATATATTAATATATATATATATAAATTGTCGTTGCTATTTTTATCGAGTTATCTATATTATATTATAATCCTTATCAACAAATTAAATATTATGTTTACGGTTATTATCACAATAATAATATTATTATTCATATAACAATAATAATAAGCATATAATACACATATAATACGCGTATTATTGTTTTTTATTGATTTATTGATGACCACTGTATCAATCTTAGATTAATTACCGGAAGTAAGTGGGATGCTGTGTGTATGTACAGTATCTATATTATAATATTATAATTCAAAATCACTGGTTTTTGCCAAACCGATCTATATGCGCGTATTCCGGAAGTACAAAGAGCTCTTCCGGTTAATAAAACTTTTGTTGACTGTTTAGTCTTTGGTGTTTACTAATGGAATCAAATTAAATCTGTTGTTCACATTGAATTCAACTTATACCATTTGTGTAACATATTCAGTCTAAAACCCTGAGGCGTCATTTGAGGGAGTTATAATAATTATTTTATACTTTTGTCTCGCTTATTATATATTTAATATGAATAATAATTATAGCCCATATATCGTTTTAAATAATTTCACACGGTTATTTTATTATTTTATATTATGCTTTATGCCCAAAATACGTGCAAAATTCCTGTATAATAAAATTATATAAAATTGGTATAGGTATATAAATGACATAAAAAAAATTATAGTCTATAAATGTTTGCCACTTAAACACTGCATAATCACTGCGAATCAGGATATCATAATATTATTATTCTAAATATAAGCAATAATTATTATTCAACGTATATTAAATCAATTTTAATAAAATCTTAAATTGTGACTGATTAATATTCATGTACATATTATAATAATAATGTAGGATTGTTAATAAGAATACGTTTCAATAATGGCGGTTCGTATAAATCTGATAGTGACTGGAGGTATAAAGGGTAAACGGGAATCGTGTGGCATACAAATTTATTCGTTTATTATATACATGATATAATTCTCACCCAGAAAGTATATTATTTTATGTAATAAAGTATAAAACACATTTTTATATTCTTGCCGGTAAGTGTTCGACTATATAAATGATTTTTTATCGTCTATATGATACAGACGATAAAAAAATTATAATATTTAATTTAAACGAATTTAATTATAGGTTATATACTATATAGATTGATTGTTGATTTTTATTTAAAATTAAATTTTTTATTCATTTTTTTTACGTACACATAATTAAAACATCATTATTCATTACCGACTGTATAGTCCAAAGTTAAAATTCTATAATATTTAAAATAATAATCATACACACGTATTATAAAAGGTATTCGTATTTTTTAAGTAAATACGATTAAAAAATAAATATTATTCACTATACGTTATATTGTTATTGGTGCTTTAGGTGTTTGGTTTAGTGTATGATATTAATCAAAGACAAGTTCGAGTTCAATGAAGTTTCATACATATTTTATTATGTATTATTATATGCTGCGTACATAATAATTAATTGGAAAAACTTTTGACGACCAAATATGGGTTTTAAGAACGTGTGTACATGAGACATATTTTCTCGGGAGATTCATTTTAAAATGTATAATATTGGCCTTGAACAGTCGAAACGATATATATACACTATAATAAAATAATTATTATAAGTATACGTGTTATTGTATATTCTTCTTAATTATTTATCGATCCAGGGGCGGTTTATTGTTATGTGTATAGTTTCACACGATATGAGAATCTGCAGCTTTTTCGCTATATATACACATAACGTTTTGAGTAGCGTGTGTCGAAAAAACGTATATTAATTATTATTTTAATTATAATTTTGTATACGAAGCCAAAATAATAAATTAGGAGAACTCGTCGATTTTTGCGATAATAATATTCGATTATTACAATTATTCTTGCAGCGAGATGCGTGCGTTTTCCTCGGTTGGAAATATAATATATATTATTATAATAAAAACAAACTCGCACATAATCTAAAAAACTAAAAAAAAAAAAAAAAAGCCGCAATCGTATATAAAATCGAGTTTTTCTTAACTATCACGATCTATTCACGGAATATGAGTCACACTGTATCTACTTTAGACTATATTATAATATATTATTTTGTCTGCGGTCGTCCGTTTCGAATTAACGTAATGATGGAGAGAACGATGAAAAATATAGAGCTTAAAGGCATTTTTCCTATCACTTTTTTTACGAATATTATTAAATTAATTTTTTATATTATCCCGTTTATAATATATAAGTACTTCGTTTTTCAATAAAATTACAACCGAACGAAATGTATTGAAAATAAAATATTCCATATAACGGATAAACCTATTGAATTTCGTATTTTCTTTTATATTATTTCATATTCGTTCACTTTATACTTACTTTCTGCACACGACTTTCTCAAAGTTGTTATCAAACCAATATTATGAATATACTTGGGTTTTATATTTACGAATGTTGATTATATACTTAATATAAACCGCATGTGGAATAAAATCAATTATAGGTAAACTTAATTATAATCGTGTAAAACGCCTTTTGCAAATTTTACACGACTATATTCTTATTATGAAATTCGAACTATTATGAATTAATTTATAATATATTACTATATTAACGTATTAATTATAAATTATTATATTATATATGATATGCCGCCTGTATTATTTATTATATCGATCGATCGTTATAATTAATTTGATTTGTTTTTAATACGAATCTTTTTTTTATAACTCATGCATGGACTTTCAATTACAAAATGAACGAAAAACAATATATATATTATTTATTTAACAAAGTTTTTTTCACTGCGTACTACTGATTAGTTGTTATCAGTAACAAATTCGGTCCGGGTTCAGATTGATATAGAATTGAAAAAAAAAAATTTAATTTTTAAAATCCGTACATAAACGAATAATTTAACCAACGTGCAACAAAATGAAATACAAGAATAATTCGGTGAAAAATATATTTTTTCGTGTAATTCTAAATAGTAAACACACGGGACAAACGGTTGGTTTTGGTTATTAAATCAACACCCCTTTTGAATCAAACTATAGTTTTGATTTATTATATTAAAACAGATATAGGTACCAATGTCTTAGTATATAATATAAGGACTGTAGTATATATTCGAGTTGCAATTTATAAAATATTGAAATAAATAAATACTCAAATTCACAAAAATTTACTTTTATTTTAAGCAAATACGTATTTCGATAACAAAGTTACCAACATCAGTGCAAAACACAGACTATAAACAATAAATTTTAAAATATTGATTTATACTTGTTGTTCTTATTATAATACGACAATAAATTATTATAATATTGTCTGAACATTCCAAATCATTATAATTGCATTAATTAGAAGGGAATAAAATCCGAATAAAAGTCTAAATAAATAAATATTTATCGTGTATCGATGCGAACGTTTATATTGGCGTGTCGTATCATATACGTGGGACGGCACATCATGTTATCATTTGAAATTCGTCGTCCGTTGATATAATAATTAAATTATTCGCTTGTGCGTTATAACCTCGAAAATCTTTCTGTGTGTATGTTTTGAAACAAGACTTGGAAGTATAATATTTTATTTTTTGTATGTTTGTATTTATTTTTTTTTCCAAATCGGTTATGTTTTACCACCGACATTTCGCATCAGTGATTAGGTTTGTAGAAAAGAAAAAAAAACACGCGACGCGCGTGACAAGTAGAAAATACGCGTTAATCAGCATTTGAAAGGTGACCAACACGTAACCGCGCGGTTACGTAATATCTATAGAAGGTCGGGACGAAATTACAGTAAAATGACCACGTACGACAATAAAATAATATTATTATACTTGTATGCAAATAATGGAAAAATGACGAGTGCTAAAAAATAAAAACAAAACAAATAAATCACGTTAGCCAAAATCAGCGTTATATACACACGTTAGGTAATTGTTTACAACGCGTCACGACTCACGATGCGAATAATCAGACGATAAATGTATTTTATAACCTACGGCTATACATAATTATATAACTTGTATAATTTATGAAAATAACGTCGCGATGAGCGAACAAATTGTCAATATTGCGTCCTTGCGGGTATTAAAAATTTTAAATCGCATTATATATTCGAATAAATAATAAATAAAATTGATTCAAATCGTCCTGCAGTCACTGGACAAAATATTATAATATAGTCATTTATTTAAATTATATTTTAATACATTATTATACAATTAAACATTTAATTTTTTTGAAAGATCGATTTTACAAGCTATAATACAATAGATTATACGCAATTAATTCGTATATGATAATTATTATTATTATTATTATTATCATCATATAATATAAGGTTATACCTGTGAGTAAGGCAACAGTCGGCAAATGAAGTCTCCGAACGGCCAGTCGGGCAGCACGCGGACAAAGGCCAACGCGGGCGTGGTGATGGCGAACAGCAGGTCGGCCACGGTTAGGTTGAGCAAGAAACAATTGGTAACGGTGCGCATCTCCCGGTACCGGAGCACGGCCCACGCGATGGACATGTTGGCCACCACGGACGCGGCGAATATCACCATGAGCACGGTCACCTCGAAAGTCGACTCGGCGTTCTCTTCGCTGAACTCCGAGTAGAACGTGAAAAAGTACCTGGTGCCCCATCCGCCAAACGTGTCGTTTCCCATCAAGTACGACGTGGTGTACAAACTCATGTTGACGTCTCTGCAGAACGGTATGTTATGTTCTTCACGTCGGCACTGCGATTCCTGTCATCTAAATCGGATCGGATAAGGTAAAGGTTAGGTTAGGTTCGGTTAGGTTGTATAGTATTATGGTATAATAATAAGTATAACATTGCACACCAAACGATAGAATATTATAAAAAACTATCATCGGTTAGGCTAGGTTAAAATATCGAACTTGGTCGCGCCGTTTCATCCGACAACCTAACCTAAATACGTGACTTGCCAAAATAACGCGTCACTATATTATATTATATTAATTATTATCACTTGTTTTGGATTCTGGTCGCGTTATATATATATATAAGTAATATTATATGGTTAAAAACGGTTTAAGGCAAGCTCACGCGACAAGTTGTAACATTTGTATAAAATACGAGAACCCTAGACGTTTTATTTACGTATATTATTCATATAAACTGCAGCCATAGAAAATATGACTTTAATCCGTTAAAATTCACACCGACAAAAAACATATAATTTATCGTAATATACCATAAAATAATAACGAATTGTAATTAATATTATTCTAATTGATCGTTCAAATAAATACGAATGTTGTTCCGAAGCATAATAATTATTGAATAATCGATAAAATTAAAAAAATAATGTTTCGTTTTTTAATTTGTTTATACAAAAAATATATTTATATTTTGATTATATTCGGTATTTAAAAAAATAAATAAATAAAAACATCATAAAAATCATAATATAACAAATCATTATCCAGGACTCATTTGTAAATATAATATAGATTTTAATGCGATGATTATTATTAATTTTTAAATTAATATTTTAATATCGCACGTTTTATATCTGATTTTTTAATTATAATCATGTTTCAAAGTTTTTATCGTTAAATATAATAAAAAAGAAAAAATATAATTTTTTTAATACGCAAAAGGCAGAATGAAGTGACTATATATTATATAGTTTGAGACCGCAAAATAACAATAGTTTTAAGTTTTATATATTTTTTGAATTTATTATGTTTTAGTATTAAAAAACAATTTAATTATATTCAGATTTTTAAAAAGTTTAATCATAATAAGTGTATTATAAAATATATTGATATAATTGATTATAAATATAATTATAATAATGCGTTTTTATAAAACCCACAATTCTATATACGTAATAAAAGCGTGTTCAATCTTAATAATAAATTAATAAAAACAATAGTTATACTCCTCGAGTGAAGTATTATAATAATAATAATAATAATAATAATAATAATAATAATATGTATTGTGATATTTTATATCGTCGAAAACAACTTAAAGACTGAAGTTTTATAATGTATATGAATACATAATAATTGTTTAAGATAATTTTAAATGTAAGAAAAAACATAATTTCCACATGAAGATTGTTCCATTAAATTTAAATTGTATTTTAATTATGTTAAATTTATACAAATAATAAAAAAAAAAATCAATCTGTTTGTATTTTAAATTAAAAACTAATGCCAGTTTATAACCACAAATACCGAATCACTCTGTCATTGAATTAAATGCTAACACTAAAAACGTATTTTTTAATAATTTCGGTATTCGACCATTAAGTGAAAAATTAGAGACTATTTTTTGGTACTATAGAAATTTTAATAAATAATAATATAATATAGATTTATTTAATTCGAGATAAATTCAGTATTTTTGACTATTTTCAGATTAATTAAACTTACATTGTACGTTTTTTTTTTTTAAATTGACAAAAAATCATCGTAATACTGTTAATATCACAAATATTATTATATTGTATGGGGTTAGGTACATATAATATTCAATATTTTTGTTATTTATTTGTACATGATGATGTCCGATCGTGTGGATTTTTTTTATTTTTATAGGACACGTAAATAATATCACACAATAGGACGAAATCAATTATCAAGCCGGAAAGAAGAATATAATATTAAAAATAAGAAATTTACATAAATCCAAATGTTTAGTCTATCGTTTCGGACGCGTATGGCGAACGATGCGCACGTGGAATATATAACACATCGCTTCGCTGTATTAAAAAACGTTTATCGACTATTTTTAACGCTATTTTTTTTTTATTGTTCCTCATTTATTATATACGGTTCGCTTATGTTTTCCAAAATTTTTATAGAAAAACATATTGTAAGTACATAATATATTGTTATGTTCGTACAATATCATGGCGCCCTCTCGAGGGCAAAAGTACGAAACGGACTTCATATACATTTTTTTTTTTTTGTTTTCAGTAAAAAACACATTTTAATTTGTAATATAAAATAGAAATAATTTTAATATAGATTTGAAATTCATAAAACGATATAAATTACGTGTTCGTTTTAATCGTTTATTTATACTATTTATTTTTTAACGTTACGTAAATAAAAAATAAATATTTATGTTTATGTTTTCGTTTCGGAATGCATAATTTATATTATATTAACAACCTAACCTAATGTATCAAACTATCAATTATTGAACTATATGAATATTCGATTTAATTTATTCGTAACGTGCCATTTTAGATTGTGTAAAAATAAAATAATTAATGTATTCAATAAAAAAAAACAAGCATAATATTATAGTTTAAATATATATCAACAAGTTATACGGTGTTATATAAGTATAATATTAATATACGCGCTTAATAAATTGTCAAAAGCCAAATATCTTGAATTTGTTAAATAAATAAAGCGTGTCATAATAAAGATAAAGAATAAATTAAATTATAAATTAATAACACTTAACACAATTTCATATCTAAATTACATTTGTGGAAAAAAAAAACATATCATGCATAATGTTAATTCTTTGCATACCAAATGAATAATGTTGAAAACCGTATAGATATATTATAGAAAATAAAATGATAAATATAATTATTTTTGCAAAATATACTATCAAAATTCATATAGTTTATAATTCAACGATATCGGTATATAAAATTTAATTATCGTATAGCTAAAAAAAAATTTTTTAAAATGTCCACTTCGTAAAATGTGTGTACTTATATATAAAATATTAAGAAATATAATATATAATTTATTATATTTTTTGAAATTTTTAATTTAGAATATTGAGAGTTCCTTCTTCAGACTAACAATTTTATATTTATATTTTGATATGTTAAAAAATGTTAATTTTTACGCAATCTAACTTCCTGAAATCGTATAGATACCGTAATTATGAATAATTTAAAATAATTATATTGTAATTGGACAATTTATTACTAATACTCGTTCATTGTTGCGAATAAAAATGTATAGACGGTTGCAATTTTTAATTAATTGCATATTCTCGAACTCTTTCCGATCGACGTTATCAATCGAGCGTTATACCACGATATGGAATATAATAACTAATTGGACACAATGTCATGTATAGTTAAAATAAATCACGTGTAAAATGAAAATATAGCGAACTTGGTATAGTACACGCCACAAGTATAATATATAAGTAATAATCTATATAGTTAACAACACGATATTGTAGTTATTTTTTTCCTTCTATTCTCATATAGTTATTAACCGTGTTTTATAATGACATATTATTTTTTATCGGAGTGACTATTGGTATATATTATCATTATATAATAATATATACCCGCCATTTTCATAATAATATTATTGTTCTAAGAGCACGTTCTAGTGTTATTGTTTATATTATACAATTTGTAAATGAAATTTGAAATATATCCTACCTATGATAACTATTATGTGTAATTACACGTCTTATGGTAATTCCTCGAGGCGTATATACTTAACAACGGATATTTTATCATTTTTAATCTTGGGGCAATAATAATACAAAAAAAAGTATTGATAATATATTTTAATGTTGCAGTTTAACGATAGATAGATCACAATATCTTAATTCAACCGAGTTTTGAATTAATGTAATTATTTCTAAGTACTACGATTTTAGTTATATTTTAGTTATATTAGTATTTTGATTCTACGTTAAATCGTATATTATACATTTAAAATAATTACTAATTATGAAAAAAAAAAACATTTTTATACGTATATTTTTAAAAAATTTGGAAAAAATGATAAAATGTGAAACGAGATTTTTATCACATTTTATTATTTTATATAAAAATCTTATTATAGTATTTAATTTGTAAAATTCGGTGATGAAACAAAAATGTTTTGTACGAATAATAAAAAAAAAAAAAAAAAAACATTTTTTCTTCGTCATAATATTATTTTTTCGTCTACGTTTGTGATGTAAGCCGAACCATAAAGGTATATATATAAAATAATACGAAATATCTTACAACTATTTTATGTTATGTATTTAATGTTTATATAATTTCGCGTTGACATTTCACAGCCATGATCGAAACGTGTTGCTGTACTACAAAAAAAAAAAAAACCTAATCAATTATTTTGTATTTTAAATGATTTTTTGCGTATGTAATACATTTTTTATTTATTAAATTCGATATTATATCGAATAAAATAACTAAAATCATTACGCGTTTAAATATTTCGATATTTAAATAACATAATTAAACGTCTAAAATGTACTCGAGAAAATTTAAATTTTTTAACATTTCGTATAGTGATTAATAATGAGTCACGTTCATTATAAGTATGACGACAGCGTAAAAATTATTTGCTAAGCGAATGTTAGATATAATAGATAGATAGATAGAGAGAGAGACGATTTGATTCGATATTAATTTATTTATTATATGACTTATAGTAACGTTATTATAATATTTTTAAAATTCAAATATTCGACTGTCCGAGAGAGTGTCTGTAATTATTATATCGAAAATCGTGAGGAAATTATATAAGCGTAAAAATTATGTTTAGAACAAGAGTTTGCTCGTATACAGAGCGATGAGAAAAATGTTCGTTTTAACAATATCATATGACATACGATTACTGTGCGATCCTCGACGATTTTTTATCGCCCTGCGTATACACATAGGATAAAAATGATGTTTTATTGATAACAATTATTATTTTAATAACGACGTTATTACGTGGAAACAAACGCGTTATTTGGAATTATAATATATATATTATTCATAAATAACGTTTTTACCATAAATATATAATAATAATAATAATTTTTTTATTATTATTATTATTATTATTATTATTATTATTATTATTATTATTATT
>JAIUCT010000007.1:24944979-24982533 GCA_021307375.1 Tetraneura akinire | reverse complement strand
ATAATAATAATAATAATAATAATAATAATAATAATAATAATAATAATTATTATTATTATTATTATTATTATTATTATTATTATTAGTTTATTACAATGGTGACTCACTCATATGTAAAACCAGTCTGTGTGTTTACTCACACCTATCGACGACGTCATCGTGTCCATCGTGAGTTATACACTTTACGGATATACAAAAAAAACATTGCAATGTCCATATTATTATTATTATTATTATTATTATTATTGTACAATATAAATTATTATTGTATTAAAAGTGAGTCGCGTAAACAGTCGATTTTTTTTAGAAGAAGAAGAAGAAGATTTTAAAGTTTAAAACCCGTATAGACTGTTTTATACACTTCCGACGGTTTTATTTTATATTCCATCGATTATACACGTTCCAAAATAAATATTTTAGTACATTCAGTGACGTAAGTATACGCTTAATACACGTCATTAGTATAACGATTGCTCAGTTTATTAATCCGAGCGTCTAGCCATATTTGTCGATTAGGTGATGTAGAATATGATCGATTGGTCGGCAGAATATCGTTAAAAAAAAAAAATCGTTCGGATTTCCTTTAAGTTATTAGAATTGAACGTAACTAATTGTTTTCGTTTTATTGTTTTATATATTGTGAAATAATACGATAATATCGTGTTTTATATATAACTGACGGATTCGACAATAATATACAATAATTTTATATTTCTGGCCTCGTAAACTCGTCTTATATACTATAATTATTACATGTTATTGTAACGTAATAAAAGCAATATTCCAGAGAATTAATCGTATCCTAAATTATTTATATGAATGTTAGGTATATAATTTTTTGGCATTTTTTTTTTTCGATATGCGTTGAATTTTATATTATAGACATAATTTTCAAATTGATCTATGGAAAAATTTCGAAATAATTTATTTTGGAATTTTCTCTTATTTCTTACCAGTATATGATAAACAGTAGGTATAGTCTATTTTCTAGTCGGTATATACTCGTATATACGATTTAATTTTGATTTAACGTCCAGAAAATCTAAATTAAACAATTCGATTAATAAAAGTACAAGACATTTCAGCACACGTGTGATATAATACGTATGTCAGTCCGATGATGATTGACTGTATTGTTTCGGAAACGTTACATTATTCATACCGCGTATATACCTATTATGTTTCGCGCACAACGTATAAATGTAATAATATTTAAAATGAAACTGTATAATATGCAAAATTTAATCTACTCGGAAATTTACTTTGTCGGGTACCACTGAGACGGCATCATCATATATCGTTTTATACGAATATTTTGGACGCTTAGTTTAATTATAATATTTTAGTCGAGTCTAGCGTGTGCATATTATTGTATATTTATACTCGTTCTACAATTGATTAATAATAAATAAATAATATTTTATCATTATTATTATTATTATTATTATTATTATTATTATTATTATTATTATGGCATTTAGATAATAATAAAAAAGGAGGTATATCTTATCAATATTTTGTAGATAATGTGTTAGATTAATGCGGATTGCGTGCAAAGTTGAAAATTATTATTTAAAAATATCTCTCCTTTCGTCAAAAACATAATCATTATATTCGTTAACCGAAATAATAATTATGAATTTTACGCGAAACTAATACAAACATATCATTTCTGACTGAATATTATATCGAAATGCGAATATATTATGAACAGAAAACAGCAAAACGAGTATGAAATGTATTACTATAATAAATAATTGTTCGTTTTCCTACCGCACAATAATATTGGACACGCACATGTCACTGCATATTCCTAATATGCATAATATATTATATTATAATATTTATACGTACAAAATAAAAAAAAAATATATATCATTCGTTTGCGAACAAAAGCATTCCACGCACGTTCGTTTGTGTCATTATTGTATTTTTTTTTTTTTTTTTTATATATTTATATACGCCTTACGTACGTCACGTTTACATCACTTATAAAGTTACAACTATATGTTTGTATTTAAAAGCTACATATTATAAATTATAATATAGTAACTAAATAATAAATTAACGAGACAACGTATACGAGGAGCGAAGAAATTATGTTAAAAATTCTTACGATTTTAGTTCAAATTAATACTTTTATTTGGGTATTTTTTTGATTTTAAGAGAATTTTAAGGGTTTAATGTCAAAATGACGGTTATAATTATTCCAACCTTTCCAATGTAATAATGATTTTTATGTCAACTTTTCCATATCGAAAAACACTGAAATTGGACAGAACATATCTCGTATTGTCGTATTATACAAGAACAAGAGTAATACTCGTTATAATAAATAATAAAGTTTTGTAATACCTATACGTCATATATTGAATGTTGACGTAAATATTTTTGCTGACTTGTCGACTGTTGTACACCTATATATAGGTACTTGTATACAATATTATTGTACTATGTTGGTATGTGTATTGTGTATATGGACTATAAGGTTACATTTCTGCCATTGACATTGATTTGTTTTCTGACGATTATTTTGGTAGCTGACAAAAAAACTCGATGATATTTCATGACTGCAGTTATTACATTATTATATATCTATATAAACATTTTTTATCAGATTACAAAATAACAATAATATTTTTGATAAAATATCAAATTTATAAACGAATAATAAAAAAAAAACATGGATTAATATCGATTTAAGATAACTCGAATTTTGTGTTTTACGAGTACGTCTATACATATTTTGTAAACTATATATTTTATTATAATGTTCGTATGGATAATTTTTTTCAAATTCTATACATTTAATTCAAAAAATAAAATTTTATATTATTCAAAATACTATTATAGGGCTGTATGCGAATAGTTTATTTTTATGATTACCCAATGGTTTAAAAATTATTGCATAATAAGAAAAATTGAAAATTAATTTCCAGAAACACTTTAGATAATGCTCTGTATAAATTATTATAACGTGAATGATTTCAATTAAAACTAATAGGTTATGTTTTATGTAACCACGTGGGAATTAATATAAAATGTGTAGGTGAGATGTATTAATATCTATAAAATATGTAAAATTGTGCGAAACCATTTTAAATAAATTTTTTTGAATAACATAATAATTGTTTTTTATTTAAAAATATTAAAATAAAATATAATATTTTAAATTAAGGAAAAGAAGAGTATTTAATAGATCCATCGTCATGAAGTTTTATGAACTTTTTTATTATTTACACAAATATTATCACAAAGTTTTTATTGTTATTTACTATAAATGTTAATATAAAATGATCAAAACGTACTTCAATAACAATGCAATTTATAACTTTTAATTTGTTTGTTTTAAGTGATATATTTTGTTTAAAATTATTATTTAATAATAATAATAAATAGCTGTATTATATGTATTATATAAAAGTAGAAAACATCGTATAAATTCCTTTTTATTAATTAATTATTTTTTTCTCCAGATAAATTATTCGTTATGACTGTCTTCATTTACTACAAAATATATATCACATAAAAAACGTTATTGATTAATATAAAATAATTGGTATAATAGTATATAACGTATATAAAAAACTAAATAAGTAGTACAGGTTAGTTAAAATATCCTAATGTAAAATAATATAAATTTTTAAGGTCGAAATAATATTTCTAATTGATTTCAATGAGGTTAAAAATAATTTTGACTTTACTATATTACTTTATAACTCATTGACATCGAATTAAAATTAATTATAACACACTGAAAATAATATTGTTAGACGAGTAGGTAATTGTTAATATTCTATTTTCACTGTTAACTTCACTATTTTTTTTTTTTTTTTGTAAATTAAATGTCGAATACTCTATGTATATTGTGTAACGTCGTAACGATAAGATTTTATTTAAACGAATAAAAAATAAAAATAATCGTCTTATTTTAAATAATAATTCTAATTTTAATAATCATATTGCGTATAATAAAACAAATTAATGTAAAAGTTGTATACTATAATATCTTAATAATTTAGTAATTCAATGTTTTGAAAATTGCATAATATTTCAAACGGTCAGTTCAACCATACATAAAATTTAATTTTAGACAGTTATAGAATGAACATAATATTTAATATGTCATATATGTGCTATACATGAGTTTTATATAAGTATCAACAAAAAGTTGACAACACGTGACGGGTTGCATTGAAAAATTATTATATTATCGCATTAAAAAACTAATATAAGAGTTTTGATAGTGGTTAGTGGTTACTTATTAATGATCAAACAGTTACTAACCCGTTCGACTTGCATATCATTTTTACATTTTCATGATATACCAACACAATTTGGCTAGATTTCAACTGTGGTATTTTTAGAATGTTAAGTCTAAATCGCTAAATATATACATATACATATATATATATAAAAAAAAGTTAACAATAACTGTAAAACTATTTTATAATAGTGAATACTTTAACTGACACTCAAATATTAAACTGTTTTTGAAATAATGAAACTTGTAGCGTAATCGAACGAAATATACGCGTGGAACACCGGACTGCAACTAAATATAAAATAGTTATTATTAGAAAATATATAATTTAAACGTAGAAATAAGGTATAAACGTAAAAAGCTGCAGTATAACTTTTACGATCGAAAATGTTTCGTGTGATTTTATACGCAATATACGCCACTTTTCGGTTTAGTATTTTTTTTTTTTTTTTTATATTATATAAGTACCATTATATAATTTTATTAATTTTACAGGGTATTAAACATAAAATTAGGTAATAATTTTATACTTGTTATGTATCTATAAATATAGTTTTCGGTTATATATATAAAAATAGTATTATTGACTTAAAGGTTGAATTAAAATTAATCTCGCATAAGAAATTTAATGATATTGAATTAAAATTTATCTCGCATAAGAAAAATTGTACATACATTGCAAGTAATAATCAACGATAAGATTATGATTCAATAAACACACTTGGGTACGAACAAATTATGGTATCAATACTGGTTCGTATCTAATTATTATTTGCTTTTCAAAATTGCTTTAGATAACTTTTGTCCGGAACGTGCCAAAAACCATTACTATCATTTTTGTTTGTCTTACTTTATAAACTATTTTGTATATTTTGTCGTTGCTCCAATTCTTCTATAAATTATTATAAGACACTTTGAAGTGTTTGAAAATAAATATAATTTGATTTAATTATAAACCATTACACGTTTTAATTGTGACGTGCTGACATATTGTTTACGAAACGAGAATACGCTTAAAGATTGATAAGTATTGATTTGATAGTATTAAATTAGCATTAGTTGCATATAGTTAGATAATTAATTTTATTTAATTCTCCTATTACCTACTACATTAATAATTGTATATACGTAAAGTGTTCACTTATCGATGACTGATGTGTTTGGAAGTCGTTGGAAGTTTATTTCATTTTCAAAACGCGTATTACAATCATTAAATGGAAATTTTAAAATTATCCGTAAAATTAAAAAAAAATACCAGTTTAATAATTATTTTAGCATTTAATAATAATCAATATTATATTAAAAATTTGATAATAAAAAAATAAATATATTTATAATAATTTAGGTAGGTATATAAAAATTAATTAATACACAAAACAGACAATAATAAGATATTATAATGTAGGTACGTAATTAAAAAATTAAAAATTTGATATTCATAAAAGTTAAATATCATTAATAAAAGTAATTAATTTTATAACTGAACTTAAAAGATTAAATTTTAATTTACAATAATTATACATTTCATTGAAACATTTTTTTTTATATTTATTATAATTTACATAATATTATTCGTATATTTTTAATATCAAAGTATTTAATTTTAACAATAAATTGTTTAAAAATTTAGATTATTTGATAAAATTAAGTATAATTTTTCGTTTAAGTGAATGGTATTATTATATTTTTTTTAATTTAAAATCTTTTCCTTGGGTAAATTAGACAACTAAACACAAATGTTAATTAAATTGTATCTCATAATTTAGTTAGGCGATAATTTATCGATTATTATTGGGATATAAAAAAAATATAAAAATAACATAAATAAAAAACTTAAATATAGCTAAAAAAAATGTTTAAGTATTTTATT
This sequence comes from Tetraneura akinire, assembly GCA_021307375.1. Classification (NCBI taxonomy): domain Eukaryota; kingdom Metazoa; phylum Arthropoda; class Insecta; order Hemiptera; family Aphididae; genus Tetraneura; species Tetraneura akinire. Next base: position 24,976,399 of record JAIUCT010000007.1, on the reverse strand, counting down.
AATAATAATTATAATTTACAATCAATATTTAATTTACGAATAATTTTTGTATTTTGATAAAATACAAATTATCTTACGTCGTGCATATTTTATTGAATATAATATTATAATAGTTTTAATAAATTTTTATCTATTTAACTTGAAGAATTACGATAGAACTACGTTTATTTACAATGATTAACAATGTTATTTTTATTATAATATTAAATTATTATATTTTTCATATGGGGAAAGTATGATTCTAATCAAGTCATAAATTATTATGAGTATAATTATTGTATAGATGGCATACCTTACATTTTTCTACTTAGGTAAAAATGTAAATAAAACATTTTAATGTGTACACAATTATTTTTTTTTTTTATGTGGTTAATTAAGTTGGTAAATAGTATAGTAGGCATAATTATCCGTAAAATTAACCAAATAATCTATTTATTTGTACTCGTTTAGAATTATTAGAGTTTAAATTATTTATAGATTGTTTTTAATTGTCATATTAAATAATTGTTATTTTATACTATAAATATATTTATTACAATAAATCTTAATACCACGTTTTAAGTAATAGGTACAATATATAATTACTTTTTATATATTTCACTGGATAATGAATTTTTTTAAGACTTCAAACATATTTTATAGTTCCTGCAACTAGAATAAACAATATATTATACGTTTAAAATAAGTATAAGAACCAGTAACTGGGTTACTGAGTTAAGTGTATGGTTATTTACAAAATCTTGAATGTATTGTCTTATAACAGATATTTTATTCTTTCGAACATATGGACTCATTGAGTATGATGGGCATACCGCATACATTAAAAACTATCCATGAATTATAATAATAATAAAAAAATACGACTCCAGTTTATTTCATACTCGACAGAATATACTCGTCGTACAGTATGATTTTTCGACTAGATAATGGAAGTGTTTTAAATATACAGTGAGTATAGTTTAAAAATATCATATTATCATTTGTTTTTCATGATGTTACTTATATAAAATAATAAATTTTATTTTATTGTATTAACAGATAATATGCATACAAAACAGTCCTAAATAATTAATAAATTCAATTATAGTCCAGTTTAAATTTGAATAAAATATTTATTTATATATTAATAAATAATTAAATAAAATATTTCGTTTAAATTAGTTAATAAAAATATTATAATTACGTTTTATTATGAATGTAGAGGTAGACACATTGTACTTATTCAAGGTATTGGTATAAGTTCCATTTTGGTACCTACCCATATGGGCGAATAATTAAAAAAAAAAAAACGTAATTTTCGTAGATGTCTATATCAAAAATCAGTCAACACGTAAGTACTATTGAATTTATTATTTTTTATTGCCAAAGACTAAAGTAAATAATAAGACAAACCGCATGTTAGTCACACACGTCATAAAATCATAATAAATAACAAGTGGGTTAGATGTTGGAAACTTAATAAAATCTCACTCGTTTTCAATCCGTCCACATAAAAACTAATTTAATTTTTCCAACGATTATAAATGTGTTTTCTAAATGTATTTTAAAAGTATATGGGTTTCGCAAATAATAACATATTGATATACAATTTTCAATTGACACACAAATTGAAATAGAACATTTTAAACAATTATTTATATCTACTCGTATGATTAAAGTAGAATATTGCGTTAATGACGTTAAAAAAAAAAATCTGTAGTTTGTATTATCACGTTATAGGAATGTAAGTATAAGAAGTTAAAATTTTCTGTAATTTCTCGAAAAATACATAAAATTTATATTATATACGAAACTAATAGTTATTATGTTAATTAGAAAATATAAATTCTAGAAATACAAAAATATTAATTAACTATTATATTATAAGATTTTTTTTTTAAACGTATATTCTTCCTGGCTTCCTTACTTAGATTACAAAATAAATCTGTCTTTCCGTTGGATTTTGTTCATTTTACTGTCGCACTTATTTTTGATATGTTTTCAGCGTTAAACAGTAAATAAAAATGTATATAAATAATTAATTTATCAAACTATATTTTTAATAATTCACATATCGTTCACGTCGGCTCAATGTATAGTCGTGATTTATTGACTTAATACTACCGTAGATCGTGATTTATCCAACTGGGAAAGTATTAGAATATGACGCCTACTACACGTTTCATCTCATTTTCGTATTGTATTGTAAATGAAATGATATTATAATATATTATGATATATTTATTAAGGTTATACGCCGTAACTTATTTCTATGTTAATATCATAATAAATTTTTAATATATATACGTTTAAAAATTAAATTATAAATATAATAATAATCAATCACTAAAAAAAAAAAAAAATATTTTAGAGCTCAAATGAAAATCGTGATTTGCCTATAAGATAATACAAGGAGAATGTAATTGTATAGTTATGAGTTGGGCATAACATGCATTATAACTTGTACGGTACACGGACGCGCATTATAATCTAATATTAAAAACGTTATTTAAAATGAAAAGGATATTATAAACGTTTTTTATTTGATATCCTGTATAGACAGTACACACACATATATCATATATAGACCGTAGTAGATATTAAAATGACTCAACAGTAAATATATAAAAAGTAAATATATATAAGGTATAAGTCAATTTCTATATACATATATTACATTACAACTCCTTGTGTATAAATTGAAATAAATCATAAACAAATTGTTATTATTCATATATATTATAATACTATAATAGTGATAAACTGATAAGATAAAACTATTGTAAGAATACACGTGTTCATTGGCCAATCGCCTATAAATAGATATTTGTATTAATGAAATATATGTTCTAATAATATTATCGTGTTTCCAGGCATCATATCGAAGTGCTAATTAGTAATATTATAACAGTTGATTTAAATCGTATTACACCTGTAATATTCACAATTTTGCTTATGCATTTAATCAAATATAACACCGTCGATAAAGCCTTAAACTTAAAATTATTTTCATATAAATATATTTTGTATTAGAAAAAATGATATCCCCGAAAACATACTTACATACTTTATAATATTTGGTGCAAATAACAATGAGACTTCCTTCACATCTCAAAGTTAATATTAAAATACAAACGTATTCATTACCCGCGTATTCTTACCACTATTACTTAGGCACTTTAAACATCACAGGATTCATTAATATCCAATTCTCTGCAGCGGGAAAAAGATTTACATTAAATGTGAGACTCCGTTTTGTTTTTGTATTGTTAATTGTTTTTAATTAATTTACTTTGATGTTTGATGTATAACTACGAAATATATAATTAATTCGTATACATTAATGCTCGAAATTTTCGTGCTTTTGAAGTATTTTTATTATTCAAATAAGTTAAAAAAACAAAAATGTAATTATTACCTAAATCTTTATGTATTATTATTTGTAATTGTTAAATTACAATAACTTACATTTTGTAAAAAAATAATAATAATAAATTATTATTATTATTAATAATAATAATTTAAACTACTTAAATTTTCTAAATAAAATAAAATACCTATCAAAAAAAATATTTTTTGGAAAATCAGAGAAAATTTGTATTTAAATACTGCAGAATAATTTATTAATTTATTCTTAATTAAGTATTATAGTCCTAGTGGTTAGGTTAGGTTAGGTTACATTCATACATTAATATTATTTAATTTATTGTCCTGTGAAAAGCGAAAAAATAAGTTGATACCTTCTCAGTACCGGATTTAAGAATGTGGGACCTGGGTCCAATTATTGTGTGATGAGCTAATTTTAGATTCTAGCCTCTGGGCAAAGTAATTTCTTGAATATGTTTTCTTATTTTATTTTATTATGTTTGAATAATCAATTTACTATAACATTGTAAATTATTACGTTTTGTAAAAAATAATCTAAAATTTTCTTGTATAAATAATTAATAAAAGTTACTATACAAGAAGTTAATTTATTATTTGAATAGGTACCTGGTAATTGGTATACTTACTAGTTACTACTACTATACTTACGTAAAAAATAAATGTATATAAATTTTATTCATCATTGCCTTTAATATTATATGTTATAGGTATAACAATCATATTATTAAAGGTTAGGTTATAGTATTTTAAAATTATTCTCGTGAGTTGTTACTGGTGTTACTGATTTACTATATTTGATATTAATGGTTTAAATAATATACCAGCCTTTCGAATTCTATCCAATAATACAGCATTTACATAATATTACATGCATGTCAGGGGATTATTATAATATAATAATAACGCAACAAAAAATTCAAATAAAATTACAGTTAAAAACTGTAAAAACGGTGAAAACGCATATAAGAGAGTCATTAATGATTACCTACTATAATTATTATACGAGTATTTTTTGCGATGAAAATGCAAAGATTTTAACGGTTCTTTGTACGTACTAACATTGTCAATTTACGACCGTAAGATATGGAGTTCCACATTTATCTTGGATGCTATTCCGATCGTAGATTCATCAAAAAGATGTTGGAATATTTGTAGTTTTCTATATTTCTTGAAGTCAGGTTATAATAATGGAAAATATTATATTTTAAATAAAATTGAAAATAAATTTACTTTAGGTTACGTTTTGTGTGGCAAATTAGTATTTAAACAAAACATTTCAATTAATAATAAACACGCTGCTCTACTATACTAACACTTACTAAATATTTTTTTTTTTAATTCGAAAACAATATAAAATTTACGTTTAAATTCGGATGTCCGGATAATTATTTCTACGAGTCCATCCGAAAATCTATATGAGCTTATAAGACCAACGACAATGTTAATTTTTTTGTATAAATTCGGAATTTAGGACATTTGAGATTTGACTCATTTTTTTTGTGATTTTTCATGTTTGTGTTACAATGATAAACTCGTATTATTAAATAGATATATTCAGTTAATATAGATTATTATATCTAGTCACGACTACATGAGATTGTGGTACTATTATTAGTTCAATTATTATTGTGTCAATATAACTATTGAAATCAGAAATATGAATCGACTTTTTAACACGTCATGTTTAGGTACTGTTGTTGGTATTCACTTTAAAATCATTTTTGGATTATTGTACCGTTATAAATTCATGATACCTAATATCATATACAATTCGATGTTTTGTTGTTTCATATTATATACGTTACGATAGATGATTTTTCGATTAAAACATGATTTGGCATTCGATTATACTCGTAATTGGAAAAAATTATTCTTATATACGTATTATGTTATTTCATTATATTTAATGAAATACTCGTATATAGATATATTATTTCAAAAGTTTATATCAATTAGTTAATTTAAAAATAAAATTGGTTTTATTTAAACTATTTATGTCATAAATGTATAGTTACTGGTGTTCACAAAAATTTATCAGATTATAATATGAAAGAGCATGTGATTGGGAAACAAGCGTATATAGAGTGAATATAGTGCTGTATTTTGATTGAAATTTGATTGCAATGAAATCGCATTCGAAAAAAATGATTCTGAACGAAGTTTAATCAGATAATAATATATTATAGGTTTTATCATAACATTTTAATTTAGATATCAACGTAAGCGTTCCAAAATTTTATGACGCATATAAAGTACACAAAAACTAAGTTCAATAGTTCCTAAATTATCATAAAATATTTAATAATTTATTCGTTAAAGTTAGAGTAATTCATATGATGATTATTGCAATTCATTAGATATTCGTCGTTATTGTACATCATCTTTGAAAAAGTGCCTATAAGTTCCTAAATGCCCGTAATTGATAGAATCAAAATCTTTTTTTCGAATGCGATATCAATTGTATTCGAATTCCAATCAAAATTAAGATTTTTCTAATTTTTTGGTAACATGTTATAAGAGTAATAGGCGAATATGCTCCAATACATTTTTCAGACCTTATAAAACCCAAAATGTGGAATTTTTTATTAAACATAATATAGATAAAAACGAGAATTTCAGGGAATATTCAATAAGTTCTATATTTTGTAGAAAAATTAACGAACGGTTCTAAAATCCTTATCACATATATATGTAGTATCTATGTGAACATCTAATAAAATGTTCAAGTCCCTAATGGGCTAGTTCAATATTTCCTGAGTGGCTGAGTTATCGTGAAAATGTTTAGTTTTCGTGAAAAATGCAGTTATTTCATTTTATTATTCCTTTAATTGTTAAATATTAATGCAGTTGAAAAATAAATAGACAATATTAAACGAATGAAAAACTAAATAATTCGATTTTTTTGTTTTGAGTTTTCTTGTGATGTGTTATAAATGGCGTGTTATCGTTACTCACTAATGAATAAAAAGATAATATTTAGTATTTACTGACATTTAGTATGATATTTAATTTAAAATATTTAAGAGCTTAATAATTTAAATATCAAATTTGAGTAATTTTTTTTATCTTAATGTATACATTTGAATCTATTAATGAATTATTATATATAATTATTAATAAGTTACTCGAGTATAAATTTATCTGTATGAATACTGATAACGAGGAATATCATATTTTAAATAATTCCGTGACTCATAACATATGGGTATATTTAATTTAATTTCTTTATTAAACTTTAACTAAATAGATATCATAACTTTATTAAATGGGTCAGAAATGAATGAATAGATTTATTATAAGATATTATAAAATCGTTTAAAAATAATCAGTACATCGCAACAGCACAACTAGAATGTAAATGGTAGCAACCAGTATAAATTATGAAGTATAATATTATATTTATTATTAAATTTAATAATGAAATTTACATATTATATAAAAAAAAAAGATCAACATTAATAGATTAAAAATAATTTAATATTTCAAAAACGATTAACCTAATTATCAAAACCAAGAGAATAATCCTTAATTTCCTATTTAAGTGTGTGTGTGTGTGTAAAGTTAACGTTTAATGAATTATAAAAGTATATAAACTATTAATATAAATAATATTTATGATTTTAAATGCTGAATAATGCGAAAATAATTTTAAAATAACCTAATTTTATCTTTGTACGTTTAATGAAAATATAAAAATCAGTTTAATATTTTATACTTCGTATATATTCATAATAATAAATTTTCTGAAATATATTATTTTACATTATTTATATTAATTATTATAATACAAGAAGCGTAACTATAAAAATTAATATATCGAACAAAATATTGCAAGAGTAGGATGAATTGGTGGAATTCTGATTTCAGAATCCCCCAAATCATCCTACTTGCAAGTATTCATAAATTAAAATTATATACATTTGAAATTTATCCATATCCGTATGATTATAATAAAAAAAACTAAAAAATTGTCTGTGGAGATGAACACGATAAGTAACACAATCGGTTTCATTTTATATTTAATATATTTAAATTAATCAAATGCTCTAGAAAATGATATCATTACTTTTTTATAAGTTCTTATATAGTTATTACCTACGATAAAATATAGCTTAGTAATTTACTAATAAATAAAACTTGTTCTAAAGAAGAATGGATTTTCTCGACAACGTTTATTATAAAACCCATGACAAATTATTAAGTGTTATAAGTTCAAGAAGATTTGCTATTATTATTATTATTTTTTTTTTAAGTTGATAATATATAAAAAAAAAATAAATAAAAATAAATATACGTTACTATATTTTTACTAGAGTATGACCTCTTCTACTTGCTACACAATTTAATTTGTTTTCATTTCAATTCATATTTCACGGTGTTATATTTTATTCACTTTGATCATCATATTACATTTTCAAATGACTTTTTTTTCTAATAAATATAAATAATAGTACTTATATATACCATACAATGTACCTATTTTATTTTATTATTACCTATTAAAATCATAACAATAACTTCTTTTTATGCGAATTTACAAAAAAAAAATTATAATAATAATAATAATTCAATTTCTTTTGTGTATTTTCAATAATATACATTTGTAATTTGTATTGTACAAAATTATAATCTAAATATTTAAGGTATATTTAATTTTTTGAATACAATAGACGAATAATACGATCTTATATCGATATATACAAAAATATTAAATGTATTGTATTTAAACAATTTCATATAATATTAGGTATATTTTTAATTTTTATAAACAATAAATGTTTAAGCTTAGTCGAAAATTACAGAAATATGAAAACAAATTCTATTAAGTATTCCGTAAGTGACTGCAGTAGGTGTACACAGAGAAAATATATTGAATCCATCACGCTTTTTACATATTTAATATTCTAAAAGATTATAATAGAAATTTTCAATTGGCGTACATGTTTTAAGTATTATACTTAATACTTGTACAAAACGACTGATTTATTCTAAAGGTAATAATATATAATATAATATTATAAATTCAAGACAGGACGACCAAACCGCATAAATCTATAGGTAGAAAGTGGTATATCCGTCGTGGGCATAATTGGAATTAAAATATTAAATATAGTTAAGCGAGGCCTTAGGCCTATAATAATATTATAGACCTAACTCCATATAGTGTTTAAAGAAAAAAAGGAGAAGTATAATCGTCAGCAAATTTTTCATACGAATGTATCGAAAAAGATAAAATATTATACAGTAAGGTATAAATAACACACGTATTTTATTATTCGAAGAAAAACCGTACACACCTACGTCTCCGTATGTTTCGATGCAAATAATTATCATTAATTTTATTTTGTAAAACATTCCTTCGATGTTTAATCTATTTTGTTACTTATATTCGTATACGTGTTTTAAATTTTCTCACAAGAATGCCAACGAGCGATCACGAGCAGCTAAACTTATATGAGGTAGGTATATTGTGACGTTCTCATCAATATTTTTGATAGTATACTAAGCTAGAAAAAAAAATACCCGAATACTAATATGGTTGTATCTTCATATTTTAAAATGATAACAAAAATGATAACACTATAACTAAATCTTAATTATTCGTATTTATATTATTTCATTCGTTACTTATATTATTCTGTATAATATTAAAAAAAAAAATTATTTAAATATATTCACGAAAAATTGTTTGTTAACAATGATTGACCTGCAGGTATGGCGTGGGTAGTATTAGTTTTATTTTTTTATTATTTGGTTCGGTAGAAAAAAAACGGTCATGTGTACCACGTTTATTTGCATTCATTCTGCTCGTGGTCAGGTAAAAGAGGGAATTTATAGGTGTTCAAACAAAAATATTATTTCTACCTACTCTCGTGATCGTGCATTTCTGCTATATACGCAATATATGACATATCGATATATTATTACAAAAATAGAATATTTCACGAAAACAGGCGTTTCCGACTGTTCAACAAATCAATTACCCAACAAACATAATTTAATAAGATTTCGAGGGGGGAAAATGCAGAAACATTTTTTAAAGACGTTCAATCCCTCTGATTAAGACGATGGTATCCACTGATAATCTACTGTAATATAATCATTTTTAATACTCGTACTCTGAAAAACTCGCGTCCGGTTCGACGTTTCTGGTAATACGAATATGGTCCGATGGCCCCCAAAACCGTTCTTGAACGCAAAATGACGGAATTGTAATAATGCGTGTGGCTCTAAATTTATATATTATGGCGTACGGACTTAACGTGAACCTAATCATAGTAAATAAATACAGACGGTAAATTGTAATAATATAACACGATATCGGAATACACACGATCGCATTGGATGGCGTCCCATTGTCGTACGCGCCTTGGGCCATCACACGGATCCGAGAGTGCAACGGACTCGTTCTGGTCATCGTGCATTGAACAGCATCCAATTATCGTGCCGTGAACGTGAAAGACGTCATCATACAGTGGTAGAGAGGTATAGAATTGTGATGAACCAAAAATATCGTCTTCCCCGGCCGTCCAAAAGCATTCTCTCCGAGTATTCGGGAAAAACGATAAAGTTCCCTAAACGTATAATATATAGTTTTTATATAATATTATAGTAAAATATCGTAAAAATTCTGAAATTATTTCGAAAAGAGTAACAGAATAACGCAAAATTTTTATCATGCGCTTGTACTTTAGGTATATCGATTATGGATTATATTTATTTTATATAGGTATATATTAAAGATATGAGCACACAGAGTACGATAACAAACATATTATCGCTATCATTCTTATCTACACAAAAATTCGGGGGAAAAATAGAGATTTTGATATGAATTTGATGAAAAATTCGACTCGCGGACGGTCAAATAACCGTACTACAATAATTTAATATAACTTAATATATAGGGTACGTTCAAACTATAGATTTCCGTTACGAGTTAGGAACCCTCGAAATTGATATTAATAATATTATTATCAAAAAAATATAATCACACACTGTTCTGGAAGACGGCACGTTATTACTCGTATTTTATATTATGAGACGTTATTACGTACGCGTTGTATAATCGCGTTTAACGATACTATAACGACGGAAAATCGGTTTATTACCGTGACGAAAACGTGCTGTTAAATTATATTCAAAAATATATCTGTAAGTTCAGTGGTCCAATAATTTGCATCGATTTTACATTGTTTTTTTCTCATTATCGCTGATTCGCTACTTTTAGTTACTCGCAATGTTGTATTTAAATTTAAACGTTGGCGAGTTTTTAATATTATAACGTAATAATTACGGGTCAAGACGTATAAACAGTAGTAAATACAAACTGCAACGGTAATATAATGGAAAAAAAAAAAAGTTGAAGGCAGGTAACACAGAAAAACCGCACACGGGCGAGTCCGTTTTGAATACGAATAAAAATTATTGCGTGAGTACGCGCGTGTTTGTGTTTCAGTATTTTCCTTTACACACACAAACGATCATGTGAAGTAGATCGCTCTGATTTTGACTACGACGTGGAAGTTATTCGTATTTCGTATACACGTTAGGTTAGGTTACACGTAGCAACATATACCGAACGACAAGTCGGTATAATAATTGGGTTATATCGAACGAAATAATAATATAAAAAAAATGGTCCAAATTTTCGTTGTTTTTCGCTTCTATTGGTTATATGATATTGTATTTTACCTATACGATTATTATTATGTGAAAGAACAAATTTTGTAATTATATTCTGAAATTCAGATAAACGCGAATAATTGTGAGGAAAGAGATTTAGACAGGCTTAAAAACAGGTGTGATTATTCTATCATCAACGGTATATACGTTATAATGCGAACGTTTAGGTTCATATAATTTTAATAGTCGCCTAGCGTGACAACACCGAGTTTAATAAGGTCAAAAAGAATCTTCGAGAAGTTAGAAGATGTATTTACCTGGTTATATATTTATTATTTTATTTTTGTCTCGATAACAGATAAAATATAAATGTCACACGGAAAACAACTGTGAAAACGTGAATATTATATATAAGTAAATACTCTTGTAAAACACTGAAAAAATGAACTATAACGTCCGAGGTGAAAATAAATATAATATTTCGTTTAAATAATAAACGATATCCTTATACGAAACGATTGAAAAATAAATATCAGACGAACAATTTAACAAAGTGAAATCTAATAAATTCGGCCATACGATCCGTTTAAAATCCCGACAAAAACGACTTAACAGAACGATTATGAAAATTAACTGTATGATGTATATGACGCGTATACAAACATTTCGGTTTAATTCGATAAACACTTGAACGAGCCAAACGTTTCGGTTAATGGGAAAATTCAACTTTTTTTTTTAACTGGGTTATCGGAAATTCACGTCAAAAGTCGTATAATAACGTTGTTTGTTTGACGCGGAACATCGAATCGGTGTAAGATATCGGCGGCGGGAACGACCCAAAGAAACCCGATAAAATAATAATTACCTCTATTATTTCGCATCCGAAAAATATATAAAATAACAATGACTATATGTACCGTTGAACCGTGTATAATGTGATATTCTCACGGTGATCTCAATTCACAGACGGCCGTAGGAGACTAGGAGAGATAATTAAAAATAATAATAATATAATAAATAGAAAAGAATCACGAATAAAAGTCCGGTTCAAAATCGGACGGGTGTCACGTCTCGCGTGTTTTCCGCATCGTTTTTCTTATTCCTCTTTTGTTTCCCAGTTATTTCTCGCGGTTTTCCGCTAAAAAAAAAAAAAAAAAAAAAAAAAACCGCTCGTCTTTGGCCTGCAGCAGGTCGGCCGTACAGCGTCATCAACCGCGGTCGTAATAAATGGTAGATTATCTGCAGCTATACAACCGCGGTATAGTTACGCGGAAACGCGGCGATTTTCGAATGGAACGTGCCCGCCACCGGTTCGGGGTCACTGCCGTCGGAGGGATAACGGAATCCTCTATATACCAGTGTCGACCACGGTTTCCGAATGTCCGTCCGGTTCTGGTAGAAACGGTTGCTCGGTGCCCCCGTCGCAGACCGATCGGTTCTCTGGCGGTTCAGTGTCGTACAAGACGTCTCCGACGAACAACGTTCGCATCGTCATTATTGTTTCATCGCCGTCGCACGCGCGCAAGTAACAAATAACCGATCGCAGACATTTTGAATAATATAATACGAGTGATACGCGATTTGATTTACGTACAGTTTCAAACAAAATATTATTATTTTTCCTCGTTATCGTTATTTTTCCGCGAGAAAATAATTATTAACGTCCCGTTCGTTCTCGTTTCGGCTCGACGTGTCAACGCCAACACCGTTTTTCCATCGAGGTAAGAAATAATACGATGACGATATTACGAATTATATTACATTATTTTTCCATCGTTATCGAAGTCTTTGCATTATCATTGAAATTATAATGTCTAATTAACGGAAACGTAAAAATTCGAAATTAATAAAAAAATTGTAAAATATTTTCCAGACAAACATATATAGATCAAACAACGAATATACGAATTATCTTTGATTCGTGTACATTTTTGTTGATTCTTATATATATCTAAGTTATTATTAAATTAAAATAAAATTGATCATTCCAAATGTATACTTTACAGTCATCGAAGTTTCGACGGTAGCATCGATTTATCGATATATCGATATTCGATTGTATCGAATAATTATAATCTTTAATTTTTTATATATATCTAATAACCCATGCGATACTTGGTATAGTGAACACTTAGTCGTGTACTATTGTAGAATTTGAACTTTGAATAATTATCTAAATTCGGTGTTTATGTTTAGAATTTCAGATAAAATTTTTAAAATTTATCAAAATGATCTCTATATATTTACTGTTGAATTTTTTTTTACATTTTTACGACTTTGTGCATTTTATACCGTTTTAAAATAACGCATCGGCCAAAGAGAATACAATTACTTACCAAATGTTCTAAATATTCTAAATTTTACCTTTCAATACAAATTATGTAGTTTGACTCGATTGAGTATTATGTTTTCACGTGTACCTATTAAAAATACTATTAAAAATTATTCGCGTATATTTATCGTAACGTGTATGATAATATAATGATTTAATTTACTTTTAATATCAGAAACAATATTTTTAACTAGCATAATGAATACAAAGATAATTACAGTTTAATAAATGCGATCGTGTGTTTTTCACGACTGATTAAAATTGTTTACAATTTTGTATCGGATTTCCTATGAATCATTTTTTTTTATGATTAATGAGGTATGATGAAACTTTTATGCTTTCATATAGAAATTCTACGAATTCAATAGAGCCGAATAAAAAGTATAATGCATTTTATAAAATAAATAACCTTGTTAATATACTTCGCATCGTTTATACGTTTGAATGACTCAAAATCAAAACCAATATTCATATTTTTATTGTGTAGGTACAATTTTCATTGTCCATAACAATATTTTAAAATTACATCACACTATATATTGGTAAATACGAGGTCGGATTTTAAATATAAATCTTGAAAAATATGTGAACTGTATTTTGTAAATTTATAATTTTAATAATATTAATAAAAACTATTCTTTAAATAATTAATCTAGCATTAACAACGATAAATTATGTAATTTTTTCGTATTTTATTTGCTGAGGAATATTAACGTATTAAATTGATTTAATTTCTCATTTCCTAATGCACTTATATTGTATTTAGGAAATTGACATAAAACAAGTATAAAGTGCGAGTAATCACTTCATTGTAACGAGTCACGGTGCGTGATGGTATATTTTAGTGGTACAAAAGTCACTGTCACCGGAGGTTACAGCAAGGAACCGAAGGTGACATAGTTTTAGCTTATTAATAATTCAAGAGGCTTGCACCAACTTCACTAAGGCTGTAAGTCTACAAAGTTTCACTTGATCACTATCCATAATATAAATGTTAGAATTTAAACCATTATTAGACATTATAACGATATCTAGGTCATATTTTTCATAAAAATGTGAAAACATACATAATTATTATATTGATATAATTCTAAGGAAATATTTCTTTAAGTATAAATTATGTAACAATACTATTTCGATGTAGAATTCTAATGATGTTCATTACGAGACATATATTACTATTTTAGAAATTATTTTATTTAATGATTTTCATTTTTATGATTGTTATATTTTTAAGTTAAAACTTTACCAATTGTTTAATTTGTTCTCCGTACTTTATTTACATCTGTTGTGATAAATATTTATATCCGGAATAAAAAGCACTTCCTTGTTTATAATAGGTACACATTACATTAATATTTAAATAAAATAATATTGTATAAATAAACAAAAATTGGGATTCACTTATGAAACTTTTGTTCAAACAAAAATATAACATCAATTATGGAAATCGAGGTTAGGTTAGAAATTAACATTCTCACATTTTCTGTTGACGATGTAACACCCAATAACGTACAGAGAATTGAGGAAAAGATAAAATTATTTTTTTTTTTACCATTGATGTGCAGTTCTGTTGTGGAAGCATATTTTACGAGCTAGTATTTCGGAGAAAATATACGTGATATTTATATTTAAAATAAAATACATTACTAGAAAATATCTACGAATTTTGACCAGAGTAAAAATTATTTATATCTTTTGTCTATTAAATCACGACATATTTGACGCTTAACGTGGAGGTTGACCCACGTTATAATATGGATAGAACGGACAAGACAATAATCATGGCGTAGGCGTTAAAATGAAAGGTTTCCGTTTATATATATAGGTACTTTTTTCGAATTAATAAATAATAATAATAATAATATGAGACGTTGGATTTTCTGTATAATAAATAATAATATTTATAATTAAATATGTCAGATGAACATCACTGTTGTATATTATTTTTTGTTGTATATGGTTATAAAAAAAAAAAAAAACACCTACCTATAAATGATAACTAAACTTTATAGTACTGATAGTGATAGTTAACGAATTTCTACGATAATCTACGAGTCATAAATGAACATGTATTTATCAACATAAAGAAAACAATTTGAAAATACGTCTGTTCGCCCAATTCTTTTGATACCGGATTGGTTCTACCTCGTTTTGCGATATTTATATGTATAGGTACATTTCATTATCATATTTATCGCAAAATCTTCAATTTCCATATACTAATTTGCATATATTATGTAGAAAAAAAAATACAAATTACCGCGGTAATTTGAACGCAGTTATCAATTTAATAAAGTTGTACTCTATTAGTTTCGTAACGAAAATAAAACTAATCTAGATTACACTGGTCAACAATGTTTTGGGTCAATGAACATTGATCGATAAATTTTCCGTTGGAATTAATTAGCCGTTATCGGATGATTTCGGTTAAGTATACTCGTATAATATATAGGTACAAACTAAATACATAAATGTAACTGTAAAATTATTCGCGTTTACCTGCAAATTAATTCGTCAGAGTAGTACCGTCGATATATTATTAAACAGTTAAAAAATCATAATAATAATGAAAAAAAGTAACCAAAAATTATAAATCCGTGTCAAATCGTAAAAAAAAAAAAAAAAAATCCGAGAAGAAATATTTCATTGAATGGCTTGTGTACTTACATTTTGATTATGGATTATGAACTATGAGTACTTTTATAATATTATATTATTGTACTTACGAGATATTATACTTATTATTATAATAATTTGTAGAAAAAAAAAATCAATAAACACTTTTAGAAATTGAGATTATTTATTTCAACTTTCAAGTACCTAATATGTTCGTTACAATATTACAGGTATATCGATGAATATGGATAAAACATAAAAACAAAGATAATCATCATTGTTTACAGTTATTTATAGTACGTAAGGTTATATAGGTTATAAGTAAAATGTATTTTAAATTGTTACGAAATGATTATATTTTTTATTTTAAACGCAGATTATGTTGATTTTTTTACAATGGTACTTTGTACCTAGATTACTTATTATTAATATAGGTACTTACAATATACCTACTGTACTATATGCACATACCATGGTACCTATAATGTCAATTCTTCATTATTCATTATAGAAAATACGCTAACCGCTAACGTGGTAATGCGGTTTCGTTTTTCGTTAAATTCGTATTATATACGAGTGTTGTACGTCTACTACTGTACTATTATATTATATGGGATCGAATATACTGCTCGTGAATTCTTCATTTCACGAATCATTCATTCGTAATCGATTTATTATTATTCTATTATTATTCGTATTTCGGCAACGATAGAATTTTATTATAATTATTTTATTTCTTCTTTCTATCAGAATTAATATCGATGATAATAAATAATAATTATTATATTAATATCGTCGTTGAAGTTTTCAAATCGTATTTTACACCGTCTATCCCCATTTCTCTCTCTCTTCATTGTTTCTATTTCACGTTGTTCCGCGGTGGCGGTTAATGCCATCTAATGCCATCATCATCGTATTAATTATTATTAATTAAACAGTGTTTTGGACGGAAATTTTTGTTTCGTCTGTAATAATATTATTGCCCGTCGGATCACCGTTAAACGCGTTTTACGTTTTCATCTTGGTCGTATAATAATTATAATAATATGATGGTATAGTCACCGTAAACATTATAATATTATAATGACAATCTATTAACGTGCAACTCGTTCAACGTCCTACTCGATGATGGTTATTACCGCTATCGGACGAACCGGTAAGTGGTAACTCGATGCGATGCGTATTATTATACTGTTGACCCACTTGCGTCTTCTATATATTACGATCATTTCGCCCTCGCCTCCTACGCGCTTTTTTAAAAAAAAAACCTCCGTGGAAAATGTGTCTCGCAGATCTTCGAATCGGCAACTCTCGTGATGGCAATGATACATTCGTGTCCGTCATCGTATCATAATAAATATACTCGTTTAAAAAACGCGATGTGCACGCGGTCGACGCCGTTTATAACGGACGTTCGTGTGAAATATAATAATATTATATTTATTATTATGTGCGCGGAGAACGAGACACACAGACGGCGAGAGAAAGAGACCTACATCGGACCGAATATTTTATGTAGCGCGTCTCTTCCCGCTCGTCTTGCCAATCGTATTCGAAGACGTTTTTCTTTAATGGTTTCGCCGTATAACAAAAATATTATTAAATTTTTTTTTTTTACGATTGTGTTTCGAGATTACACGCGCGTGCAGGACGCGTCTTCGTCAAACGCGTCTTCGGGGTCGTTCGCCCGAGTCGCAATCGCGTATTATTGCTGCAGACGACTCGTGTACATAATCGTATATTATATGAGTGTAATAATTACACCGTCGGTCCGTTAAAGACAACGGACGTGTAAAATTTATTATTATACACACGATAATAAGCGTATATAGAGCAATTATTACAATGTACAATTAAAATTGCGTAATTATCTTTAAAACCGTGATAAAAAAAAAAAAAAAAAATGTCTTTCGTCACCCCGTTATCATCGCTCGCCACCGCCGATCGAGTATAACACTCTTCGGATATTTCGGACGTTTCTCATTACGATTGCAAAAAATTAATGGCGACGATTTTTAATAACCAATAACCTAACCTAACCAAAAGCATTTACATGTCGATGAACTCACTTTCTGCGTATTGCCTATATACGTCACATCACGGTTAGGTTACACTTACATACCGTACCTGTAGTAAATATAACCACGGTACAAAGTAATAACGTTATATTTGCTATAATGCAGTGGTTGTGTACACGCAAAATGGTAAATAGACGTCGGACAATTCCGAATGCCAACGATAACATCTTTACGCGTAAAATGCATTATATTCCCTTACATTTATATTTTATGTTCTCTTTCACTTATCGTCACCGTTTTTCATTTATCTTCGATCTCGTGTTTCTTACGCGTTTAATACTTTAGGATTAGACTACCTTTTAATATCTTACGTTTATTGTGTACACAATAAATTAGATTATTTTTTTATTTTTAATACAATATTTTATTTCTATATGCCACCCAATCAATAATTATTACGAATTCTCTCGATTTTGAGTGATTTTTTAAATACCTATATCATATTTCATATTTATTAATATTATTATAATTATTGACCGTGTATACGTAAATTAAACATTATCTTTAAAACACTAATGAAATCATCATTATTAATTATTAAAGAAGTCAAATTTTATGTAATTTTACCATAACAATGACACGATTATTACTTAATAAATTTAACTAAATTTCCAGACACTATATTATAGTCTAATTAACATCGATTAGTTTAGTATCGATACTATGAATTAATACATTACAATAAAGTAGTTATTCAAATTATACCGTTGTATGATCGGATGAATACGATTTAGGTATAACATTATTCTATTTAACGATTATAATATTATTTTAATAACACGTTATGTACAGATTATCGTATTATATTGCCGAAGTTTCATGTTGAATAGGAAATTTAAATTATATTTTATAAAATAATAATAATTATTATTAATAATATGGCCGGTTATTTCTTACTTTGTTTGAACGTTTATGTAATGCTCAATCATTGGACCGCAAAGGGTATAAGAGGTCTTTGACTTGAGATTCGTACTAATTGCGATAATAACAAGTATTATATACCCTGAATGTGGTATTACATTATACCGTTAGGATAACATTTTAAAACGCATATAATAATAATACTTGCTTTAATCATATATTTAATATAAATTTATATTATATTTCCAATTAGTGTGAAGTTAACCGGTGTATATAAATAGTTTATCACGATAATCACGTATAAGTAATTCATTAATATTATTATATTTTTTTACGATTATATTGAACAATTCTGTTTATTAATATACCATCAATCCTTTACCTAACGATTTTCTAGGACCGTATAGACATAAAAATAAGAGATATAAAACATAAACTAGTTTAGGACTCACTACCTACCTCAACTACTTATATACAATCATTTACTTCGTTTTTATATATTCAATTTCATTAATAATTTATTATTTAATTAAATATATTTTAGTGTCTATATATAATAATATTTAAAATATACTGGTTTGAAAAATTTTAATACATTTATCGTAGTCGTATAAAATGAAATACTACATTTTTTAACAGTTAACAGTTCTTGAAAAATCACATAAATACTAAATTTATGAAAAAATATTATTTAAACGTATTATAATATAACAAATGGTACTCTTGTTATTTTAAACTCGCTATAAGCTCGCCCAAACGACCTAAACGTTAAACGATATTGTTGATTTATATTTAAATTTAAATTATCTCCAACTAAATATACTTTTTTATGTTTTCCATAATGCTCTAGAAATTTAAATAATATATTTTATATTGCATATTACGAATTGGTACATTTATTTATTATTGTACAGGAAAAGTTTAGATTCTGAGCGAATCGATGAATGTAGTATTGGTTGTACAATGAAGTATTACCTATGTCTTTTTTTCTTATTTCGAACTTAAATAATATTTTTACTGTTATGATACGCAGATGACATAATATACGTAGGTAACAATAAGATTTTTGTTTCGTCATGAAATTAATTGTTAAATTATTACCGTCCAGCCGAAGGTAAAATAAAGAAAAAATAATTTCGATCCGTCATGCCTACTTATGTGCGCAATTGTGATTACGATTATTATAAAAGTACCACTATAATAAATATAATTCACGTGTATATTATTATAATTATTTGAAAGATAACAGTTTGTTAATTGTTATCTGGGTCGTAGGAGTTCTAATTTCCCTTTCCCCCAATTTTTTTTTCGCGTTAGATTTTTATAACGGTCACGTGTTAAAATCATTTTATTCGGTTCTGTCACCTTATCGGCCAGAAACGGAGTAAGTATAATATACAACATTACACAACGGATTCTCACGGTTTGCAAACTAATAGAATACAAGTACCAGGTATATAATATATATTATACCATATACCATTATTACACATTTGAATGTTGCGTTCGATTGTTATCGGACAATTTTATGCCACTGTCGCGCCGACTTATCGAGTGTCGTTCCTCTGTATTCAACCATCCAAAACGTTTATCATCATTTATCACAATATAATATTCGAAGGCGGCGGCGGGCCGATAATAATTAGTACGTTTACCGTCGTCTTTAATATTTTACTTTTTTTTTTTTTTTTTTGTCATTTAATGGTTCGATATTTTTCTCTTCGCGTCCTTTTGTTCTCCGCAATGGTACCTAATAATCACACCGGCGTCGACGATGACAGCGATACGGATGTACCTAATAAAAGAATAATGCTATACGATGAAATTCGTCTAAAGACGTGACTACAACAGCAATAATATTATGTATAAATGTATAAATGTATCAGCTACTGTATAATATTATACATAGGCTTATTGTATAGAATTCGTGATCGGATGCTGTGACGGTTCTTCGGTTCATCGATTATTATCTAACTATACCTAAAACGGTTTTTTGGCGAACGTGCCCCGTCGTATTGTGTTTCGTGGTAAGTTTTCTGTTAATTCGCATAATGCTGTGATATCCATCGCCGTGCGGTGACGAAGAGAACAAAAATTGAACGACACAATGTACCATTATTTATTATTGTTATTTATATATATATATTTTTTTCCAATTGAATAAATAACTTCGAATTGGACTCGTGATGTAAAAATATAGAATACGACAATTAATAATTATATTATATGGGTACCGTCGCGATTTATATATCCTGGATTTTTTCAGACAATAAAATAAAATAATATATAATATAATCGTACCGCGAAATAACATTCGTTTCAATAATAGGTACAGGATAGACGAATTCACGTGCGTTCAATTCAACAGTTATAAGTGTTAAGTTGATGATGGTTCTTTCGGATTATTCGTGAAAAATCGCCGTTATTAATAATAATGTCATTGTATTGATGATACGAAGACGAGATACGACATTTATTTACCAAATGAAAATCTGATTAGATATATATATATAAGTATTTAGAAAACCCGATGATGTCGAACGTCCAAAGAATAACATGATTCAAGTTGACTTTTAATAATTAAGTAATCGATGCAATCATAAAAATGGAAATTATCGTAAATTAGTCGTTAAAATTGTTGAACATAAATTAAAATATTATATTGAAAACTTGTACAATGTACATATAAATTTATACATTTCAAATATTATTTTACTATTGTAATAAATTTACTATTTTATGTGGTTCGGTTCTCGTCCATTATTTATTTATAAGTTATTAAAACAGAACTTTTAACGTTTGAATTTGTTTCTTCGATAAACAATTTTTATAAAAATATAGGAGAATACAAATTTTGATTACCATGTTCATGCTACCATAGCATAGGTATACATTATTATTTTTATATTTTCATAATATTATTGTCTTTTATTAAAAAATATTTTATTGAAATCAATAGATTGTTAAAAAAAAATTATATATATCATAATAAGTTAAAATTTGGTTTATATATATAATACTTTCAAATCTATGATTGTATTTAATATCTTCAATGCATTATATTATAATTACCTAGTAAAATTTAAGGTAAGTGACTACTATAATAGTATGTCGGAACCCACATGTAGACCGGTTGTGAATAACGGTTTGTGTGAGGTAAATAAGATATTATGAACTTAACCTTATTTTTCTTAAATATTTGTTTTGGGCAGGAATGAATTTAAGATGTTAATTCTTTTATTTTGAAAACTTTATTTAGTTCATCTACAGATCAACGACCTAATCTTATTGATTTCATAAATGTACAAAAATATCTTTACCTATCTATCTATGCGGCAGAATAATACGATAGTCATGAGAATGAACTCATATACGTATTATTATAATTTGTGCTTTAATTTTAATTTTATATATATGAGATTATTTATTTCAATTATTTATTTTATTATGGATGTACTAGTGTACTACATTCGAGTAATTACGTATAAAATTTTTTATATCAATTTACTTGATTATATTAATTTAAAATTTGTTGTCATAACTACTTCATACAGTTCATTTAAATGAAATAATTTATTGATGTAGGTTACTATAAAATGAAATAACGAGACTAATTATTGCCCTTGTCTTATTTTAATTTATGAAAAGAATATTAAAACACTTAATTCGTTTGCAAAAATATAAACTGAATGAATTATTTGGTTTTAAATTATCCTATTTTATTTAAATTTAGATTAATTAAATCATGTAAATATATATAATTATATCGATCTGTATAATATATATTTTAGTATTTTAATAGTGTAATATTAAAATGCTCGAATTTAAATGATTGCGTTCGTTATTATTCATTCATTATTTCTTTTATAGTATAAATTTATGCCGTTACTTAATTTCCATATATTATGATATTATTATTATATTATTATTATATTATGAATAATCGATTATTACAGTTTTGTTATAAATAATAGATTATTGACCATGTTCGCGGTTGACTATAATTGGAAATTTTGTAAAAATAAAAAATAAAAAAAAAAAAAAAAAATATTTTTATACGAAATATTATAATGATATAATGCTTGCGTGAATATAAATTATAATTGAAAAGAACACGAATTTCATTTTCATGTTTACCAATAATGGAGTAATACTGGTTAAATGTATAGTAACCGTATATGCGTGCGTTTATGTAGGTACGACATGTAGATATTTTTTTTTTCTAATCAATTCGAACATTATTATTAACAGTATTATTCGTATAAGAATATATAAAGTAAATTTGTAGTTCCATCTAATAGCACACCGGGAAAATCTTCACGAAATAAAATAGATTTTAAATTAAAAGTCTTTTGGAAAAAATGTAATTTTCAATTCGTCACAATACATATACCGAAGGAATAATACATATATATATATATTAATTCGTTCGGTATTCGTATAACATTTTATTCACATTATTATGGTGTTCGTGAAATTCAATGATACGAATTGGGAAAGGACTAAAAGCCGTAGTAACATATTAACCTAATTCAAAGAGTAAATTAATGAAAACGCATCCAGTTGTGTGAAATGATAACCATAATAATTATTATTATTAAATGAACAATTATCAATGGATACGTATAGTACATTTTCTCAATTGCATAATAAGTTTTGTGATGAAAATATTGGAAGATATTGAAAATGAAAACCGTTCGATATTATTTTTCAATTGTTAATAATTTATATAATATTATTATTATAACGTGTCCTCCGCAAAGGAGCCAACGTCCGTTTCGGTTTAACATTAATACAAGGACGATATATCATATACATAATAATAATAATAATCAATATTAATATACCTATTTTATATCCAATAGCCTCTTGATAATAAGAAACTACACAAGTCATTGACTGATCGTTGTCATCTTATATCATTAAACGGTCGTATATATGATAAACGAGTCTGGTAACGCTTGCCAATTATTATTTTTTTTTGGCGATGCAAAAACATTTCTAATATAGTGAAATAAAACAAAATCATACGACACATCATTATGTGTATTTTAGAATTTCACACCTTTAAATTTGCAATAATTTGAATAAATATTAATTATACAATAACAAGAAATTTAAATACGAACATAAAAAATATGTTGTTTTAACTAATCACTGATATTATATATACCTGTATATTATATCTTCTTATTATAACTTCGTATCATTTATTTATAATTAATTAATTTTCAGGTTTTTAAAACTAATGTGAAGTTTCGACATGCAGGGTACCGGTACCCGGTGGCTGGTGACCCTGTGTTTGCTTACAGCAACACAATGTACTCCATTCAAGGTCACTTCTCAATCAGAAACCGATTCCGAAGACTCAAGAAAAGTTCTAGGTTCAAGGTATGTTTAATGACTTTACTTAAATGCATAATTATTATGAATACGAATAATATATCGGTATTTATTATTTTATTATTTAGTGTTGTAACATCAGTGTCCGTCATAATGGACCATGGAAATGGTACTAAAACATATTTTACAGACGGACAAAGCAAAAATGTACATAAACCAACAGACACTATAATTGGTAGTCCAGGAAATTTATTATCACCAGATCGTTATGAATTTTATACGTTTGACGAAACGGGAGATTTAGTAAAACGCTTAATGACGTTGGAAGAAATTCATGGTTTGATTGCTGGAGCAGATCCAGAATCAGTAATGGCTGATTCATCGCCCACTTATTATCATGATGCATTATCAAGCCATTCATCTGAAGCATTAATGCATTTACCTGCTTCAGATTTAGAATCTTTAGATGTTCCAGCAGTACATAAAGTACTAGAAAGCGTTCAAAATGTACTAAAAAATGAAATGGCGGCCAACTCTGGAAAACCTATGCCCACTATGCCAAGTGTATCTTTAAATCGTCCAGATTCAGCGTCTGCGTGGTCAGCCTTATTTCCAGGACTAATTGAGACCCCAGATGATGTAGCTCATCTTTCTGGATACTTGCTTCCACCTAAAACCACCGAGTTTCTTGGCAAACCATTAACTAAAAACCCACTGACGTCAATACAACCACAAATTACAACAACTAAAATACCATCATCGACTATAAAAACACAATTTAGCACAACAACGGAAAAAGTAAGATCAACTCCAAAGTATACAACTATCAAACCAGAACTAACAACAAAGTTTGTTCCAGTACAATCTACAACAACTAAACCAATAACAAACAAAAAACCATTTAGACCAATACAATCATTTGAAAAGCAAAAACCAGCAATACATAAACCAACTTTAAACCAGTCAATTCTCACACCATCTCCTATTACATCTGAAGACAGGATTGATATTAATAAAGAAATGTCAGCCTCAATATCAGATATGCTATCACAAGTAACTGACGGTCATTCATCGAATCATAAACCATTACAGACTAATACTTTAGTAGAAAAAGATAATACAGCAGATTACATACCAGAAGAAAGTTCACCAGAATTAAGCTTCTATAGTCCAATATCAATGAGTACACCTAGTACTTTGAAACCAGTAGCAGAAGCATTGACATCTGCTAGAAAACCTCCAGTTACAGCTTCATTCAAAACTACAACTACCGAAATCCCATTTTCACATAAAACAATGTCTCCCATCACAACATCTAGATTTGGACCAACTAAGCCTAATATTAAACCTCGACCTTCTGCAAATATAACTACTGCCGCATATGTAACAAAACCGTCATCATTTAATATATTCAATGGATCTACTACTGTTCCTACTACCAGAAATAATTACCAATATCCACCAAGTAACATGTCAACTAAATATATGCAAAAAATTACACAGACAACTCAGGCCTACCCAAATAAATTAATTGACCCTTTCATAAAAGAAGTTAATAAAACAATCAATAATTCAACTCAGAACATTAAACAATCAACAGGAGTATTTTTAAATTCCACCGAGGAGATAAAGAATAAATTTGTTAAAGATCCCAATAAAGTTTTTCAGAATAAAGTAACTTCTGTTCGACCAAATGGTATAAACAGAACTAATGTGACTTTATCAAATCGCATACAAGAATTAAAAACTACAGCCATTCCAAATTTTGGTTCTAGTTTTTCTACAACAACAGCTCGTAGTCAAACAGAACCAGATAAATACGTATCAGTGAAAGTAGAAGAGTGGCCAATAGCGGTTCAACATTCTACTATCTCTCCTTCAATTTTCACGAGTACTGAAAAATCATTTTTTTCTAGTAGCAATCAGCCATTTAATTCAATCACTGATGCAAATGCCATAAGGGAATTAATATCATCATTAATGCCTAAATCCACTACACCTTTAAGTGCCTCAACTAGTACTGTTTTTCCAACTACTATAAGTAACGTACAGACAGTTACAACCACAATACCTACGTCAACGCAAGTAAAGCCTATAACTGGAATTCCAGTATCAATGATTTCATCCACAACTGAAGTACCGTATACCAATACTTCTTCTACTACGTCGACTACTACAACAGTAGAAAGCACAACTTCAACTTCAGCATCAACGATAGGTACAGCAGTAGTGAAAACATCAGTAGAAGCCACAGCGACTGAAGCAACATTAACTAGGAATTCGACACCAACGACTAGTACAACTACGACTAATACGACTGTGATAAATACGTCAACACCGAGTTCAACAACGGCAAGTACATCAACGGAAAATACATCAACGTCAAGTACATCAACGGCAAGTACATCAACAGCAAGTACATCAACGGCAAGTACATCAACGGCAAGTACATCAACGGCAAGTACATCAACGACAAGTACATCAACGGAAAATACATCAACGGTAAGCACATCAACGACAAGTACATTAACGACAAATGAAATACCATCAAGCACAATTATGGCCAATACGACAACATCAACTACAGAAGCCACTATGATAACTTCTAGGACACCAGAATCAGAAACGCAATATGTGCCTGTAACACATTTTTTGCCAGAACTACAATTAAAAGATAAACTAGAAATCGAAAACAATAACAATACATTGGGAGTAGACACGATGCTTAAAGACGGTATATCCGCGGTAGCCAACATGTTACAAAATACACAAAAAACCCCCGCAGTTCTTAACACAGAATATCAGGAAATCGGTGAACGACCTTACGAGAAAATAATAATAAGTGAAGAAAAACAATCATCTACAGAACAAGCCCGAAAACAGTCAACAACTAAGTTGGATCTTGATGAAATCACCACCATGTCTGAAAACGGGATGACGTCCGAATTATACGAATTTACTACAACCACAGAATCAACTACGAAATATCCAGAATTAAATGATACGATAGCAATGGAATCAGTAACCACAAACGAAACAGAAGAAATTTCACGGAATTCAGAACCTGGCTTGGAAATGTTGACTGTATTTAATGTCAGTTCTACCGGTGGACCTATGCAAGTTGCGAAACTTGCTGATTTATCTGCAGAAACTCAAACATATTTTGATGCTACTACACCATTTGAAAATCATATTACTACCGACCCGACAAACTCCAACGATGAAACAATATCAACGACATATACTCCTATTTTAGTTTCAAGTAGAGTGACAACTACATCTAATCCTATAGTATCAAATGTTACAACTCCTACTATTTCTACTATACCTATTAATTTAACTACTCCATCATTGGTGGTACCGACAACTTTATCACACGATCTAAAACCACCAGCACCATCATCCAATGCGTATAGACCTCTGACTAATAGTGCTTCACCATCCGCTGTTGAATTACATCCTGCTCCACACGAGAGTATGGGTTTGGAAGCAAGCGTGGCATTCCTGGGTGATGACGTGCGTCGATTTGCTGATCTTTGTAACGAATTATCTTTTAAAATGTGGACGGCTGTTACTGGTAAAGGTCAAATAGCTTCTAGAAGTCTAGTACTTTCCCCGTTCGAACTGACCGCAATGCTTGCAATGGTATTCCTCGGTGCTCGTGGTTCAACTTCCGGTCAAATGAATGATATACTTAGACTAGATGACATGGTTACGTTCAATCCTCATCAAGTACTTCGAAATATAACTCATTCCATAACAAACATTAACAATCCTGGAGTGGCCACCGCGTCATTTGTTCGTGAAATTTATAGCAACAAGGTAAATCAAAATATTATAATAATTATGTTTTATACCCGTCCAATAAAAATTTATCACTTACTTCATAATATAATTTTTAATTATTTATTGTATTTATTGTAATATTATATAAACATTTTTTTTTTCTTAGGGAAATGGAAAAATTCTAGATTTTTATAAAGAACGTGTACAACAGTATTATGATGGACACGTAGAAGAAGTAGATTTTAATACAATTGGAGATGTGTTACGAAGACGAACAAATTTATTAGTAAAAAGACAAACATTAGGACGTGTTGTGGAATATCTTAGGGGTTCTGGCTTAAGTTTGACACCGCCATTTGCTGCATTCAGTGCTAATGTTTTCCAGGTAAATGAGATTTTTTTAAATAATGTAAATATATTATGAAAATAAAATATATTTAATTCAAGAATAAATGTATGTAGTATAAACCAAAACCATATATGTGAACCAATTAAATATTATTAATTGTTTTAAAAATTATAATTGAAATAATTAATATTGGTATGTAGACCGTTCGTGTTTAACGTTTATTTTTTGTGTGTAATTTAGACGAGCTGCGAAGGTGCGTCAACCGATGGACGGGATGGTGAGATGTATTTTGTGGTGAGACCATCAACGAGACAACGACGCCTGGTTCCAGTGCCAGCCGCAGTATGGCGCAGCGGGTTTCTGGCTGGTTATGAACCCGGGTTAGACGCCACGGCTGTGTGTCTGAGCCCAGACTCGGCGATATCCACCATACTTGTATTACCAGGTCAACAGGGTCAGGTGGCACCGGGTGATGGACTGGCACGACTTGAGCAGAGGTTGATTGAGACGTCGTATCGCAGAGGCGGCTGGTCTCGGATTCTGAGAAGTCTGTTGCCAAGGCCCGGCCTAGAGCTCCAGGTGCCAAGATTTTCGCATAGATCCGTGTTGAACACCACAGCCGCGCTCCAGAGAATGGGTCTGAAAGACGTGTTCAACGATCAAAAAGCTGACCTGAGAGGGGTTAACGGCCTGTACGATCTCTACCTGTCTGATATGCTTCAGGTAAATACGTTCAGCACGTGTGGTGAAGACATTATCGGTGCTCGCCACCACGTGGAAACGTATCCTGCTTCGCCACAAAGAATGGGCCGTGTGGAAATGCTCGCCGACCGTACACGCAAAAAGCGCAACACCGACGACCTGACACTTCACAGCCCGTATTCGCATTTGCCACTCAATTTGCGTCCAAGACAGGCCAGATTACCGGACACGCCTAGGCTTAGATTCGACAGGCCGTTCCTCTACCTGGTCCGACACAATCCGACCGGAATGATTGTCTATCTGGGCAGATTCAACCCAAGGCTATTGCCATGAACAAATTTTGGGATCGATCGTTTTCAATACGGTTCCCCCGCGTTCCGTTCGATGAACATATAAAAATATACTATTATTATTATAACTATAAACGATAACGTAATTTGAAGTTTTTAAATATTATAAAAACAATAACAATCAGCCAAATCTTTAATTATGTAATACTTAATTGATTAGTTACATTTTTATACTTATTTGGCGGAACGATTATGAAGTTAAAACGGTCGATTTCACTGACATTTAACAATAAACATATTTAAAAATGACCCATCGATATTTTTCAAATAGTTTTGTGATCTTGGTAAAATCGACATAATGTACATTATTAAGATAAGATAAATAAATTATTAATTAAAATATATTTTACATAATATATTCCATGTGTTTTTTTTTTATATATAATGTAAAATTTTTATTTTTTTATTTTTTTATTTATATAATATTTTTTAAATACTTATATGTTTAATGTGCTACTGTAAAATTGTGACACACTTTGTGATATGTTTTGGCAAAACATTATATTATACTTTAGTAGATTTTTTTATGCATGTAAAAATATAATAAGATTGTTCCTAGTTTTTTATTTTTATTTTTTAAGGAACTATGTTCACACATTATTTTTATAACAAAACATTTTTTTTTCTATGTCTAATATGGAATATTTAATAAATTAGATAATAAGATATTTTTTTTACAAAATTTTTTTGAACAGAATAAAATTCATAAAAACTTATATAGGTACGTCTATTTTTGTTAAATCGTTAAAATAATAAAATACGAGTATTTGTAGAAAATTATATTTACAGCTGTATTCTTTAAATACAAAATTTTTTTACGCATTTAAATTATAAATAATAATAACATTGTATTCAACTTAATTACTTATAGGTAATTACTGATATATAATTTATTCAAGAACTTACTGAAAAATAAATGAAGAGCTGTCGTAGATATTACAAATAAAAAATATTGCATCTCGATTGACAAGTATATTTTATAGATAAAAACGACTATATCAAAGGTTAATGATATATTTTCAATTTATTGATCTGTTTAACATAATTATAATAAACATAATTAAGAAATATTAATGAAAAACAATATTGCAGTGTTATAATTATAAATTATAATGTATGCTACAAGAGTAGTAGAATTTTTAATCAATTCATTTATTATCTTATAAAAATCAATGTCAATGTTACATATATTATTATTTAGGTGAATAATCTTAAAAGTTATAGAAATAATGATAAAAAAAAAAAAATAATAATAAAAAGATGTTAAATAATTCATAAATTAACTAATTAAAAACCAAATTAATTGTTTTAAATTAAAATACTGGTTTAATAAACTAATTTATATAGTATTTAATAAAATGTATTTAAAAAAAAATTAATTCTTCTATGACTCAGCTAATAATAAAAGAACATATAGGTATATTTATAATTTTTTAAGACTATTTTTAAATAATTAAAAATTATACAAATTTCAAAAAAATACTATACTTGTAATTATATGCTTATATTATGAATATGATAAATAATTTAAACGAATAGTACTTTAAAGTCCTAAATTTTATTCTAAAACTTATGTTTAGACAAGAGGTTTT
Source organism: Tetraneura akinire (assembly GCA_021307375.1). Lineage (NCBI taxonomy): Eukaryota > Metazoa > Arthropoda > Insecta > Hemiptera > Aphididae > Tetraneura > Tetraneura akinire. The sequence continues at coordinate 24,945,395 of JAIUCT010000007.1, read as the reverse complement.
TCTATACATTTTGGCATTGTTTAAAAAAAAAAATAGTATATCACTACATAGTTAAATAAGTACAAAGTTTGTTTAATAATAACGATGTAAATTCATTAATATACGAATATCACGTGCACTTATTTAAATATTATTTATTTAATTATTAATATTAACGTGTTATTTACGATTTTCAGGTCCTACGTATTCAATTTTATAGGTGCATATTATTTAAATATTTCAATACAATTGTTTTGTAATGTTTTGATATATTATCACATTAAAATATACAAAAAAAATAAAAAATGATTACAAAAATGGAAACATTCGTACACAATAATTGTAATATTACAATGAAATAAAAAGCAAAAAAAAAAAAAAAAACATAAAAGTTAAAGAAGAAAATAAAAATATATTTTACTCTTTTGATGAAATTT
>JAIUCT010000007.1:24862943-24936734 GCA_021307375.1 Tetraneura akinire | reverse complement strand
AATAATAATAATAATAATAATAATAATAATAATAATAATAATAATAACTAAATAATAATAATAATGATAAAGTTTTATAAAAATGATAATGAATTACAACGTGATACTCGAGTCCGTAACATTAATAATATTAGTATATCATTAAATGCGTGTATATTGTTTAATATTCGTAAGTGACATCATAAATGCCATAATAAACGACTATCGCCGTGTTATTGATTATGTCGTTTTGAGGGGCATACTTTTACATTCCGATACGCATACGTATTAATATTTAAATACATTTCTCGTATCCCCGACAACTTGAATTCAAACTTAAAATCTCGAAAATTAACGTGTTATCAGACTTAATACAATTTAATCGAGGAAATATTTGAAAAAATTCGTTATATAATTAACACTTTAACAGTATTATAAAATATAAAAACGTAATGATATACGCACGTTTGTTTTCAATAATTTGCAACAGTACGAATCGCTTATCGGCGTGCCTATTATTATTTGACTCCTAAATGTATTTCATTACATAATAACGTGTTAATAATATACGAACAGTAATGTTATAAAATCAAAGTACACGACGATAATTTAAATACGGCGAGATGAAGATTTCTTCGCCTTGTGTTTATTGTTTTTTTATAACATCAACGATCGTGATTTCTAGTTTTTTAATTATAATATTTTTACACGGACGTATTGTTGTTATTTCATATTTTGTAATGTCGGTTGTTCCCGTCGAAATAAATCGATACGTTTACGAAACCGTAAAACTATTTATTACTAGCCGTATATACAAGCAGATATGATTAACATCCCATAAAATAATAATAATATGTCTAGAGTTATCGAAAAAAAATAATTAAAACGCTCGTTTTTCAAGAAAACGTTATGTTATAAACGCAACATCAAACGTGACGAAAATTATGATTAAGGTTTGACCTAGACCATATTAATTTAGCAATAATTCCTAAAAATGGCATCACGCTTTTAATATTATTATATTATACTGTATATAACGTACCTACTTTTAATATAAAACCGAGATATTTAAATATATTTTGTCGACAAAAATTATTATTATTATTAATTAGGTAAGTACACGGGTAATTTAATTGCGGTTTTAAACACAAAGTTAGATTGATTATATTATATTTAATTATCATAAAGGTACGAATACTACGTTTATTATAATAAATATTATGTAACATTATCGTATATATTTTCCACGTTTTGATTAAGTTTATACGTTACCATTTGAGCGAATAAACTGTTCGAAAGGACTTTTGATCGAAGAAATTTAAAAAAAAGAATTTTAATATTTAAATATAATTATACAAGAGTGAGTATTTTTTATCGTATCGTATCATTATCATTTGGTTTCTTTCGACGTTTTTAAACCGTAAACACAATAATATACATCAAAAGTCTGGTTTCGTGACAAAATTGTGTCTGAACGTACGAAAGTCTAAAAAGAAGAATCAGCTTCATCGCAGCATAATTCGTATATGATATTATACTTATATATATTATTTTGTTCGTGTGACTCACTGGCGTCTTTCCAAGGACGAATATAACATAATATATTATTCTTCTGCCGAAATAAGGAAGAATAATACCTAAATAAATACAATTTATTAACTACAAATAAGAAGCCTAAATAACCTTCGTTTTTTTTTAACGTTTAAATAATTTCACACACGTAAATAGTTTAAAAACGAATTTTCCTTGGTTTTTTTTTTGCATCTTAATGTTGCCACTTTGCCGGTAATTGTACAATAAAAAAATGTATGATAAAAGGCTGCACGTAAGATAAAATAATATAATTACTGTGGACAAAGTAAGTTTATTATAATTCGAAAGTTACATATAATTTTATACAGTCATTGCATTGCCATCGTACAACATACAGTCATCAACAATAAATTGATTGATAAAAATAAAATTTCGATTTAAATTATATTATTATCAATAATCTCTTATTTTATTTTATAATGAGTAAATATGATTTAAAGATATAATAAATTAATATACTTGTATTATACGTCATGTACTCAATATTATATTACGCTTAATATTTTATTGATCCATTCGAATTTTATGATTTTTTAGATATCCGAACGTGTGAATATTTAAATTTAATTATTAATATTGAAATTATTTATAAACTATCTTTCCTAAAAAAAATTGTATTTTTAATTTTTATACCAGAAGACACTAAAAACGTTAAAATTTAATATTACTATTCATTCGAATGGACACGAATAATACGGAATAGTCGTGCTTAGTTAGTTAATATATAAATCATAACTTAAATATTACGAGCTTTACGAAATTACGTGTATATAAGGCAGTAGTGATTTTACGATTTTTGTTTTATCATTTTTGTTACAACATATTTTGTATACTTTTCGTGTTTACGTTTTCAACGGATTTCTTATCCTTATATAAAATTTTTTTTAAAAAAAAAAACAACCTAATTATGCCACACTCGTCGGTTTCATTATCGAACTCGGAAATATTCGTGTAATTATCTTTCGGACGTTTAAAACACTATAAAACGAAACGAACACATAACAATGGCATTTTTTATACAAGCGATCCGTATGTATAAAACTGATTGAGTCAATTGAATATGAATTTGTGTTTTTTCTACTCTCAACTCACGCACCAAAATATACAGAGTGGTCAAATTTATATTCTGTTACAAAAATAATATTTTATATATTACACAATAGTCTAAATGTTAAAATAATTTTAACTAATTATCCTAACAGTTATAAAATTAACGTTAATTACTCGTACAATTTGTAATTTGTAAATTGTCAAAATTGCCTAAATATATTAAGTATATTATATTTGTTTTTGGTATTAAAATTATACTAGTTGTATTAGGTACTTGGATAACTTGTGTGAATTATAAACAATATAATTTTAATGGAAATTATAATTGAAAATTAATTCTCCTAAACGAAATTTAACTGACATTCGCTTTAAATTTCATCAAATTAGATATAATTATTATTATTTTTTGGAATTAATATCCTATTTGACCGAATTACATAGTTCGACATTTTTATAAAATTGCATTCCGAACATACTGTATATGACGATGTTTACAGCTGCAATGTGAATCGAGAATAATACATTATGGTTCCACGTTAAAGAGAGTGGGAATTTGACAGCGGACGACCGACCGAGAGAGAGAGAGCATATATTTTATTTTTCTATCATACGTTATATTATTATATGTGCAATGTTATGACTCATATTTTTAATTTTATGTCGACGACGGCAAACGTTACCGCGGTAGATACTTTCAGTGTGCGTCGACCGACAAACGCGTAAACAATAATATTTCTATACTTACATATTATTTTAACCACTGGTATATTGTATTTTATTTTGTTATTTTTAGGAAATCGTAGGATATCGTCATGAGTTACTATCCGACATTTACGACTCGGGTGAGTAAAACGGATGAAAATTTAAAAAAAAATTCATACGTTATCTATGGATAACCCGGAGGTCATATTTATAATGACGTGTTGTAAATGAAATTTTTTTCTATTCTTCAGTGCATTCCGACCGTTCGACCGGCAGCCGATTTCGACGCGGAAGCCGACGCGACCGTTCTGAGAACGGCCATGAAAGGATTCGGCACCGACGAACAAGCCATCATCGACGTATTGGCCAAGAGATCAAACAGCCAGAGACAAGAGATCAAGAAAGCTTTCAAAACGCTCTACGGAAAAGTAATGATTTTAATTTTTATCATAAACGCACCAAAAACGACCTAAAACAATTAAGCACTAATTATAATTAATATAATTGTGAAAAAAAGGGTATTTTTTTCCAAGTGATGACAAGAACCAAAATATTATGGTTATAATAAAAAAGTACAAAATTTTATATTTTATATTTGAAAAAAAAAACGTTTTTCTAGAATTTTATCAAATAACTTTTCGGTAAAAAAACGTTTACAAAAAACGCGATGTTTAATAATTACAAAATTGTAAAATACGAACTAAAAATACATGCATAAAATGAAGCTACGTTTTAACTTGGCTAGGCAAAATGCGGATAACTTGACGTGGCGTTTTGACATATGGATTTGATATTTAAATTTATTTTTATATACGTAAAAACACATCTCATACGTGTTACTTTGATGTCTTAATTACGATGTTATTTATAATTTTATTTTTGACTTCGGACAATAAAATAATATTATTGAGTACGCCTAATCAGCTGCGACTGTTCAGTGTAGATTTCGTATTCAAATTTTGTAAAGTTATTGAATAGTTCAACAAGTTGTTGTTACCTTGTATTCTTTGTAACGGGCAATACTTAAACATAATTTTTTTGAAAGTACATGCGTTGGTGTAGATAAAATAATATAAAAAATTGTTTAAGACTGTGAAAGCATAGTAGGTACCTACACTTTCATTTTTACGGGTATTCCTAAAAATTTATCTTTTCAATCATATTTTTATTTTTTTTTATTTAATATAACAAAAATAATAGAATATAATATAAATTATTGTAATATATTTAATAAATTTTTAATATTTCTACTGTTTATTTACAAAATCTACGAAAGGGATAATATTGTCTAAATCTACGAAAACGTATAAATGTTCATGTTATAATATGTCCCTAGATGGAGTTATTTAGAAAACAAAATTGTCGAACTTAACCGGCATACAACGAAATCGACCAGAAAAAAAATATATTGTGAATATTTGAAACGCACTCAAAATCAATATTGGCTACTTATATTAAAAAAAAATATATATTCGTACGTTATAATATTGTTTAAAATATCATTTTCGGTGAAGGTCTACACGTTTTTTTTTTTTTTTTTTGGACTACGTTTTGTCTGTTCACGATCGATAGCTTGCGATTGGTTTGACCTTTGTAAGTACGATAACTAGCAAAAAAAAAAAAAACCTTTTTTATTTTCCCGTATACGCGTATTTTTTTAATGAACGCAAAAATATTATAAACGATAATAATAATAATTAGTATTGTATACTTTCGGTTTGCGTGCGAGTAGAAAAATGCGAGTGGTTTTGGAACCAGAAATTAATTTTCCCCGAAGGTACACATTTTTGTTATAGCCTTTTACACGTCATAGAATCGAAAAAACAAACATAATATGGTATTTCGTGTATATTTTAAAGCGGATAATTATAATTTATAATAAAAAAATAGTCTGAAAATTATTGCATAAGACATTTTTTACGGTTATTGCATTCCAATAAATATTACATAATTTCCGATTTTATTCGACTTATTGGAGGTTTTTAATTTTTCATATGAAAGCCATAATCATATTATTATTTTAAATTCAAATCCGTATGGCCTCATCAATATGTATGAAGATGATACACCAACAAAATATATTATCTTACACATTGTTTCTCGCCATTCTCTATCGCCAAGATAGAATAATAATCACAACTGGTTCGCTCAATGACGAACTCGTAAATTTAATAATAATTCTTTATAATTTTTTCAAGGAAACAATATATTAGTATTGTTAGACAGGTATGATTCTCTTGGAAACTAATTGGTCAATATTTTTATTTATTTATTTTTTTAAATATTAAGAATGTGTGTTTTTTGCATCGATTCATAGGATTTAATTGACGACTTAAAGAGCGAACTCGGTGGAAATTTCGAGAACGCCATTGTTGCTCTGATGACCCCGCTTCCGGAGTTTTATGCCAAGGAATTGCACGATTCCATCAGTGGTGTTGGTACCGATGAAGAAGCCATCGCTGAAATCCTGGGCACACTCAGCAATAAAGGAATCGAAATAATTTGTTCAGTCTACAATACATGTAATGATGCAATATTTATGTTAATTTCCGAAAAGCGATAATTGTGCATCAGTAGAATATTAAAACAAAATTCATTTTTCTCATATTATAGTGTATGGAAACTCATTGGAAGATGATTTAAAATCTGATACATCAGGTTCTTTCCAAAGATTGTTGGTGTCATTATGCTGTGTAAGTACCAAAAATACCAAATCTTTGACTACCTTTGTTCTTTTTGTCTGCCTAGCGAAACGACCATAACCATCCTTCCAATTAGCCTATATTTACCAACTTCTTATCTTTCTTATTTGTAACATATCCAAATCAGCTCGGTCTGTTCTGTATTTTCCTTTCAGTTACAGAAGATACCTAAATTACAAAAACTAAATTTTTAATATTACATATTTACAGCATAACCGTGATACTGAAGCTGAAATCGATCGCAGCGCTGCCGTTGCTGACGCCCAAGCTTTGATTGATGCAGGTTCGTTAAAAATTCTGTGTTTTTTCTTTACGTTTTCGACGAATTTCTTTAATATCCATTATTATTCTCAGGCGAAGCTCAATGGGGTACTGATGAGTCAATTTTCAATTCAATTTTGGTCAGTCGATCTTTTTCGCAGCTAAGAGCTATTTTTGAAGAATACGAGAATCTTGCTGGCAAGGATATCGTGGAAACGATCAAAGATGAAACTTCCGGTGCTTTGGAACACGGTTTTTTAACAATCGGTACAAATTTCAATTTTTTATGCTTCTCTTACATTTTTACATTTTAGTCAAGCGCGTATCTCATGAAAATATTTTAATTAATTCGAACAATAATTTACATTACTAATAATAACTCAAGTTTCTATATTGTAGTGAAAAGCGCCAAGAATAAGAACGACTACTTTGCCGAACAGTTGGAAGATTCCATGGCTGGTATCGGCACCAGTGACCGTAAACTAATCAGAATCGTTGTAGGTAGATCTGAAATCGACTTGGGTGATATCAAACAATCATACGAGAAGATTTACGAAACAACGTTGGCTGAAAGAATTGCAGTAAGTTGTATAACATTAATCTAGATATCAAATTAACACACACAAATTAAAAGTAAAACTCATTAGTAGGTACTACCTATTTAAATTATTTCTGTTATGAAATGTATTAATAATATATAGGTAATAATATTAATATAATGAAATTAAATATTTCATGAAATTCCATTAAATATGTGATTCTTCGTGGAATATCAATTATTTTAAGTTTTAACCTAATAACTGTAATGAAAGTGATATTTTTAAACGAATCGACTGTTTTGTATTTAATCAGGATACGATAATATTATAAACACCTAAATTAATTAGTTTTTTTAGGAAATTAAAATGATTATTCTTTATAAATTATTAAGATAAATAATTAAGAATATTCAAAATCACACTTTCAAGATCGTTCTATAAATACCACGGTATATTAATGGGCGTATAAATCACTTTATTTAAATACAGAGAACACTGTATAAATTAGCACTTTAATCCATATCGTTTGGTATAATATCAACAGAGCAACGTGTATTGCATACATAAACCGTTGTAATATCATAACGTTATATTAACGCGTTTGTAGACTGACATTGAATTTATTGTTAAAGGTTAAAAATTTTTCCATAGAAAAAAAAACGTTAATTTTTATATTGCTGTCGAGTTATTAAATCGTTCTAATGAGGATTTGTTTTAGGGCGACACTTCTGGGGATTACAAGCGTCTTCTATTGGCTCTCGTGCTCTAATAAAGCTTTGAAATGCATGAGAAAAAGCACGTCCATTCTTGCTTTACCTGTACCAAATTTTTATTTCATGTAAATAACAAAATATTATTATTAATTTTATTTTTCATCGTAACGATTTAAATACATAAATTTATGTTTTATAGTCGCAATTATTATTTATTATTATTATTATATAATATATATTTATTTATTTTATTTGCTGAAACGTATTTAGAAATATTAGTTGATAGATTTCACATTCTAATCGTAGTAAATAGTAAAGTAAACGAAAAATTGTAATTGAAATTGCATTATTAATATTTATTAAATAAATATCTGTAGAAGTTTAGCGACTCGTACGAACCATTATTGTTGCTGACTAAAAAATATTGTATTAACGTAATAATAGCCTAGTTACAATTTTAATTTTATTAAACTTACATAAATAACATAATTCACAACGATAACAAATGTTTTCAAATGTTTTGAAAAACATTTTCTCTTATTGTCAACAACTATATTGGTCGTATTTTTATGGTACCTAGGTATTTGAATTGCATGTTCTTACGATCAGCAGTTCTTCGTTAAATTAATTAATTTACGAATACGACATAACGTTAATTGTATGGATTGGGGCTGCATTTCATAGAAAACACGATACAGAAAATAATATTAACTCATAAAATCCGTTGCACATACAAAAATAAAAAAAAAAAATAACGAACTAAATAAAAAAAAAAAATTTAATATTTTTTCTAGTAAATTTAACAAAATTAAATATACTAAATAGCTCAATAAATAAAAACAACCTTCTTAGTCTTCTTAGATGCTAACGATTATATTTAAGTCCATGTTCTCCACTCATTGAAAAAAATTTTATCAAAGCTATATAGGGGTTTCGATTTTGCTAGATTTGTGCTGGATATTGTGCCGCCCGTCCCGCCGTTTGTGCTTATAGTTTATAGTTTTCAAGTGTAAGGGATAGATCACCTACCGGGGCTCCGTTCATTTACTTAAGTGTCGTGATTGATGGAACTACGCCCAAAAGGACTAAAAAATATCGACCTAATACCCGTTTGTGTAACACTATAATATACTGGTACGGATAGTCAGGGATTTTGTGTCGCCTAAAACCTTGCTTAGTTAGACGGCATCATACATACATTACTAATGAAGGTTTTTGCCATAACTCGAGAAGGGACTTAGCACAAACGGCGGGAGGGACTGCACAATTCAGCACGCGATCGAAAGTCCTGGGTTTGATAAAAAAAAAAAAATTCAAAGGTCTGTGCTGGGGGACATGGACTTATATTTTGGTACTTTTGGGAATTCGGTAAATGCTAATCTTCTAATATTATAATTGTAAATTAAATGCAAATATATTTAATATATATAACATTTATTAAGTAATACGTATTTGTGTTGAAGTGTAAAATTATAACTATAATTTAATATTAATATATACAGTATATAATGATGGAATAGAATAAAATGTCCTTGACGTGTTATGTTATTATATTTTGTTCTCAGAGCGATTGTGGTTCAGATTATAAAAATTTACTTATCACGATAGTGTCGCAATGAAACGTTTTAAAAAAGGTTTATGCATTCCATCGTCAATATAATTTGGACGCGCATCGATCACTTTATATTATTATACTATACACCGATTACTTCGTTAATATTATAGTGTTTAAAAGTCCACGTAATAATGAATTTCTCGTGAAATTTTAATATTTATTTTTAATAATTTTTTTTTAAATAATAATAATATGTTAAATTCTAATGATAATTTTGCCTATTTTAGTGTACACGTGCTGACGCGCATAATTTTTTTTATTGTATGTTCTAAAAAGAAAAATTAACCACGGTATAAAACGGTGACCGTTAAAAATTACATAATTTATTATATTACATTTTTGTTTATAAAAATTATTATATATTATTATATTATATGCTATGATCTTTTGTCATTAAATAAAATACTTTTATTCTTGCGTTAACATGTTTTTAATTTTTTTTCTTTTTCTTTTTTTATGGTACCCTTGTCTTATATTAGATGTTACTGATATCGCATCTTTAATATTATTAATATTATAGAAGCACTCTGATATAGTAACGGTTTCACGGGCACATTTTACGCTTTAACCATTAATTATATAGAATAGTCTATTCTATAATCAATGCTTTAACCGTAGAACTCGTATAGTAATACGTTCTTAAAATGTTATTTCTAATATTATACGATATAACATAGAGTTTTCATACAAAGTTATAATAATGCACCGGCAGAAAACGCATTTGTTGAAATAATGCGTTTCATAGCACATTTGAGTTTGAAAACTGATTTTAATTCATAATATTATGCGGTCCGTTTTAAATCCACTTTTCCATTTTTTTTTTATCATTTTTGGTCTTATATCTTTCTTCTTCGTCAGCTTATCTGTCCATTTAGAGCCCAGCGCTGCCATCAAAATCCCTCTCCATCCATGATCCATCCCTCTGATACACTAGCTGTCTCTAAAGTTGCGTTCTGGTCTATTATTGATAAATCTTTGGCAACTACATACAATGTACTACATGACAATCCATCGAGTTTTCGGTCGTCCCAGGGATCTTGTTTTTTTTTATTATTATTTTATTGACTAACGCTTAAAGATCTTTGCACGAAATAAATATTTTTCTTATATTTTCTATTATATTAAATTAACATTGTACGAAAGAATATTTGGAAAAAATATGGAAAAAGTGAGAAACGACGATCTAAAATAGACTTTTATATGATGAATTAAAATCGGTTTCCATATTTTTCATTGAAATTAGTATTACCAAATCGATCGTAAAGTAGAAAATGCAAATTCATTTACTGCTCGCACGTATATAATATTATAATAATTATTATATGGGTAGACGAAAAAAAAAAGGCTGCTACCATTTATCCCTTTTGTCTTTTTGATCCTTGGAAGGATCACTCTGCGTCTCGTGTCAATATTATAATGCATTCGTATACAATTTGCTAATATTTATGACGCGCGGTATGAAAATGGTAAATGGTTATCGGCATAGGCGAAACTACGATTTGGACCAAGGCAATGTCAACAGAATTTCTGTATATTAAACAAATATTGAAATAAGATAAAAATAACTGTCGATAATAATAGTCATAGTATCGTAATGTTATTTAAAGATGAGAATAAAAAACGATATGTAAATAATTCAAGTTTAATAAAATGTTAGTTCAAAATGCGTCTATATAATTCTCTAAAATATAAATAATATTGTATAGACGTCTTAAAATATAATTATAATATTATACTGGCACGATATTTTGGCCTGTTTTAATGAAACTAAGTCCGGCGAGAGAACGCTCCGCGCACCGACCGAAATTAGTCTGTTTTTGCGCTTCCCTGCGCACGAACATAACAGTCATAACTACGCTCCCCCACCAAGACCGATCTAATAACACAATAATCAACAGGTTGTGATTAACCTATGTTTATCGTACAACTGATCGGCTGTCGTCGGAACCGTGGGAGTTACACGGAGGGGGAAATAATATCACACTCGACGACTGCTCGATCGTTATTTTTCATGCGCAGATTCGGCGCGTTCTCTCGCCGGAAAGAATATAGTTTGGCTTACGACTTATACAGTTATACCGATAGAGACTCATAGGCGTGTGCAGACTTCTTAGGCTGGAGGGACGAGGGACACAAACTATAATTACAATATTAGAGTAAAGATAAAGAATGAATAAACAAGTAAATAAAAGGCTATGTTAAAATTATGTTAAAATTATTTATAAGCATAATAAACATCATTTTATTATAAATTATAATATAATATAATAAACAAAATTAATTTTTTTTACAGTACCATTCGTCTGTTCTGTTTTAAATATTTTAATGTGTCAATCACCTGGTCAATATCAGTTTGATATGCTAAAAGCTAAATCTTGTTCTATGAACAATGTCAATAAGCCATCTAATCTTTCTTGTTTCTTAATTTACTTTTTACTATACTAAAATAATTAAGTTCGAAAAACTCCGTTCACGTGTACAACTGGTTACAGGAATAGTTAAAAAAAAAACTTGAAAAAAATTACAAAAAATACTTTCTCTGCCTGAATTTGATAACCATTTAATCCATTCTTCGCATTTAAAATTATTTCCTTTTTTACAATTAGAAATACCTAAAAGAATAATAAGTATATATCTAAATCTAATATTTATGTTAATATTACCCATACTATCAAAACAATTTAATATTATAAGTAGATAATTTATATAAAAAACATATTTAAAAAAAAATACTTACTTTCGGTTTCTATTTTAGAAAAAAAAATATAAAATTTTTTGGTGGTTTTTCATGTGATTTTTGTAAATCTTGTTTTCTTTTGTTTTTTGAACGGTTTAAATTTTTATTTTTTAAATCCATCACAATAACATTTTAATAAAAATAAAATAAATAATATGTGCCTTCATATGACTCGTACGTTAATGCTGCAAATTATTGCCCTGTGCAATGACGCAAAAAATAAAAATAAAATGTTTAATTATTCGTTTCAAGTGATTAACAATACGATTTCAAATCCAAGGAACACTCTAACACGGGTCACCATAATCCAAATAATCCAAATAATAAAAATATTAAATAGAAATATCGTTATTAAATATAAGATATATAAAACGAGACTTACGTCTTACATTGATAATAATATTAATTATTATTATAATTCTTTATCATGTAGTTATGAATTACGATTTTACATTTAGTAGAGCTAGGGAATTAAAATCTATAAATAATATTATTAAAAATTAAATACGAATTTCTTTTCTTTTTTTTTTTTTTAATACTTATCGTAAAATTATTTATAATATTATTTTCTTATCGGACGTATTTGATAACTGCCAGTTTAATCCGTCGAATGGATGGATCAAGTGTTTACCAGTGAATTATTTAAAAATTAACAACGATGTATTTAATCGTATTTTAGCTAGGCGTGTGACGTCGAGCAGAAAAAATTAAGCGTATAATTATTGTGTTATCGATAAAGGTATTCTGATTATTACTATTATTATTGTGTTTTTTCTGTGTTTTTTCTGTGTTTTTTCTGTGTTTTTCTATATTTTTCTGTGAATAACGAGTGTTGCCTAAATAAATAACAAAAATAGAATGGACGAATTATTATAGAACTGATTCGTGTAGTAAAAAAAAATTTAACACCGTGACGTTTGATTTTTTAACGCCCGTAATCTTTGGTTAGATGAAATATTGCGTTTACGTACAATCGTGCATTAATAATGCCTATACAATACGCCGGCTAAAAAACTTTTTTTTTTAACAAAATCTAAAATATTATTTATAATATTTTAATAATAATAATAATATTTTAATAATAATAATAATATTTTAATAATAATAATAATAATAATAATAATATTTTAATAATATTATTATTATTAATTAATATTAATATTATATATTAAGATAATGTATGTCGAGTATTTTTGTACGTAAAAAATAATTAACGACATAATACGAATTAATGTGATTTAAAAAAAATATTTTATACTAATTATATGAGTACTAACCTAACCTAACCAAAACTAACTGATTTCGAAAAATTGCAAAAAATAGTTTTACAAATTCATATTTATTTATTTTTCTGATATTTATATATTATACTTACACTAATTGTGTAGTTTTATTTCACACTCGTTAAATATTATTCTATATCATCATATAAATACGATTAGAAAAGCATCTTTTTGAATTTCATTTTCAAATCGAGTGACTATTTAAAAATTATTTTTTCTGATCGGAATTTTACAAAACTTTCAAATAACAAATTAATATCTATTTAAATAATTCAATTAATCAACGAGAATTTTGAATTAACTAACTATGTTGTATTGTTATGTTAATTTATTGCTTTGTGTAATTTTATTTTCAGAGCGAATGTGGATCGGACTGTAAAAGTATGCTAATTGCTGTTGTTGATCAATAAATTATTGTGATATTCATCACGAATAACGAAAAGATGCTCTTCTACTTATTGAGAGATTTGAACGTGTAGTAATAATTAGGTACACATAATATTAAATTTTAAATATTTATTTCGAAATATTATGAAAACTTTCAAACGCTCGTGCACTTCATAAATTGTCAAATTGAATTATATAACAATTATTCTTAAATGTGAAATGGCTTAAATATTATATTTTTATATAACCGATTATAAAATTAGCAATTTTATTATTATTATTATTATTATTATTATTATTATTATTATTATTTTAATATTTAATTTATTTTAATTTATTATGAATTTAAATGTTTATGTTTCAATTATTTAATAACAATATTATTAAAAATTATATTTTATCATTACAGCAACTTGGAAAATATTATTTTCATTGGCAATAAATTGATTATTAAAAATATTAAGTTTTTCATGTTGTTATATTGTAGAAAATACAAGCAATACATTTACCAATAATAAGACATGCTGCGAACAAAACCTTTTTACGGGTAAATAAATAAATAATTTAGGTATACTATTACATACCACTTACCTATTAGGTGCAACCCAACCCATCATACAAATATATTATATTAATTTAACACATTTTAAAAATTATTTGTAATTTTTAAACGCGATTCCATTTATTAACATTATTTTTCACTAATACGATCAATTGATCAAATTGAATTAATATAATTTAATATTATGTTAATGAGATTCTTCACACGTAATACAATTTGATATCCCAACTTTGGATATATAACAAAAAGTTTTCATTTTTAACTATAATAAATTATATTTTTCTTCTTTTATGTTTTTCATCAGTATGATAAACGTGATTAATATTTCTGTTTTATAAGAATTAATTATTATTTATTGTTTACTAACATTATTGTAGGAACTTAATAATAACCAAATTTTAGTGTACAAAAAAAAAAAAATATAGAATTTTTGATAGACCATCAATCATACTCAATTTATAACACAGAAAATTTAAAAAAAATTGTTTTACTAACACAGTTGGTATTTAAAACCATTTAAGATAATCATTAAACGTGTTTAACACAACAGTCATAATACTTATATACAATGTTATATAGATTCATCTCATAAACTAAGAACTTTCCGGTACCTCAACAATATGATACAACACAAGACCGTTAATTTTTGTATTATAAAATTTTTCATCTATTATTAAAAAATCTAAATCAAATATTTTTTTAAAATATAAATATAATTAGTCATAACTCATAAGGAATAAAAATATAATACCACGAATGTGTTTATAAAATATAAATTTATGTCACAGAATATTATAAATTGATGTGAACACAATACACTCGGTATTTAATATTTATCTTTTTAAACAAAATATTTGTACATAGTATTATTCATTTAAAATTTAATTTAAACTGAAAATATTGAAATATGAATATAGAAATTTTAGTAAATAAACTCACAATTAAAAAATAATTGACAATTATAAAAAAAAAATTGAATATAAATAAAAATAAATGCTTTTTTCTATTATTATTTCCATTGACTTCATTAACAATACACTAATTATAAATTTATGTGATAATTAGTTATTTCCATAAAAATACTTAATAATATTATCTTATACATAAATTATATATATATATATATATATAGCCTATAGGTGCCATCATATTGTATAAAATAATATAAATAAAAATGTAAATGCTTTTAGACTTCGGTTTTAAATTAACATAATTTAATTAAACTAAATGAAACATTTTTAAGAAAGGGCTCAACAATTTTTTTTTAAGTATTGCCTTAAACACAAAACAATTAATTGAAAATACAATAACATGATATTTCAAAAATTATGCAACTATAAAATAATATTTCTACAATAATTTATTAATTATAATAATTTAAAATATATATATTGAAACCCAATTTTATGTACATTATATAAAAATAAATTAATATTTAATAAAATTATAATAAAACTTTTGTTTGTATAAAATATATTGATCACATAATAATTTGAGGTTCCGGTACAGAGGTACTAATTGATTTGTGCGGTAATACTTGTCCACCATTAATATATAATTCATCCTTAACAATAACATCTTCACCGAGCACTGTAGTATTTTCCATACGGACCCAACATCCAACTACTGAACGCCATCCAATAATGCAAGAATCTAACCATGTGTGTGATTTTACTGTAGCCCCTCCTAATATGGTACATCTCCGTAAACAGGCACCATCTTCGACAGTTACATTTGGACCAATAGTAACGTTTGGCCCAATTTTACAACCTTCACCAATTTTTGCTGATGGATCCACTAGAACATTACCTATAATACCATCAGATGTATATAACAAAGATGGTTGACGATTCTTTAATGATGTTAAGTACATGCACATTCCTGTAAAATAAAAATTTCAATAATTTAATATTTTCAAAATTCAAAGATGTATTATACTCATATTTTAATATATATAACGGAAAAAAATAACTAACCGGTTAAGAAATCTTTTGGCTGTCCAACATCCATCCAGAACCCTTTTAAATTAAATGCATATAATTCACCGTCTTGTGCCATGAAAGGGAATACATCTTTTTCAATACTCATTGGTTCCAATTTAATTCTCTCTAACACAGTTGGGTTTAAAATGTACATGCCTGCGTTAATTTTGTTGGAGACAAACTCTTGGGGTTTTTCAATAAAACTATTTATGAGACCATTCTTTTCATCATACATTACAACACCATACTTGGATGGTTCTTCGACCTTTGTCACAACAATAGTACCTTCATGACCGTGTGATTTATGGAACGCAAGTAAGTCTTTAAATGGATATTCACAAATAATATCTGAATTTAAAACGAAAAATGGTTGATTTTGATTATTAGCTAACAAATTCTTTGCTAAAGCTAAAGGTCCGGCTGTGCCAAGTGGTTCTGTTTCATGGGAAAAAATTAGCCTTACGCCGAGTTTCTTGGCTTCGTCACTCATTTCTTTTTCCATTTGTTCAGCGCGATACGAAACTGCCAAAATAACCTTAAATAAAACAATTGAATATATTATGTTAAAATTATTCAGGTACATTACAGGTTTTCATTACTGGGTATTCAGAAGAATAGGTATACAAAATTGCTTACTTCTCGCACTCCGGCTGTAACCAAAGCTTCGATCTGATGGAGTATCATCGGTTTGTTGGCAAACTCAACAAGCGGTTTTGGTCTGCTCAACGTCAGCGGACGCAGACGAGTACCGTAACCGCCAACCAGTATCAGAGCTTTGGATTCCGTCATTTCGGATTTAATCGAAACGCATGGACACACTTGACGCCGACGAACTCCAGTCATTAGCCCCTACATTACCCGTCGACGGATGGCAGAAAAATATAACGGGTCGGCGAAATTTTAAAACAAGAGAATAGGTAGCTTCACGAAACGTCCTAAACGACAAATATTCCGACAGGCGTGTCAAAAATTATATTTCGTACGTACACAAGTATTCGTTTGCTTTTTTTTTTTTTCGAATTATTATTATTCTTCCTAAAATTATTTTTCGCGTCGACGAGACGAGCGATGTTTTCTGAAACGTGGACGGTCCATGATTGAATAAACGTGCGTGTTCCGATCGATGCCACGTCGTAAACGTCGACAACCACTCACGACATTTGATCCGTTTTTTATCAGTTGAAACCAATAATTCACGGCCGCGTCGAGCGTTTCGTTAGAAACAATGAACAACGGAAATTCGATTAATTAACAATTTATTAATGCCAACACATAACGTAATACTTGAAAAGCGACTGATGCACGCCCAGTAACGATTATCGAATTAGACGACGTCCATCAACGGCATTATTGTTATCTTATTTTAATGTTATACATTTATATAAAATTAAAGATTAAACGTTCGACGATCGCGGGCTAGACAGCGGCGGCGGCGGCATCGCCCGTCGCATTGGTCGGTAGTCGGTACTCCGGACTCTGGAGCACATAAAAAATTAAAAAAATAATAATTAATAATAATACATAAACACTGTTATCACGCGTGTTATCAGACACGGCGGCAGCCTTGTCATCGACCACGGAGCGTCGGACCGCGAACGATAACGACGAATTGATAAGTATGATGTTTTGCGGGCAGAGAGCGTAACGGGTTCTTCAATATTTATCCGTGGATCTAAATAACAATATTATAATTCAATTTTCAGTGACGGATTTAAGGGGGCCAGTGGGCCACACAGTGATCTGGGTCCCCCCCGTGGGTCTTTTATAAATTATTCTATTTTTAATCGTTTTGATCCGAACATTTGAAATGACAATTTAAATTCTGTTTTATGAAGGTTTTTTAATCATAATTTACTTCCATACCTATAAGTAAAATAATATTTAATTAGCGCCATAATCTACTTTGAGGCAGAGCCGAATTAAGGAATTGGAGTAGTATGATGGATATCCGTTTGACAAAAAGAAAAAAAAAAATGAACTTTGTAAAGAAAAACATCGAACGTTGACATTCATAATTATTATTAATTATTAATAACAAAACATAATTTAATTGCAATCGTTCATTTTTATTAATAATATTGAAAATATCCTATAAATCACGATGATATGCATATCACAACATTCTCGAACTGTTCTCTGTAACTGAAAAAATGAATAATTATGGCCAAACGATGCCGTCTATCCATGACGCGTAATTAGAAACTCTCGTATAAACTCCGGGTGCGTTGGGCTCGCCGCAAAGTTTTCCGAAAGACGTAATACCCACTTGCGTGTATATACATTCGAATCTAGGATGCAAAATCTGTAATGGTCCACCAGAATCGCCCTGTAAACACAAATCGTTAAAACAAAATTTCATTTGTCCTAGTTACGCGTATTAAATTGCATTTGTCCTAGTAACGCGTTATACCGTCAGGTTAGGTCATACCTCATACGTTTTAATAAAATACGAGTATCGGAGTATATTTAGTTACACGGAACGTATTTTTCAAAAATTCTAAAAATTTAAATTATAAAATTATTCCAAACTTTAACTTTAACCGTATAAATTCGATAATAACATTAAAAAAATATAATAAGAATAAAAGAATTACGTTTAGCTGAATAATTTAAGTAGGTAAGTATACGTTATACAAAATAGCTCTATCACTCATCAAATCGTTTGTTATAAAATATTTAAATTATAAATTTTATTTGACTGACGAATCTTCCTACACTAATTCTTGTAATATTAATAAAAATAATATACAAATTAATTTACTATTTTTTTTTTTAAAAAAAAATAAACATATTATTAAGATATTTATTAATTATATACGTATTTTCTCACTTGGCAAGTATCTTTGCCACCTTCCATTTTTCCTGCGCACAGTTGACTGTTCGGATTTATTCCGAAAGCTAATTTGTTACCTGTGACATACGAATAACTACGATTACAGTCATTTTGTTCGATTATGTCTATCGTAATCTTCATCAAAATATTACTCGGTGGACCACCTAAAAATTTAAAAAAAAAAAAAATAATAACAATAATATTTGCGTTTCGTTTCTATTTAATATTTAATATTTAATTTTTCGAAATTATTGAGATATAGATACTTAACCGTATATTTTATTTTCTTATCACGGCCGTTTTATCTATTTCTAAATATTAATCAACTCGCTCGATTAAAAATAAAAACTATAGACTATACTCGTACGAGTGAATAATTACCTGAATTAGTTCTACCCCAACCGATAGCGATGGCTTGTTTGGCGGCTAATTCTATCTCAGTATTTATACAAATCGGAAAGATAAATTTGTTAAATCGTACTGGCTCGTTTAGTTGATAGATACCAATGTCGTTGTATACTAACGAAGGTTTGTAATTTGGATGCAAAATACGCCTAACGATTTCACGAATCTCAGGATCTGGGTTACCTTTGTCCGTTCCCAAGTCGCTGTCGCCTAACAGCGCCCATTTAATCGGACCTCTGAAAACAATAGACGCACCGTGAAAAACGATTCAAACGAAAATTGAATTTCTTAATTTCATTATAAATACTTTTATCTATATAAAATGGTAGTTATTTATAATAAAAAATAATAATTTATTTATTCGATAAAATTAATATCTAATTATTTTAAAATTACATCGGCAATCGCTTACACGTTATATATTTTATTTTCGTTAAATATATGTTAACAAACAATATTTAGGTATATGTTTAACGGTTAATTTTTTTTTTTTTTGTTTAATAACGACTTTTAACGTCATATTCATACAGAAAATACAACACGAATTTGTTTTAAAAACGTACAGGCATAATATATACCTACATCTTGTTTTATATAACTTACATTTATCAGCTATGAATAAATAAATAAATAGGTTATTTAAATATATTACAATACGTTTTGGGTTCTAATAATTAAAAGAAAATTGTAAATAATTAATTACTTGGTGGCAATTTCCGAGCAATGTGCTGCTGAAAGTACGTATTGGTCACTGATCAAAGATCCACCACAAAACCATTCAACATTTTTAACGTGAACTCCAAATCCTAAAACTACCTAAATTTACACGAGAAAATTTAACAAAGTTATATCTATTTAAAAAACGAGTGTTTTTTATTTTTATTTTTTTTTTAGAAATTGAGTTATTTACCATATGTGGAAATTCACTTTCTTCGGCAGCGGTTCCACCAACGATAGAGAGTTGATTTTTTTCAGCGTTTCTTTTCGTCCGACAACCGCCAATATCAATTGTACCTCCACCTTTCGTAGTCAACGAATAGTATTCATTACACTCTACGAAATCAGTTTTATCGTATTATCGTATAGACTGAATAGTGTAAATAGGTATATTATAATAAAAAAAGAAAACAATGATTATGATTTCACTAACTTTCGGAAAGTCGTTGGTTAATAAGTGCAGTTTCCGAAGAAGTTGGGCAACAGACAACGGGAACCTGCCCACGGAATCTGCAAATCACCGGATACATTGATCCATTTTTGACAGCTCGAAGAACACTCGGACATTGGTCGATTAGCTTACACTCATAATTGTCATTAGTCTTGGTAATCGCTTTACACAGCTCGTCTATAACGAAACAAAACAAATCGCTTATGAAATTAATATTGCAACTTTATAACATCATTTTAAGAAAATAATTAATGCAGGTAGGTACTTCACCGTCATTCAAGTTTGAGGAATGCAAAACGACTAGAAATTTAAAAAACAAAAACCACTGAACTATGTTTTTTAACATTATATATTATGAAAACTGGTACAAAAATACTTATAGAGATACATAAAACAATAATATCCACGTGAATCATAACTTTTACAATATGTGCTCGTATACGTCGTACATATAACCGTGTAATGATATTATATTGACTATACCACAACACTATAAAAGTATTAATATTATTCATTTAAAACTTCCACTGTGATATTATTGAAACGCATATAGTCGAACTGGTTTGCTTTATATTGACGATTGTTCTATAACGGATTTTGTAATATTTATCAAAAGAAAAAAAATATTTTATTATATATAGGTACATTCAAAGTCCTTGGTGTCTCACGAATCACGTCAATTATTATTATATCAATAATTATCCCGGAAAACAAATATATAATATTATGTATAACAATATTATTCATTAATAATTGTATAATACAACTATAGAAGATGTTTCTTGATAGCGGAATTTCTATAATATTATTAAAAATATTAATTTTATAGTTTATTCAAGATTTCAAATTTTATGCATACAACCACAATATTTGAAGAATAGTCAATAGAATCTTAAAAATTTGATACAAGGAATACAGATTTTTTTGATATAAGGCTCATTATATTTTTATTTGACATAATATTAAATCATTATTAAAATTATTTCGATTTTAATCTCGTCAGTGGAACCACCATTATTAGGTATAGTACCTAACCCTAAGTTTTTTTTCGAAATTATCATTAAATATAATTAAAGACATTTAAAATAGGCCATGTTTTAGTCAAATATAATAATTCAAAAAGAAAATTTTTAGATCCATACTTTAATGTTTTAAAGTAAAATGATATAACCCTTTAAATTAAAGAACATTAATGCAAATTAAAGTATTAAAGTAAGTCAAAACAAATCCTACAAGAATTGTAAACTTGCACGTTGAAATGTGCAAGCAATTATTAAAAAAATGAATATATATTTTTTTTAATTTAAAAATGAAGTGATGCAGTTTTTACAACAACTTTAATTAATACAAAAGTTAAAAAAATATAATTATTCTAAATTTTCCCTGTAAAATTTCATTGTTATTTTTCACCAACAATAAAATATTTTCTATATAGGTAATAAAAATTAAAACGGAATCTAATAAACAATTTATAAATTTTTATTTTACAATGTTATAATTTCTATTCTATACTTATATCTATATTATAAATAGGTACGTAATATTAGCTTAAATAGATAATATAAAATTAATATTTCTTAAACAATTTCAATAAATATATAGTAAGTATAGTAAGAATAAGTCTATTTGGTTTACGTATTTATTTGGTCCAGTAAAAATGATAATATTTGATAATATTTTACTTATACGTACTCGTATATAAATGAGTAACAAAAGCAACTTTATTATATAAATATATTAAGTTAATTAACGATAACATTGATTACTAGTTAGGTACTACTATACGACGTAGATTTACAGTTACGTAAAATATATAATATATAATGATAAGTAGGTACCAAGTATAAATGAATTGTTTTTTGTTAATTTTATTTTATTCGTCGTTTGTTTTTACCTAACAAATGGGAAAACAATAGTATTAAAATGTAAATAAATTAAATATCATTACAAAATGTATAAAAATTGTAGATTATGTGGAATATTATACCTAATTTATAAACAAGTTGAAACTATATCATAAAACAAAAATATGATATATTGGAAATAATAATTTTTCAATTTTCAATTGCGGTTCATATTTTCTACAATCCAATTGATAAAAGTAGTGATTCTAGTGTATATTGCTGGAAATCCTGGTTCGCCACATTTTTTATTTCCGTACGACACTATACCCACCAAATAATACTTATCACTTCCATTTAATTGTGCCATTAGTGGACCTCCTGAATCACCCTGAAATCAATAACAATATAATTTTTCCGTTAAACGTTTTCTATGAAAATTTTTTATTACCTGACAAGAGTCTAATCTTCCCTCTAGATATCCGGCGCATAATACTTTGTTATCAATAACTACATTGGCTTCTCGTTTGTATGCTTGTTGACAATACTTGATGTCCAATAATGGCACGTCAACCTCCATTAATTTAGTGTTAGGCGGTTCATCTAAATAATTTGTGATATTTTAAAATTTATAACTCAACGTTATCATTAAAAAATTATCACATGGGTACATAATATTAATATTATATTAATAATATGTAATAGCAGTTACAGTATTCTATTTGTCAATTTTTATCAGAAAAATATATTTTTCGAAAATACTAAAACTTATTGTATTAGTATTTTACAATTAACTATGTTAAATAAAATTTTTGAAAATTTTATTGAAGCTTAAATGCATATTACTAAATTCAGTTCTAAATTAATGTGAATACTACGATACATATTTATGACTTTTTTTTTTTAGCAGTTTAAAGTATAAGAGCTGATATATCTGTGGAAGGGATACAGGTCTAAAGACGATAGCGTTGAATTATAATTAAAATTTGAATGCGATGAATCAGATTTGGGTATTTAGGTGACTCATTTAGTGGTTTTATATTGAACATATAGAGACTGTACGAATGTAAAATTTTTAATTACATACATTACATTATGTGATGAACATCGTTCAAAATCATTTTCTGGAATGTAACGATTTATCATTGCATTCAAATTTTAATCAAAATTCAACGCTATCCTCTTTAAACCTGCAGTATCCCTTCCACGGAGGTATCAGCTTATGTTTTTAGATTTTTACTTCTGTACGTTGATGTGCTTGTTGATCCCCAACCAGCAATACTTGCTATAGTTGACACCGCATCTACATTTTTCGTATTTGAAGCGATTGGCAGGCAAATCGGCTGAATAAATTCTGTACAAAAATATTTTTTGCAAAATTGTAAAAATGTCGCGAAATTCTAGAAATACATTCTTACAGCTACAATTATATAAGTGCACATTACAAACATACAATGGGTTAGATTAGGTCAGGTTTTAATACAATATTAAATTATCAAATAGAAACTAGCGTGCTTTATTATACATTTACGATAAATCCGACGACTTATTCAAATTTAATAAATAGGTATATTATTTACCTGTAAATTTTACTGCGTTTCTTAATTTCACCAATGAGATATCGTAAGTTTTCTCAATTTTGTTATATTTTTCATGTGGTATAATACGTTCAACCGGGACATCTAATGGAGTTGCTCCATCATTGGCGTTAGGATTTAAATCCAATTCGGCTAAACGAACCGTGACCCTATATATAAATAATGAAAAATATATTAGTTTTAAATATTTATTATACAGATGAATATATTTTGATTGATTTAAACGGAATTTATGTAATTAAATATCATAATGAATTAACATTTATTCACAGTTTATAATTGTAAAGATCGGTTACGCAGTGTGCAGCTGTAATTACATATCTACTTGTGACCAAAGTACCACCACATGCCCATTGTAAACCATTATTTCTACTATATGATAGCTGATATCCTAGGGTAACAATCCAAGGCCAAGCACCTATAAAATGTGTATTAATATTATTTTTATAAATATATACCGAATAAATGATAGTGGTATACATTATATATAAAATAATACATTCCTCATCAGTCATCATGTGATGACAATATGAGCATTGGTACCTTAAACTAAAATAATTGATAATAATATATGTGGATACCTACCTAAATGTGATTCCTTCCCGCCGACGATTTTATACGGAGTGCTAACGGTTATTCCACAAGTTTCTTGTGATGTTAGTTTAGCAGTAAATTTCTTTACGTCATCCGCAGACTCCTTTGTAACGTTTTTTTGTTTCGATGTACTCGAAGATAAATTTTCGAAAGGACAACATACTTTTGGGTTACTGCCTTCATATCCACAAAACGATTTTCGAAGTGTATCCACAGCAGATGGAATTTGATTTCGGCGTTGTAATAGTAATTGTAACTTTGGACAACGCATAAGGTCGATACAACTACCGTTTTCATTGTTTGGCGTACGACATACTGAAATTATTACAATATTTTGTTTAAAAAAAATAATCAATTTATTAATATAATAATATTTATAATAAATTTTCATTATTATAATTGGAGAAATCTATTTACGCCCCAGAATAGCCCAATTGTATCCCGGGGGAAAGGATATTTGCGTCCAAAAGATAATGCACTACTTGTCGAACTCTATAACTTAACGTTGTCGTTCATTATTTTTAATTTTGAGAGTTGTAACTTGTAAGGAATAATATATTATATTATTATTCTTGTAGTTCTTGTTATTGTTTTTAATACTTACATTAAATATTTATTATTAAAATAACTCACTATTTTTATTGGACTGTGCAACTACCGTTCCAATCATAAATGTCATAAAAATAAAAAAATAGTATTGTCTCATATTGAAACTGAAAAATAAAATAAAATTCAGTATTAAACCATATGAATAATTAGAACAAACTAAATTTTTTATTAAAAAAAAAAAAATTCTTGGAAGATATACAGGTGTAAAGAGGATAGTGTTGAATTTTGATTAAAATTTGAATGCAATAACAAATCATTACATTCCCAAAACGATTCTGAGCGAAGTTCAGTCTGATAATCTATGTATTGATTAAAATTATTACATTTTTATTAAAATATAAAACTCATTAATACAATAGATTTACATTTAAATTTCAACGTAAGAGTTTTAAAATGTATAATAAGTATACATTATATGAACACCCATTAAAATTTTTAGGTTGCGAAGTTCAATATAAAGCCAATCATAAATCCATAAAACTTACCCAAATATCCATAACTGACTTTACTGAATTAGTAATTACTATCATATCGATCATTTTTGCGTTCATGTATTTTGTTAATTAAATATTTATATAAAAAATGTATTATTTTGAAAAAATATATTCCATTGAACCTAAAATATTTTAAATTATATATTGACACTACGTCAATATAAAGTAGTTATAAACCTGTTTTATTCGTTTGTCCTTCATAATGTCTAAAATATTATTAATTTTTGTAAATCTATAAAAAAAATTATTTTTACGTTATAATTAGGTAATACTCGTATAAATGATTTTTTAGATAATTGGAATTTGGATTTTGGAAGTATCACATATATGATAGGTATATCAGATGTATAATCACAAGCGTATATTGTGTGAATTATAAAAAAATCTTTCATTTAACCCCACCAATTAGGTAAGGTCTACGCAGAGGGGGGACATCTGCCCCGTAAATCTGCCACTGAATTGTAGAAGGTCATATTATGTATAAATACTACACAGATCTTCACGGAAAAAATTTAAATATAAATCTATTAGGTATATTAAACTATACCTATATAATTATAATCTTATATTACGTATATTTAATTTTTACCCGTTTAACGAAAATATTTGAAATTTTAATTATTTATTTTATTTTCTAATTTCATTCCTTCTGTTAAAAAAAAAAATCCTTAGTGTACTTCATATAATTGTAGGTAAAAAATAAATCATAATATATTAGTACCTAATTATTTATTTAAGTAAATTTTTAAATTCTCGTCCTTCTTAATATGAAATAACAATAGACAAGTTATTAGTACCTACATATATTTTTGAAGAAAGTTTAAAAAATTTACTTGAAATAATAATATATGCCACAGATTATAGAACAAGACCCAGCAAATAAAAAAAAATTAGGGTAATAGACTAATAGATATAATTTTCATTATTTCTAAATAATTTCAAGAAAATAAAAATTTAAATTAATACGTCATTTCTCACGTGGCTCTATAGAAATGTTTTAATATTATTGACCGAGATAAACGCAAAATGACATTCCATCTGGTATCTGGTTATAAATAAAATACCCGAATTGAATCTTCTATATCCGACCAATGACGCGACTTTTTTTTGTAAATAAAAAATAATATTAAATAATAATGATACAAATATATACGCTAACCCAAGTCATTACGTATCTCTCGGTCCAGACTGTTGTCTGTGGGTTCAAATATTTTAATAATATTATAATAAATATAATAATAATTATGAGAGCTACTTACGAGTTTAACGGGTAAGGAAGTCACTGTCCTCAAGTATAATTTTAAGTTAACCGTGAATTTATGTGCCCGAGGGGTATGATTAATATTGATCAGTATTTAACTTCTTTTGGCTTCCGCTTAGTTTCAAATCTAATCGTTATTTATTTATTTATTTATTTTTTTAAACCCTATAATTTTAAATAATTCCCAAACAATTTTTTAAATATATAAACGATCGTCGATCAATTCAGGATTTAGTAGTTTAAATTATATCACAAAATATTCATGATATTTTTTAACTGTATTAAACATTTTTTTTTTCGTATATTATATTAAATATATTTAAATTCTATTATTTCGTCGAGTACAGGAGTACACAGATACCTATTAATTTATTAACTAATAATATTGTAATATTTACGTAAAAAATTTAAAATTTCAAAATCGTTATTTTAACATATTTATTTTTTATATATAGAGATAACGGAATAATACTATTCTTAATATTATATTTCTTATCTTAATGAAAAGAGTTTTGTGAAAAATAAAATGTTTGTTTTTTATGTTGCGTGAAATTTTAAGATGGCAAATTGAACGATAGTAAATTCTTATGAGTCGGCTTTCTAGTTTCATTATAGCAATCCTATTTACGAATCTTTACATTAAAATATATAATACAATTTTCTTGGTGCGTAAGTCATTCGTTTTATATTGTAATTATTTACAATATGATTTAATTAGTGATCCTTGATATTTAAATGACTCAAGATCTTATTATTGATAATATTAATTCTATAATATATTAATATGTGCTTCGATATAAAACGACGTAAAATATTTCATTTTCAATGAATCGAAATGAATTCTCAAAAATCGTCACATTCATGATACTAAAAATTCATTAAATCTCATCGTATAATTTCATACAACTTAAAAAATCAAAATAAAAAAAAATCATAATCAATTGACGTTTTTTATAAAAAAAAGTTATAAAAAAATATAAAATTCGTCTCCCAACTATAATAATATAATTAGATAAAATTGTATTTTTTTTTTACCGAGATATTATTAATAAATACAAGTACGTCAGACGAAAATGCAATATTATGATGGTAAATAATAATATATGACTATTCTGAAGTTATTTTAACCGTAATCATATTATTATACTCGTATGATTAACACGAATGAAATCCGGCGTTTCGCGAAAATAAAATTGTCAAAATTAGCCGTACGTATAAATTATACCGACCTGAAATTTTGATCCATTCTGAGACACCGTTTCGTTACGATCGTTTTCTCAGATTCTTCAAACTTGGATGGAAACAACGCGACGATGTGACAAACTGACAACTACTCAACTATTCGTTGGATATTAAATACAAATTCAGTAAATATCTTCAATATAAAACCCGATTACTGTGCGGAGCGTGTGTTTGTATACTTTTGCATTACAAGTCACTGAGAGCTGAATCTGGAATTTTATATAATAATATAACTACGTTGTCGTCACAAAAAAAAAAAAAAAAATACCCATAACCGGTATTCGGTTTATCATCGACTAGTTGGTAGTATATTATAAAATAAAAAATTACGTACGAGTTAACACCATATTGAAAATCCAAAACGCCATTTGTCAATCGTTACCATTTGTACATTATACGTTTTAAGATTATAATATATTATTACGTTTGTAACTAAATATAGATTCACAAGTGACAAGTATTACCATTGATTATAGAATATTCTATATAATCAATGGCATTACGTATAGGAATAGATTTTTTGATAGTGAACCCATATAAATTTAAATCTTTTAGGTAGGTACTAAAATGTAGCCAAATGAAAAAAAATTAAAAAAAAAAAATTTTATTATATATAGGTAGACATAAGCTAAATAAATTCACCCATTAAACTTTACGAGTAATTGGTAAAATTTATTTCTATTCTTCAATCAATTTAACACTTTTAATTTTTTAATTTTGTTACCATATAAATAATTCTTATTTCAGAACATTCAGCAAATTCATTATACCGCGTTGTATGTTTGAAAAAACCTAATTAAAAGAAGTGTTATTAATCATAAAATAATATTTTTATGTTCAAAAAATTAATTTAATACAATTTCAATACCTACAACATTTCAATCATAAAGCAAAAGCAGTCATTAATATTTATAAAATGTTATACTATTAAAATTTAATGTAAATAATTATAATTATCTCTGCATTTTTGACTTTAGAAAAATATTCTATAGGTAGGCAACCGTTGAAGATACTAATTAAGTATATGATTGTGTTAATGGGAATTTGTGTTTAGAACTCCATTGCGTTTTAGGATGGAATATTTAATATAATTGAACAATAACCTAAATAAATTATAATTCAATAAATGTCTTAAAATAGACACATAATTAAATCCTCAAATGATTACCAATCCCATTTATAATAATCAAGATAATTTTTGATGCCATACAATTTTTTTTCTACATTTAAAAATAACAGATCATAATTTTTAAATTATAAAGAATTCTTAAAGAATCACAACTATCAATTTAAAAATATTCTACTAATATATATTAAATTTTCAAGGTAGTCTATTATAATTAAGATTTGTTGGTTATTTATAACAATTGAATCCATAAAAATATCATATTCTTTCATATCGCTGAAAATTACAAAATTAAATAGATATTAAAAATAATTGAACAGTTAAATCAGGAAATACTTTTATACAACTAGAATAGTTATGTAATATTAATTTAGTCCCAATAATACATTTCAAATTTTATTAAAAAAACTTACTTTACTTTTTTACTTCTACTTTTTACTTTTGAAACATTTTCAAATTATTTAGACTTGAAATTAAATATCAATTTTTGATGTTTTCATATATATATAAAATTTTTACGAGTACAATAAACAATTATTATGCACTAACGATACTTTAGTTATTCTATAATAATTAAAATTAAAATTATAATTTCCATAAATTTTAGATTATTTAGACTTTTGGGAAATTCAAAAAATGACTAACAACAAAGTACCAACTAGATGGAATTTTCAATCGAAAGCTTAACTAAAATTTATAGAACCTCATCCACCTACAATAATTTTTCATAATTTGTAACAAATATAAAAAATATGTAGATATATATATTTTTTTAAATGCATTAATTAGACCATTGTCTATTATCGTAAGTGTACGATTATATATCGAGTTTTATTATTAACCATTTTAGAACATTGTTCCGGAAGGAACTGATATGTAGGAATATTATGTATTACAAAGAAAAAACACATTATAATATATTATATATATATATTCCTATATATAAAAAAGATTAAAGTTAGCCACCCTGATGGTGTTGGAGGTTAACCTAATCACGATGGTGGTGAGTTAAGCGACATGAAAAAAAAACTATGTGCAGCGACGTTTCCTCGCCATGAAGTCTTCCTTCCGCTGCGCACTCCTACGCTTTTGGTGGTTCATGGGAGCACTGAACTGGGTCACCCCGTCATCCAATGCTAAATTCTGATTCGGCATCTGAAGGGCCCGGTAAATATGGTCAGTGCATTCCTCCCAACCGCGATCGAATGCCGCCAACAACACCGGATCAGCCTGCAAATCTCGTAAGGACATGGTACGGACCTGCTCCGGCGTCCACGTCGTCGTGGTCGTTACTGGAGCCTCAACGCCCAATCGCCGTACCACCTCGATACATTGGCATAACAGACCCTCCAACTGCTGCATGATCTCAGGTGTTGTAGTTGTTTTCATTGTTTCTCGGTGAACAGTAGTTGTCTATGAAAAAAGGAACGTAGAAAACATGGACGAATAAAAAATAGTATTCAAATAATTTCATGATACGTCACGTGATTTTCGCGAATGCTTTCGGAATTATGGCGCTCTTCACTTACGAGACATACGAGGTTTTCCTTGGAGATAGCTGGTCGCGGTTAAAAACACACCTTTTTCGACCCGCTTATCCGACCTCACGGGCTCCCACCATCATTTTTCGGTGCGAAACCTGCGTGAAAACCATTGGTATGCTTTCGACAAGTGGCGTGCTTTGTAGAAAACTACACATCACCCACAAAAAACTCACATTTCTTGGGTCCACTTGTCGTCTTTTTGATGATACCTAGCTACCTAATTCTCTACCTGGCCTGTCCACATTTATTTCTTCCGTCGGCGGTTACCATTTGTAAACAACAAAATATATTAAACTTAATTATTTAGCGTAACGGAACACGGGCACAAACGGCGTACGTGTACACGTGTCGTACGTTATCTAAAGTCGATTTATTGCGGTGTCGTATGCTATCTACACATTTTCCCATCCTATTTTTAATACGTTACCAACTACGAAACGGTTGTATTCGCATACGTTGTGTCGTCTATACTCTATACTGCGGCCGACGAGAGAGCACTTTTGGGCGGCGACCAAAACTCGTCCGTTCTCGCGCACTCCCACCACTAAACCTCCCAAACTACTGGCCGCCGACATCGTTGTCGCCACCGCCGCCGACGCGGCTGCCACCACCGTTTGAAATTTGGGTACAAAAGCACGGAGCTCGATCATTTGGATGCGCGAAGGAATAGTGCTCTCTCGTCGGCCGCAGTATAGTATGTGTACTATGTGTTTTAGAACATTCAGAGTCGTTACAAACTTACGAGATACAAAACTTTTCAAATTTTTACGACAAGTCGGGTGGGCTACCTGAAATTGTCCCCCGCCCTGCCTTTTAAACCTGTAAAATGGCGGTAAATGTGGACTTGTAAATTAATTGCAAAAAACTGACGTATGAGACACAAAATTTAAAAAGTTCAGTTAAAATAGGTGGGCCAACTTCATTGGGGCCTTACGAATTTACAATCAATATGATAATCGTTTAACTGCCGGTGAGCGGACAACGTTGACGAATTCGAAAGATGTTTTTGGATCGCACGTGTTCGTATTATTTACGACTTTACGAGTAATATGGAATAACAAAATAATATTCTAAAGTCAAAACGATACACGTGTTCGCGCGAACAGGCTGGATGCAGTGTGGATGTGGAAGGTTATTTATTATTTAGGTTGTCCGTAAATAATATTTCCGACCCGTGTCCCGTGTGTGTCTCAAACTCTGCATGCTTGTACCTTGCGATTGCAGGCAACCGATGTGTACTCAGTTTTCCCTTGATCGTAATAGCACTACACAGTCCAACTAGTGGTTCTCAACTCGTTTATTGCTAAAATTAACAGTCTAATACGCGATGAGAATTTTTTTCTTACTTAGAAGTGTTAACTTAGTAACTTATCATTAAACAGTCACTTACCGATGATTCCTTTTCGGGGACCAATTTGTACCGAAATGGACAATAATCCAGAAGGTAACGTACTAAATATAACTGATATATACTAATAACTAATATTATATAGAAAGAAAAAGAAATTAAAACTTATTACATAAAAGACTATATGAAAAAAAAATAAAGTAAAACCACGATGGTGATGAGTTAAGTGACAAAAAAAACTAACAAAATTTAAAGTGGTGTGTATGATACCTTGGTTATGAATTATGATATATTGGTATAAATGGACTATACTACTATAAACGTATTATAACCTAACCTAACTGTCAGTGAAAGTGAACTGTGATCTGTGAAAAGTACTGCGGGTTGTGGAGGTGGACTGTGTTGACTTTGTGTCGGGTTGGGTCGCCGCTTTGCCTGTCACATACGATACATCGACTAACACCGGTAAGGCTCTATATATAATGGGTATGCTATGCCGCCATTTTGCGACTTATAAGCAACAACAATGATTATGATGATATTATAATTATAAACGCAAAACGCGGGCAATCACGTTTTACGATTTCACGTTTTTATTTTAATTTTTATATTTCATAATATAGTATAATTAATATAGAAGATTTTACTTTATTAATTATTTTATATATATTATATTTAATTAATTGTGTATAGGTAGGTAGTACATTAGTTTGTAATATTTGTTTAATAATGGGAGCTTGTACTGCGCCAAATTGCAGCAACTCCCGGAAAAATAAAACAAAACTATTCCGTTTCCCTAAAGAAAAAGAAAGAAGGGACAAATGGTTGCAAAACTGTCGGCGAGATAAGTGGACACCAACAGCACACTCAGAATTATGCGAAGTATTATTTTTTAAAACATAACTTCCATAAATATAATTAAATTATTTCCTCTTACCTATTTTGAAATTTGTATTTAGTTCCACTTTGAAGAAAGTCAGTTCGAATTACATCGACAAGATGGAATCATTAAACTGAAGCCAAATGCAATTCCAACACTTTTTAATGTGCCAAATCCACCAGCTCGATTTGACACTAATCGAAAATCTGTTTATAAGGTATTAAATATTTATAAAGATATTATTTATATAATTATATGACTGCATTATTACTTTACAGTTTTCAGTATTGTGGTGTAGCATAATACTTGAATAAAAAATATTTTATAGAATTCATAATTAAATTAAAGTGCTGAAAATTTGACTGAAATAATATTTTAGTTATTTTGTTTCTCAAATTAAATGACAGTAGTTTATGTAGGGTTTTATAGCTATATTTTATATATCTATATTCTATATCTTATAAATGGCCCCTTAGTTTCTAATATCTTAAGATTAAAATATTTTTATTGTTATAACTTTTTAGTGCTAACTAGTTATTTACCAAAATAAACATTAAGCGTTTAGTATTTCAATTCAAATGTAATATTGTCATAAATACCTACTTTCAATTATTAATCAAAGCTCTTATTTTTTAGAATTCTGTAATGAATACCACAAAAACCTCTTTGGATGAATCTAATTCTGGAGATACCATTAATCATAATTCTACTGTAAGTACTAAGTAATATATTGTAGTACTTAATTTTTTTTTAAAGAAGTAGAAATTAAAAATAATTTGTTTTATTTTGGTGATTATAAATTACTGATATTAAATGATATTGAGAGTTCAGTTTTTTTAAACATATTCCCAATTCATGTAATTTGAATTGAATATTTTAAATTAAATAACAATATTCTATCATTAATTTATTTTATGCTACTCAATATGCATTTATATGTAGATACTAAAAATTTTCAATTGATATTTATTAAACAAATATTTGTTTTAAAATAGACTGATGAAATTGCACGCCTCCAGTTGGAAAACGCTAATTTGAAGAAATTAATTGAAGAAAAAGAAGCGACATTACATTATTTTCTCAATGATGATCAAATTGAAGCGACTAAAAAAATTCCACGAGAATGGTCAAAAGAGACAATCATTAAAGGATTAAAGCTAAGATTTGCTCTAGGTGTTCATGGTTACAACTATCTACGAGATACAAACTACCCTATTCCAGCTTATAGTACATTAACCAAACGACTTCGTGAATTGAAATTGAAATTTGGTCTTTTTTATGATGTATTAGAGTTACTCAAGCATAAAGTTCAATCAATGGATAATAATGACAATTTCTGTGTGTTGAGTGTTGATGAGATGGAAGTCAGTAAACAACTTAGTTATGACAAAAATAGTACAGAAACATTTGGACTTGTGACTCTAGGTAATGATAACATGTTGGGAGGTAAACTTTTACTAGTAATTATAAGAGGACTTAAGAACAAATGGAAGCAAGTTATAGGTTGCCATTTGACTGATAGCTCCTTAGATAATAAATTATTTAAAACATTTATTGAACAGTGTATTAAAGCAGTTGAAAGTTGTGGAATACATGTCTTAGCTTTGTCATCTGATATGGGAAACACTAATAGAGCATTGTGGAATACTTTAGATATTAAAGTTAAAAAAGATGGCATTCGAAAAAATATGTTTGAATTCAACAATCATAATATATTTATTATGCCTGACATCTGCCATCTTCTGAAGAATTTAAAAAGTTCTTTATTGAAAAATGATATAATTTTACCTAAGGAATATTGTGAAAATGAAGGTCTGACTTCTCAAGTAGTGAAAGGAAGCTATATAGTTACCCTATGGGAATATGAAATTAATTCTCAAAAAGAACTAAGATCATTGCATCACTTAAAAAGAGAAGATATATGGCCAAGCAATTTTGAAAAAATGCACGTTGGTGCTGCAATTAGGTTTTTTTCTTTAAAAACAGCTGCTGCTATTGAGTTGGGTGTAAAATTGAATGTTCTGCCTACAAATGCAATCGCTACAGCACATTTTATTCGATTAATTCAGGAATGGTTTAGCTTGACAACATCAAAAATGAGAAAAACGTCAATAACTAAACGGAATAAAGAAAATAAGTATGATTTTCTCCTAAAAATAATAACTATAACAGAAAATACTGTTTTTGGCCAAGGTTGGAAACCATTAAATGCAGGAATAATTATGTCTACCCTATCAATAATTGGAATTTGTGAAACCTTATTCCATAACAGTTTTGATTTTGTTCTTTCTCATCGATTAACCCAAGATGCAATAGAGAACATTTTTTCACAAATACGGAGAAAAGCTGGAGCAACGCCAACAGCTTTTCAATGTCTGCAGGCATTAAAACTTATTTCAACATCTCAATTTATTTCAGATGTGAATCGAAGTAACTATTGCAATGACAATGATATATTTTTAATTGATTTCTTTAAAAACCCTGGACAAAATAATGATTCACAAATTGCAAACAATGTTTTATGTTCTTCTAATAATTTATATATTCCATCCGAGCAATTTATCACATTAACTAAAAATAAATTGTTATCACAGCTTGATAAATATGAATTGAATCATTTATACCATTTAGGAGGAAGCATTACTAATTATTTATTAAAAATTGGTTGTAATGATTGTTGTATATTTCTTCAAGATAATTTACTTGATAATCAATTTTACGGTCCTATTAAATTTTTTAGTGACACATTGAATAAGGGAGGATTTAAAGTGTGTTGTACAAATTTATTTTTGCTTATCTTACATTGTGAATTGTTATATAGTAAACATAAAATGTTTATTTTACGAAATTCTTGTATTGAACTTATTAAAAAAATTATATCAGATATTGACATAACTTTCCCATATTGCTCTATAGGTTGCAATATTAAACAAAAAATTGTTGAACGTTTCTTTTGTATTCGATCATATACTGCTGTTAATTTTTCAATTGATTGTAAAAAAAGGAAAAATATGTATGGCACAGCATCAGTTAAGAAAAAAAAAGTAACATAAATATTTTTGTAATTATGTTATACATATTATATATTTTAATACAATGTTATTATTTACAATGTTGTTCATTTCAAATAAAAATTAAAAAATTATATTTTTTTTTTGTTTTTGAATTATGAAAAATATTTTATCTACCTATAAAAATATCTATAATCTATATTAATATCGAGAAAGGTACATTTCTATTTTAGATATCAAATTTAAAAATTATTTACTAGAACCATGATGATTTTTCTTGATTATGACTAGAGTACGGATTTTAAAGCAATAAAAATCTAAAGAAAAAGCACTAAAAAAAAGCAATAAAGCTGTTTAAAAATCCTAAAAAAGCTTTAAAAAAAGCATTAAAAATTGGTTTTAAAAAAAAATATTATATTATATTAAAAAATATTATTAAAATTATTTATTAGTTAATTAAAAAAATTTTTAAAAAAAAGTATATATTTATTTACAATCCGGCTTTGAGTTTTCTTTCTTCCCAATATTATTAATCTATAATTTAAATTTATTCTATTTAAGGTAATTTACAAAAAATAAATTAAATAAGAGTTGGAAAATAATTTTTTTACCTATATATCATCGGAATTGTATTGTACAATTAAAACTTTTTTCAAATTTTCAAATAAAAATCGTCTAACATAACGAGATAAAATCGATTGAGCCATTCATGACATTGGAAAACCCATTATTTGATATAAAAACAAAATTTAACATTTCTAATACGTTTATTTAGAATACATTTTGAAAAAATGTATGAAAAATGCTAAAAAAAGCATAAATATACAAAAAAAAATGTCAAAAAAGCATAAATATACAAAAAAACGCAAAAAAGCAAAAAAAAGCAATATAAAATGTCGTGAATTTTATTCTAAGTAGTATAAATCGAATTTGTAGCTGATATAGCTTCGTTTTAGAGCAATAGAAAAAAAAAGCAAATGCCTTCAAAATCCGTACTCTAATTATGACTAAAATGTCATACTTAAAATGACCATAACTCAAAAACTATTAATTTCCGCAAATTTTCGTTTGCGCCATTGTTTCTAAAATAGTGAAATACATGTTTCAAAAAAAAAATCATCTATTTGCGAGGGGTAACTAAACTAGAATTATGCCAAAAGATGTTATTTAAAAGAAATCAAATTTTCATGTCTTTCATGACTGATATTGGTGTCATTAGTAACATAAATCGCCTTTTCTAAAATATTTAATTTTTTTTTTAGTTGGTTATTTTCTTGTTTTAAAATAAGTAGCAGCTTTTTTTGCTCTTCCACATTTAAGTATTTATAGCAACCATATGTTTCATCCACATAATTAAGTTCATCAGTATGATTATTATCCATCTAAAAAATATTCATAAATACAAATATATTATAGTTAAAGGCTATATTATAATATTTTTGTGCTAAGCTACTTGTAGAATTTTTTATGGCTATATTATAGTTTTAATGTAACATTTTAAAACTTACTGTGTTTATAAATATTTTGTTTTTGGTTATAGATATGATTTGGTCATATAACGCTATACGGAGATCGTGAAAATAATATTTAATGTTTTATGTAATACATTCAAGATTAAAAATATAAAAACATTCAACAAAACACTTAACTAAAAACAAATAAGTTTAGGATTTAAATGTTCACAATTCCAAATATTTTTGTATTAAATAAACATTATTTGTATACTTATTAGTTTATTACTTATTACTTAATCAATGCTAATACTGATAATGATAAGTGATCAATGAGTCGCAAAATGGCGGCATAGCATACCTATATCTTTAGAGCCCTAGTTAGGTCTTAGGTTAGGTTAGGTTAGGTGGATGACTTCACATGTAAGCATTGACGACAGTCGACAGGAGACTTACAACATTTGGTTTAAAGTTTAAACGCCAATTATCGCAGACCGCATCGACATAACATAATATAGATATTTGTAGGGGAATCAAATATAGATATTTATTAAAATCTTTACATTTTTTTATTAAATAACGCATAGGTAGATTATCATTTACAATTAATATTTTAACGTAAGAGTTCAAAAATTTTATCAAATATATATAGTACATAAAATAAACACCCAATAAAATTTTTAAATCCCTAAGTTTAATATAAATGACCATAAAATCCCTAAATGAGTACCCTAAATGTCCATATCTGACTGATATCAAAATTGTCTTTTCGAATGCGATGATATATCACTGCATTCAAATTTTAATTAAATTCAACATTATCGCCTTTACACCGGATCTCTTTCACAGCAGTATCAATTCTTATTTTTTACTTAAAATAGCTATAAAAAAAAAAAGCTAAATGAAATATTCATAATAATTTGGAACTGAGTTAAGCTACATGTATCAGCATCATAAAATTATCAAATTTTCATTAAACATTTATTGTAACTCCATAGTTTTAGAAATTGTGTAAAATCTACATAATAGATATTATGGTATTAATTAATTTTTAAATATTATGAAATTATCAAAATTAAACTTAATATATATATGTATATTAATGCTTTATTAGTAGGTAATATCATTATTAAATTATATGGAAAATTTAATATTTTTTAAGATCCCATTAAATATTTTGTCTATTTAATCAAAATTTAAATTATTAAGTACTATAAATATTAAGATAAATATTTAGCAAAATATTTTACTGCAAACTATCAAATATTTACTAATAACACGAATACATAATTACAAAATAGGTATGTATATTAAATATTTATAAAAGTATTCTCACAAAAATATATAATATATTAAGTACAATTAATTTCAAGATTTTGATTCGATTATAAATTATTAATTACACTACGCTTAAATTACCTACCTACTTAATTACTTGAAATAACATTAAGTGTACAATATACTAGACAATCAAAATAAATAATTTTTCAAATCTTTTCATAATTCATAATAACGAAAAACAATAATAAATATAAAAAAGAAAAATTAGTAATAATTTAATTTAATTTAAAATAACAAACTTATTGGTGTATGCACTATGCATAGTGACAAAATAAATTATTTAACAAGGTTTTATAACATTGCGCATGAATTGACCCATTATGTTACCAGGAGGATTATAATTAGCAACTATCACAATTCTTCCAGACTTGCCTTTCACCATTGCTATACCCATTGATTTTGTGCCCTTCCACACCAGCTGAGTGAAGTGTCCTGTAAGGAATACATAAGTTAATGTATTGTCTATTTTATAATTAGGTAGGTACCTATTTTATATTATGTTGTAAAAAGTAATAAATTATCCGAATCAACGGTTAACAGAAATATTTAAATGTAAACATTTCTTGATACTTCAGTCTTCTAGTATCATTGTTTAACATTTAAATAAAAACAATTCTAACAATAATATTATAAAACTATACTTAGTGGGTATCTGGTATCATATATTATATTTATATTTGGAAAATAGGTATTTACCTATATATTATATTATATTATATTTTATAATTTTATCTTTTATACCATTATAATCGTATGTTTTTCAACATGTGCTATAAAACTTAATATACAATTTTATTAATTTAAAGGTTAATCCAAGATGATTATTATCTATAGAACGCATTCTGTTGTGAAAAAAACATGGTGTACCTATCTAAAATACTAGAAGTAAAAATAAAATGTATAATTCATCAATATTAGTATCTAAAATTCTAAATGACTAAATCCTAAATAACTAATACCATGAACAGTTATACGTGTTTTGATGATGTACAAGTATAATAACGGTTTTATAGACTTTCTAATCATTTTCATATTCTTATAATATACGAATATAATTATAGTAACTATGTACCTAATGGCTAATGCACAAACGGTTAATTTAATAATAATAATAATAATAAAAAAAAAAAGCATTTAACGAATGTGTTTCTTTTGAAATATTTCACTTTTATGGCTATTTTTGTAATATTACAATAAACTATATAGCCATTACCAGATTTTAGAATTTTTGGTTCTTTCGTGTAATCGTAATTCTTGCCCTCTTTGTACCAGTTTAAAATCGCATCTTTTGCTGTCACTTGATTCGACGACCACATACTGAACAAGTTCTCACCAAAAGGATTATCTGGCTGATGCATGAACTTGTCGTCTTTGGCCAACGTCTTCGCCCATGTCAGTGCATTACGACACAACTAAAAACAAAAAATACGATTTGTTTAATTTGCCGACAAAGAATGTGGCATAGGTACCTACAAACCACAGAAAAAAAAAAATGTAAAATTATGGTAATTTTACTTTGTATTATGTACGTAGATATCTAATACCTAAATATTTCTATGATATAAAAATATCATTCATAACTCACCATTTTGTTCAAAGTCAGTGGACCCGAACCGTGTTTCTGTCGGTAGTCGTTGTGTAGTTTCAGACTGTCTTTATACAACTGTTCATCCGTATACTGCGATGGCTGTAGGAGAAGAGGACTGAGCGGCGCATCTTTAAAACCACTAAAATAAAATATTATTATATACGTTTTTATTTGTCCGTAGTCAATACCTATTATTATAAATATTCATCGATGATATTAATCGAGAGGCTTGAAGTCTTCTAAATCTAAAATATGCATTTTAACTTTAAAACTCGTAATTCGAACACTGTTATACCCATAAATAACGTAGGTAATTAAAATTTTTACAAAAATTAATGAAACTAATTAAATCTAATTTGAATTAATTGTTTTTTTTTTTTTAATTTTCTACAATCATAAAATCAATTGGTGCATTCGAACACATAACAATAATATGTACCTATTTAGTTTATACTCCCTATACAATTTATTACAATATGCAATATAGTGTAAATTTATTTGATTCTGCTATATTATTTAGATATATCGTTAATTCTTCAAACAACTACGGTTAAAATGTAATTATTTTGAAAAACGTAGTAAGTATAACCTACCCGACTGGCGGTACGTTTTCACTGAACTGTCCGAGAAAATTTCCAGCTGGATCGTAACACGCAACCACGAATACCTGACCGGATCGGTTCGAAGCTACACCGACTCCCATTTCTGCACTGGTCGCCCATATGACTTGAGAGAAGTGACCTGCGAACAGACAAACAATATCATACTAATCGTTATTATTACCTGCTATATTATAAATATTAAATATAATATTTAATATTATAAAACGAAATAATGATACGATGATCAGACTGCTAACTAGAATTTAAAATTCGTTTCAAACAATTCTTATTAATTTAATTTTGTTTTAAATTGTATATTTTTACATATATAATAAATACTACCAACATATTCTTAAAATTATTAACGTAGAAATGATTTTCATACTATTTTCTATAAAAATGGATACAATTAATATTAAATACGAATATGAAAGTTTGATTTATTATTATTTATTAAATAATTTAAATTATCCTAGTTTCATCTTTGTGAATTCTAATAATGATGCGCACTGACGTAATATTACGATTCAGACGCATCTTATACGAGTTTACGTTAAATTTATTAAAAATTTATATTTATATAATTAGGTACATATTTTGAATAAATTAACCACATATTATATATAAATCCATCTAATAATTAAATATAACAATAATGTTAATATTTTATAATTATATGCTTTTAAATATTTGTCGATGTTGTGGTTGGATTACGCCAATTACAGACACGCAAAATCAAACCACAACAAAATGTAGGTACGTAATATGAAATGGTTCTGGACAAAACGTGTCAAAAAACAATCGAACACGTTGCATGTTAACATGTTGCGGTTTTTCACTTTTCCTTAACTGAACAGCGAACAATTATTTTATTGTTATAATATATAATACATATCTAATATTTATATTTATTATTATTATTATACTCGTGTTTATGTAGAAAAACTTACAATACTACAAAATAAATTATAAATATAATATATACCTAGTATAATATTATGGGTAGATACGTCATTCGTCATCGTTAATTTAAAGTTTTAATATTATCAGCCAATTTCACAATCATAATATGTTAAATGATATTTATTTTATTTTAACTTTTAACATTTCGTTAATAGTTCATTGATAATATGTTAAATTAATTTTAACAAGAAATCATTTTTACAAGTAAAACTGTCAAGATTTAAAAAAAAATTAGATACGTAATTAAACAACCAATAGGTGTTTTTATAAATCTAGAACACTGACAAGATTAAATAAATTCACACAAATTAAGTATATGTATGTGCACATTAATAAAAAAGTTAATTTTAGTAAAACAAATAATAACACGATATAGGTTATGTCTTATGTACCACATATATATATTACATATATAATATTACTTGTACTTGTACGTTATTTACATTAGAAAAAACATCGGGTAGTTTTGTACAATGAGTTTTAAATTACGAGTATATTCGCTTTATTGTATACTTGGTATACTTACGTATTACTGATTTAAAACTACCACGGTATACTTTCTAATCATTTAACATAAAACATACCATACCCTTGCTATGCATATACCCTTAGGTATATGAAAGTGGTAAAAACAATCACCTGATTTTAGAGTAGTCGGTTCACGTCCAAACGGGTGGAACTTTATTTCTTCGTACCAGCTATCCACTGGCTCTCTCCCCTCTATCTTATGGTTAGGTAGCGATGTCCACGAGCAAAACAAGTTTTCTCCATACGGTGATGAAGGTCTATGCTCCAATAAACCTTTGACACTTAAATAATTTGCCCATTCTTCTGCATATTTACAAAGCTGTAAATAAATATAAATTACTAAGAGTAAGATTAATATTAGCAACATCTAAATCGATTAGACTAAATCGATTTATTTTATTTTTTATTTGAATGTTGCAAAATCATAATTATTGCAATAATTAACAAAATATATGCAATTGCTTAAAACTAATACGTGTATTATATTAGGTATGTTTTATTTAGAAACTATATTATACCTATTATGTTATATCACCATAATTAACGTAAATTAAATAAATTTTAACAAAAATCCAACACATTTTTCTTTAATTACAAATTTAAATCTTGCTTAGCAATAAAATGTAAAATAATTTTTAAGAATTAAAAAGTATGGTATATATATTATTATAAAATATAGATATGTGAATCTTTTCAACACACTGCAATTAAAATGAAAAAATATATAATTGAAACAAACAACTTTAAATCAAATGTATAATCAAATTACTTATAAGCTATAACCTAAAAAAAGTATAATTAAACAACCCATCATGATTTTAAATGTAATTTGAGATTCAACTACTCAAATGAAAACTACACCCACCCTTAAAAATATATAACATAACATTGATAAAAATGAGGTAAATAGTAAATGTAAGTACCTATATTGCACATTTACACATTTCACTTTCTAACGTATTAACATTACCTATTGCTAATTTGCTAGACAAAATATTAAGGAAATTTTATATTTTTATTTTTAAAGATATCAATCATATTTTCATAATACAAAAAGTAATAAACCAATAAGAGAAACAAAGAATATTTACATAAAAATGTTTGCATTAAACGTTATCATTTCGTTTGCGCTAACCGCGAAGTGAAAGCACAGTTGTCACGTTTTATTATGTGGTTTTATTTTCCCCTGTTGTGTGATGATAAAAAATTTTACTTAACTTTAGAAACCCTATTCCTATTTATTACGATGGTCGTTTTAATGGCCTTCCCTCGTCCATACGATTATTGT
Organism: Tetraneura akinire; assembly: GCA_021307375.1. Taxonomy (NCBI): domain Eukaryota; kingdom Metazoa; phylum Arthropoda; class Insecta; order Hemiptera; family Aphididae; genus Tetraneura; species Tetraneura akinire. Next base: position 24,892,914 of record JAIUCT010000007.1, on the reverse strand, counting down.
CGTGTCCACGCGTAATCTATCCGAATTATATCCTATTGTAAAGTTTTCCGTTCCACATGACACACAATGATGGTTTAATAAGAAATAAAAATGAATGTACTCGTATTATTATAATATAATAATATATTAAGTTAATAAATTCGGATATTATGAATAATTATTGCGATGCTAACCATTAATGAATATATAATATTTGTATTGTAAAATAAATACTTACTTTTTTATTCAGGCTCATAGGAGGAACACAGTGTTTTTTCCGGTATTGATTGTGTGCTACCAAACATTCGTGCACAAAAGTGTTATTGTCAATAAGTACTTTTTTTTTCGATTTTATTGCTGTACACTTCTAAAACATATAAAATAATAAAGATCTTTTAAAAAAAATAAAAAAAATAAACTTCACTATCACGTACTACGCAGTGAATATAGATAATATTATATAATGTGTATTATATCAAAAGAAATCTATAATAAAATAAAATAAATAATAAGTAATATATTTTCAATGTCTTATTACATTAAAATGTAAAATTTATAAAATACAATTTCTAGTATACGAACACGATAAAAAAATTATTTAACTTTTTAATTAATTATTTAGAATTTCGACGAATAAAAAATTTAAAACCCCACTTATATTTTCCTAGATCAATTCACGTATGTACACCATTTATGATAAATAAATCAAAATTTATTTTCAGAATCAAGGAAATTGATATGTTTTCAAAAGTCTTCGTCTTATTTTATATACGAATATCGCTCTAATTTAAATTAAAATAAATAAATTATTGCACTGTTTTAATTATTATATGTAGGATAATATATCTCATACAGTTATATTATCTATACTATCTATATAAAATAATAAAATATACAATATGTTTGTAACTTATAATCACGTACGATAAAATATATACATATTAGATATTAATTAAACATCCGTTTTTATAGATTACACATTTTTCGACAAAATTATGGGTTATGTCTTATGTCTCTATACAGGCGCGGATCCAAGGGGGGGGCTATGGGGCTTTAGCCCCTCTCTTTGGACGTATTATATGTTGTGTAGACATGTAATGAATATTAAATACTTAATTAATAAATATCCATACATTAAAAATGTAATATGTAAATATAATTATTGCTAATATTACTATCAATCAAAGCGTGTAGAAATTATCAAAAACAATTATTTGATACCTACCTACAGTTACGAGTTATTAGTTAACAATAAACTTTTGATTTGAATTAAAAATAACAAAATTGATGTTTTTAGTCTTCCATATTAACAAATCGTAAATTTATATTATTATATTTGAATTACGTAAATAATATATAATATAATAAAATAAAAGAAAAATATTTTCAATTTAAAATATTATATTTTAGCTTATATTTTTTGTCTATTTACTAAAATTGGGCGGTAGTAAATTCCGCCCAAAAAAGGTAAATTTGGTCCCTAAACATTTACAGTCAAAAAAAGGTAAAAAAGGTTGTCTTTATATAAATAAAAATTAGCCCCTCCCTTTTCATATTTCTAGATCCGCGCCTGTCTCTATAACAATTTCATTAGTTATTTCATGGTTATAAATATCTATCGATTATTATAGCGATCATATTTTTTTATTTTTTTATTAATATCAAAAAATGCATTGCAACTCATATTCATATACTCGTATTTCGCATTGTGTACAAAGTTTTTTAGTTTTTATGATTAAGGATATATTTGTAATAAATTAAATACTATTATTTGATGTAAAATGATATGTCCTTTATCTTATTTTTATTATAGTAAACAAGGTAGATAAATTCACCTTATATAAAAGTAATATTATAATATTAATTTAGTATATATTATATGAAAATAATATTTTATATGTATACTAAATGCAATTTTTATTCATTGGTTTTAGAATCTAAATACCGAAGGAAATAAGAATCTATTAGTTTTTGAATATTTATAATATTTTTTTTTTTCGTGTATGTATGAAGATTAAAGAATTATTTTTTACATTAATAATGGTCTTAATATTGATTACTCTATGATGTCGAAGGCACTCTATTAATACTTTATTTAGAGATTTTTTTTTCTGATTTACAAATATAGTTTTAAGAAATACCTACCAAAAAAAATACTACACCCATATTATTAAACACATAATCTATTAACACAATAATTGCACTATATAAGTATTAACAACAATTAGGTGTATATATTATTTTTCTCACAGCTTTTATTCTATCAAAAATTAATTTAATAATCATACATTTTATTTGAAACTGTTCAGCTTTTGACTAGGTAATGATTTGAAAATTATTTTAATTAATTATTTACTTTTTACTATACCGTCATTTAACATCTTTCGTCTTAAAAATACACATTTTTAAAATTATTAAATAGTAAATTTAAAAAATATAATTTATTAGGTTTTCCATGTATACAAATAGTACAAATAGTAATTATACGTCCTTGCTCGTTTTAAAATAAACATGATAGCTTGATCAAATCTGTCGGCATTGTATGACAAGGTTTCTATATATGTGTGTATATCAACATCGATACGTGGTCACAAGGTAGTCGTATATTATATTAAATATGCACAAATGTCACTTTCGTGATACTTTCAGTATATCAATCTGAACTTTTAATTAACACATCCTATTACAGTAATACGTCATAGACATATAAGATTACTTCAATATTTTATGTAATATTATAGGTAGATGCGTAGAATACGAGTATAAAACAATATAATATAATATTTTCTGAGTGTTGGATTATAAATATTCATATAATACTTAATACTGTTAGATTAAACAACACAATATATAATTAATACCTATTTTGAACTTTTACAAGTCATATTGTGATAATTCGTTTACTTTGAATATTATAAAATATAATTTTGATAAATAGAAATATTAAGTAAAAATAAAAATATAATTTCAACGCATAAAAATGTTGACTTTAGAAAACTATTATAAATTTATTACACATATACTTACACAGTTATATGTATGTACTTTAAAGTTAAAATTACACCCTTCGAAAGACACTCGGGTGCCAAAATATGAGATTTAAGAGTACACATAAACACAACATTTTTAATACAAAAAAACTAATATTACTCGTATATGATATATATATATATATATACATATAGCATAAGTCGTTGACAGTGATATTCGGTTTTTGTCAGTTTAAACAGTGTATAAAAATGTTATTAAAAAGTTCACTATTATATTCACATAAAATCTGTTATATGCCAGGCCCGACCACACAAGACGAACTTATTTTAAAATAATATTATACTTTTACGATTATTAAATAGGTACTTTATACACTCAAATATCGGTTAAAAGAAAATATTGTACGTACTTATACCTACTTATAGTATAAAATAACCATAACGCATAGACTCACTTGTTTGTTAGTACTTGTTTTTATCTCTAATGACGAAGTTGACGACCGAGACGACAACGATGGTAGGAAGTCATCAGATCCATCTACAAAACAAACATTTGTAACAAATTTAAAATGACATGATATACGTAAACGTAAATATTATTTAATACTTTGATGTTCAAACGAAAATGACAGAAAGATAATTATTTATGGAACGAAATATAGGATAGCAACTGACGCGTGAAGATTACATAAATAATATAGTCAGAAGTTTTCAGTGCTAACAATTATTCATTAGTTCATTACCGATATTCATATTAGCAAACAATTATAATCAATTTAGGTACTTATTAACTTAAATGTTTTATACACGAGACATAAAACAGATCAAATAAATATCATTTCTACATTATTATACTTAATACAATCAATTTGTCGTTCGTATATTAATTAATAAAATTAAGATATTATCTTTATACACACCAAGTTTGTTATCAATGGACTCTACGTTTTTTGTTTCAGACGTCACTTTCCTTTCTGTTTTGTTACCTCGGAACGTCTGCACGGTTTCTTTGGTAAGAGTTTCAAATTTGGGCGTCTATAAAATTAATCAATACTCGTAGAAAATATTATTTATTATAGTTTATTATAATAATAATTGAGAATCAGATATCTTATATAAAAAAATTTAAAAATAAAATGCAATAATTATTATAAAAAATAAAACTACATTAGTGTTAATTGAATACGAATATACGATACATTGTTAAATAACTATTTTATAAATTTATTACCCGTTGTCCATTATTATAATTTTCAACGCCAAAAACAAATATACAAATTTCAATAGAAATTGTAACAAAATATATAATTTTCAAAATTTCTGAAATTGAAACTCGGCTGAATAAATTTAAATTAAATATACAAAAAGTTTGTCTTAATCAATTTAAATAAAAGGTTATTTAATAATTAATTTCCAACTATTAATATCATACATTATATTGAATTGTTACCAACCGGCAACCAATTATGTTATTTTTATTTTTATTAAATAGATGATATAAAGTTTGTATTATAATTTAATAACGCACCTGTCCCAATTTTGTCGGAGCGACAAATATTCTTCGTTCCGTTTTCCTAGTCATGACCACTCGACTATGACCTTGATTAAAGTCATGCCCGTGGGTGGAGTCCTGAAAAGACGTTAGGTCAATGGAACTACTAGGATACCTTTGTCTTGATAAACAACGTAATCTAATATAGAAAAAAATCAATTATTTATTAAATCTTAAATACCAGATAAGATTTTTTTTACTAAATTTTAATTTATATAGGAAAAATTAATATCTCATTTTTTAAAAATAAACTCTTAAAATTGTATTTCATTATTTCACTTTTCTTCTTATTTAAAAAAAAAAAAAAATTTAAAAAAAGAAAAAACACGATTTGATACACACCCAAGATTTAAATAATTAATTTAGATAATTTAGATAAACAATGTCTATCTCTTTAAATAAAAACTATATATCTCACTGTAATTATATGCAAAATCATAACGTAAAAACTTTAAATACTCGTATATGTGTACTCAAATAACATTTTATTTTGCTTTTTACATCGTATTAAAAAAAAAAAAAAAAAACGGTTATAATTGGAAACATTTACTCAAACATACGAGTAATAACGCATACTTTAATTAATTACTTCAGTTAGATAGCGTTCAATTCACGGACGAACAAGTTAAAATGTTTTGAGCTATAATAATTTTTTTTTTTTTAATTTTCAGAATGGGAGTTACATCTTTATAATTAACGCATACAATATACATAATAATATAATATTAGTTTCGTTTAATCGTTCTATTTAACCATACACCGTGATATACTTTATTCAGTTATGTTTGTTTATAATATGGATTATAATTAACACTTATTCAATTATAATTTATTTCGTATTAATAAGAAAAATAAATAGATATATAATAAAAAATATCAAAACAAATATAGATACAAAATGTGTAAGATATCGAAAAATATAAAATTATAGTTATGATTTACATGTTGTAAATGGTAATATTTTTTTTTAAAAAAATTACTATTCAATAATAAATAACCTATTGGCAAAAATTATATTTTATAAATCTATTGTTATACGATTAAAAAATAGATATGAAGACAATAGCTAATCTTTAAAACATAACAGTGGTGTTCTTTTATACAATACAAATGTGCCTATAAAATAACGAAAAAAATACCATAAAAATACAGTGGAAATACGAATCTCGTATCTCCAAACGAATTTATCAAACACTATACGATAATTAATTTTATAAAGTATGTATACTACAAAAAAATAATTAAAAATATGTTCCGGTTTTGTAAATTATGGATTAATAATAGATAAACACAGCGTAAACAGATTTTTAAAATTCCATGATTCCATCGCATATTTATAATAGATAGTTTTCATAAATTAATTAATGACTACTTTAAATAAAAACTTATATGAACTAAGAACTTCCAAGTAGATTGTATTAATAAATCAAATGTTTATATTTTCCAAACACTATTTCATATAAACATGCATGTAGGTATAATAAAATTTAGATATTTTTACTGATACACCTGTGCCCGCGAGAAACGCGAAAGTTATAAACCGTGATCGTAGATTAAAATGAATTTTAGTACTGGAAAAATCTGTACCTATCCATATTACAATTATCCAAATTCCAATATTTGCAACTATTTTTAGTAAAGTCACCATAAAATACCAAGATTTAAATTACATTTTTATTAGATTGTATTAAGCTGCGTCCACTCTATGTCGCTGAATTCCGTGTGGTACGACGGCCAATTGTCAAAGCCATAAATGATATGTAGACGTGGTCATCCTAACTGGAAACTTTATGTCAATAGATATCGCTCAATTGTCGGTATATTTAAAAAGAAAAAACCCCCAATAAGAATAAATAGGTGCCAACTGACCACACGAGGTTCCAGTTAAGATTGATTTAACTGATGCTGTAGCGACTAGCCATGTTAAGTTGGTTAATAATTAATATTATTGGTTACCTACTTATTTTCACGTTATTATCGTTTTGATGGAGTAAATTAACAAAAAAGTTTTATGTTTGATGGATGTATACCGAAATCTTCTTGTTTTATGAGACTACCGTTTAAATCTCTAACCTAACTTAACTGTATCCAAAATCGTCGTTTCCTCCGTTCGCGAAGTTTTTCTTCCCCCTGGATAATAACAGCACATGCGGCGATTAGTACTCGTATATCGTCCTCAGAAAATATATCAAAATAATATAAAAAACTTATGAAACAAACGAATACTCGTATAAACGACATTTAAATGATTAAACGCCAACACCGTATGGACAATGGTATTGCAAGTGGTTTTGCCAATTGACCGAACCATTTGCCGCGCCAATTGGCCGTGTCAAATGGCATTCAGCGGCGTAGTATGGACGCAGCTTTATATCTTAACGTTTTCTAAAGATTAAAAATATTATGGTATTTTCCAAGTAGGTACTTATTTTAGTAAAGTAATATAGTTGGATTCAATTAATTTCCACACGCGTATGATATTAATTATTAATTACTGTGATGGACAACAATAGCGACCTAAACTTAATCTAAAAGCTTAAAAATTATTAGTTTTATTTTTTAGAACTATCTACGATATTATGATATATGTAACATATATATTGTTATAATGATAAACACGCTGTATTATCAAATCAACAAGATTCAATAAGCACATTTAATAAGTTTTCGAAAATCCGAACTAAAACTAATCAATAATGATCAAAAAATGAAAAATAAATTATTATGTATAATATACAATTATAGACATCAAAAATTAATAAAAATATTCAATATTTTTTTAATATTGAATTAAATAATAGGTATAAATAATGAAATGATATAACATAGTAATAAAAAATAATGTAAATTGTACTCTTATGTCGTATATAAAAAACAAACTATTTATGAACTATTAATACCTATATTGAAAAATACATATTTCAAAAGTTATTAAAAAAGAGGTATTAAAACCGATTGTAAATTTGCAAAATATTAATTTCTTCTATTGTTCGATCCGACCCGAGTCAATTTAATACGATGTGTAATACGTTTTAGAATAGTGTATATAAGTAATCGAAAAATTTTAATTTTCGAACAAAACGGATAAATTGTTAACATTAAGAAATAAAATTAAAGAACATTATTTTGTATTTCATACTAACCTCTCGACGTTATGTTTAGTAGACTGTTCTTTAATTACCATTGTTAATTTGGCATTTTTTGATTCAAAAAACCAATAAAAGTAGACTATAAAATACAAACATTGGAAAGTAACTATACTTTTTACTATACTGTCTACTACTAAAACTAACTACTGGTTATTATTAATTGCAATTACTGTTAAAATGTTATTTACTTGTTAAAAAATTAAAATTAAAATTATAAAATTCTTACGAAAATGTATCGCACACGCCGAATTCGCCAGGACGAACTAACGACGCGACATTAGATGGTACCTATCGCACGAACTGCATTTCAACAAGTGATTACTGCACAGTGCACAATGAGCAGTCTCATTCTGTAGTCGGTACCTGCTGTATTGTTCCGAATCGTTGCACACACCTGTGCGCATGCTCTTTACCGAGATTTTTAACGTAGAAAATATATTATTATATTTGTATATTAATAATAATAATTATTATAATATGCATCTTTTTAATTTTTTATTTTTCCAACGTAATAGATACACACCGGTAAATATGAATTAATGTAATACCACTATAATATAATATAATAGTATTATATTTTACATCGTGTATTTGTAAACTGTTATAGGTTATGGTAATATGGTATGGGTATCAATATACGAAACCGAAACACATATAATATAATATCTTCGACGTTCGAATTCAAACAATAATATTATTATTGTAATGCACAAAAGAGTACTGACAATAATAATTTGTTTACTAAATAAATCTACAAATAAAATGCAATCATCATAATCACAATAACGTATATACAGTGGCGTGGCGAACTATGAATTTTCTAGAGGCAAGCGACAAATTTCTTATAAAATAGGTGATTTTTTTTTATATAAATTTTAATATTAATTTATAAGAAAAATCAAAATTTACAATATTATAAACTATAGATATGTAGTTCCTATGTACGTATATTACCTATAGTTATTAATTGTAATCGATAATATTATAATTATTACAATCATAGTAAAATGATCTTGGCCATTGCTAAATACGAGTACTAAATACAAATAATACAATTTAAAATATTAACTTCTGAAATGTATGTTCTCATTTTACAGTCTTTTAAAATTTAAACACGATTATCAAAAAAATAACCACGGTCTCTGTATTATGATTGTATATTTATGTTTATATTCAAATATCCAATATTAATTTATCCTTTCCAGTTAAACATTTGATTAAAAATGTAAAAACCACGTAAACATTTCGATAAATTCGTATCAATACACATATTATTAATTGCTATGTCCATTTATCCGTCATACTCGTATAACCGAAGTTAATAGGTAAATCATTTGGGCTGACGCGCTGTATCATAATAATATTATTTACAAAATCGAATTCGCTACGCCCAGACGTCCTACAACACTTAATTCTTAATTACTATGTAATAGTGATGTACTCAAAGGCGTGTCAAAAACTAATTTTTGTAAAACAAATGTGAAATAATGAAATAATGCAAAAATCGTTAATATTATATTATATAGTACCTATATTGTGGAAGTCAGTTTAGTGTAAGTATACAGCGTTCTTATACTTGCTAATCGGCAATCAGAATATAATTATTCAAAAATTATTTATTCTGGACAGATATTTTGTTTTACGTCACAATAATATCATGTAATTACATATAATTAACTGTTTTTATTATATATTGTTAACGTTTCCGTTCATATTTAATTATTTTTGTAATTACAAGGCACAAACAAATACCCATATTAATGCCATTTAATACGTGTAAAATATATACTTTGTAGTATTTATTATATACTATAATATAATATATAAACACTACAATATATAATATATTGAATTACTTTGAAGTAAGAATAGAGTTATTAAATTATAACAAATACAAATTTATTTTAATTCTTATAAAAAATTATCAAAACATTGAACATGTATGGTGATGATGTGCTTTAAAGAAAAATTAGAAACATTAATACTTGTATGATTAATGAAATAATAATCATTGATCAGTGATCATTATTGACGAATTGAAAATTAATAAAAAAAAAAAAAAAAATATAGGTTTTTACATCAATTACAGGTATGCGGTGTAATATTAATTATTGATATTATAAATATTGATATTCATTATAAAGTAGACTATTCTCCAAGTACTTTTTGTTTATACAAAATAAAAATGAAAATTTTATTTACTGAAAAAAGTATTTTACATTATAACGAATAATAATTTTTTTTTTTAAATTTGAATACATATTACCTATCATTAATAATTTAAAGTAATTATAATTATTTATTTTTCTTATTAAAACATTACATTTATATAATATTATTTTTTGATCGCAATAATTAATATAATATTTAAATATTCGATGAAAAATTTAATAAAAAATGTATAGGTAGGTACACTTAACAAAATGAATACAGTTTAAAAAACTATAAAATAAAATTATTAATACATGGAAATTGTATTGTGGAACCTTAAAAAATAAAATAAAAAATACTATTAACATACGATGTATTGATGTTTATTATTATATATAAAATTACAATTTGGCCTAAAATGTAAATTTCTAAGGACTAATATTTTTATGTAAATCTGAAATTAAACATCGATAATAATAATGAAGTGGGTACTGCAAATATGTAAATTGATAATGTAAATTAAGTTATAAACATTAAACATGTTATTTAATTTATAATTTTAGTCTTTACAAAATCAAATATGAAATTCAAACGAAATAACTAAATAGTAAATAGATATATAATATTATCATTTATCAGATATATTGTTATTATATGTCTATTTCTTACTTATTTTATTTCTATATATATTAATATTACGCAATAAGTGTTTTATAAAATAAATTCACCCAAACCTAGTCACACAGTATATAAAATAATATACATATATTATATACTTAATATATGTTACAAATTATTATTATATGGTATATTGCAGGTAGGTATATATACAGGTATACCACAATACTAGGCATAAACAGTTTTTTATCTGGTATTAATTTTTTTTATTTAATAATAATATAGTTTTAAATTATAACCTTGTAGACAAGTAGACAACATGTTACATCAATCGTTATATTGTAGTGAAAATACACATTTTTTTTAGTATCTATATGACGTATTGATTATATATTTTATAACTTCGTTTATTTTTTTTGGTACTTTTATCTATAAAATCAATTTACTATGACATTACATACGCATTTATTAATGCATTTTTAAGATGAAATTTTAATTTTCTATATGTAACTTAATTTATTGTTTCACGGATCATAATATTATGATATGAAAAAATAACGTCAGTGACGGGTGCAATTGCCCTGAATAGAAAACCAATTATTATTATTATAGACACCCATATAAGATTTATCACAATAGTGTCGTACGTATAAATAAAGATGGTTTTTTTTTCTTCTAGTTTTCACTTTTTTAAATCATTCAAAGTGTCAGGTGCACATTTCTTATGCCTACAATAACGACTCGTTATATTTTATAGAATATTTCATAATTTACTAAATAATCGTAAAATACATTTTCATACCTATAATATGACTAATAACGTACCTATATAATTTATTAATTTATATTTAAATTTTATTTTATTTTTTTCAATTTTGAAATTAAATACAAAATATACAAAGTATATACCTAGGTATAATATTATTATGTACGTGTATAATGAACTATTGGAGGAAAACTTAAATGACCTACTCGTAAGATGTAAAAAAAAAAAAATATAATATATATTTGGGTTGGTCTTTTAATTGTACACAAATTAAAAACAATTGACTACAATTAATACGTAGGACGATCTCAGAATATTATGTAAGTGGCTTCAATGATAATACATCGATTCGGATAAAGGAAGAATCGGACAAAACACGTGTCTACTTACTACTTACTACTTACATAATTTGTATAGGTACCGTTCTATTTATCTCTTATATGCCACGGTCGGTAATAGTCGTTGATCGCGAAAACGTTACTATTTTTTTTTCTATCTGCAATTATTATTATTATACATACAGAAATAGGTACAATCATACACCTATTAAATAGCTCTATGGGTACAATACAACTGTGCGGCTGTATAATAATCGCATTGCCGTATGTACTCTAACGCAGTCTAACTCCTATAACTATCCGTTATTATAATGAATAAACTGACGTGAAGATTACGACCACCGTATAGCCGTAATTTAAAATAGCATTAACGGTATTTATAAACCGCTCTAAATATTAAATATAACTTCCACAAGAGAAAATAAACGGGTCTCCAGAAAATGTTATCAAAATCGATTTTTAAAAATCATATAAAACCTTTATGCTACCTATATAATATAATATAAAAAAACTACTATAAGTAATGTAATTATACTCTGTCATTATGTACGTATTATAATATTCTGATACGAAAAGTCTAAACAATTACTATGTGAACATACCTATTTATTATTACTATTGTTATATTGGTAATTATTATAGTAATGTATTTTAATTTTTTAGTAATACTATGTTTAAATAACTATTTTAATTTTTTAATTTGATTAAAACCATTTTTATTTCCAAATTAATATTATAAATAAAGACAAAGTACTATATACAAACATAAGACGTAACCTTATTATATAATATTTAAATATATACCTAATAAATAATATTAATTAACAAAAATATATATTACTAAAGTTAAGAACAGTTAACGTTGAATTTTATTGTGAAAGTTTTTCAAATAAAATGCAATAAATTACTCGCAGTTGTACCATTATTATAACCAACTTTCCTTTACAATACAAGTAGAATAACATCTGCGTAATTCACGAAGGGCATTTTAAATTTTAAAGATTCTTGACTTATATTATTATAAATTTATAACTAAACTCATTTACTTAACTTATGATGAAATATGAGTTATAGTTATACTAGATATAGTATTTAGCAAAATACTAAACATATTTAATAATCTACATACATAACACCGGATGCTAAGCAAATTGTTTCAACCTTCATTATACAATTCATCAGCAGTCATCCTCATCACTATATTAACTTACTTGTTTTTATTCTATAAAGATAAATATACATCTATACTATACGTTTATATTCAACATAATGATTTTAAGTCACTTTTTATATTATTATATTTTTAAAGTATTTCCACTTATTTACACAAGACAAAAATTTAAGAGGGTTTACCTACTATTCGAAGGATTCGTTCTGTTACAATTCTTTATTAGAGATTATTTAATGTTTTTTTTTTATTATACTATTATCAATTTAAATTTTAAATATCAAATTATTAAAATGCTAAATAGTAACACTATACTCAATCTATAAAATTATGTAATATACCATAATAGTATATAAATTAATAATCACAAATTAACACAATATTGTAAAGTAAACTTATATAATAATAATAATAATGATCTCATAGCTAAATAAATATTTAATACTATATGATTTTATGGGTAAGTGGGTAACATGTATATAAAATATATAAATTAGTAATTTTTAACTAATTGTCATTTCATAATGAACTAAGTAGTATAATAGGTACACAAATAATCTAGTAAAACTACAGTCTACAATAATTTATAAATCAAAAACTATCTTAGTTTTTTACATAATTTTAAATCAAAATTAAAATATAATATTAGTAAATAATTACTACCTACATATGGGTATATTATAATTTATAAATATTATAATACATACATTTGCTAGTAATACTTAAATAATCGTTATTATGCAGTATAAATTCTACTGAAATGGTAACTGTAACACTCATTTCTTTTATACTGCCTACGTTACATCTTGTTAGTCAGTCCTCAAGTTTCATAAACATTATAAATTAAAAAAAATAATAATTTTTTTATGTATTTAGAGTAAATGTAATTAATTATTTTAATCCAAATTTCCAACATACGTTTATAAAATAATTTACTTAATTCAAATTTATAATAATATTCAAACATATTAGATGCATATTAATGTTATAATATAATATAATATGTTTACCTATATAATATAAAGTATAAACTGTTGTTATAAATTTATAATATTATTTTCATCAATATATAATATTTCGTATTTTACATACCTAAATAAAATACTTAATTTAACTAAAGCGCATAAAAAAAAAAACAATATTTTAACATAGTATCGAATTTTTATTCAATACTTTTATATTTTTTTTAAATTTATTTACGTGATAATTATGAACATGCAATCAAAACTTTAATTTATTTATAACACGCTAAGGCAAACCATTAGAAATATCGGTTAGGTATACACTTTATATCACATTGAACATTAGGTAAATTACATATTATGGTAGTCGTACTGTCGTAGGTATATTATTTTTACGAATTTCACGGACAAAATTAAAAATATAAATATATAATAAAATGTAATATTTGATATAATTATTATATTATAGGTATAATTAAGTTAGATGAAACATCTCACATATTATTGAATATTTTAAGAATCATTTTAAAATAAGTAAACTATTTATTAAAATTTCAGTAGGTACATTCTGATACTGATGTTTCACATAATCACATTTAAATATTTAATATGGAATATTATTATGAATTTACGAATATTTCCATCTTTAAATTCGAGCACGTTAATTTAAATATTCATATACCTATACGAAACTATGGGTCAGGCCAATCAAGCCATGACCCGTTCTCATGGCACCAGAACATCAATACATACAAAATATATCAATATAATAAGACGTATTGTTATTTACAAATGAATGTTATAAATTATATTGAAATGTTTAATAATATTATTATTCAAAATACGCCTAAAAAAATAAGTAATTTTTTTATGAGGATGATTTTTGTATTTTTTCGCATATACCTACTTATAAAAAAAGTAGTTTCGATTATTAGTAATATATTACGAGTAGTTATAAAAAAACTTATTTTTACCCTTCACATCAATTTAAATTGATTTTTTGTGTTTTCTTTTTATATAGAATTATATTAAAATGTCAATATGTCATGTTACAAAATTGCAAATTGGTAGAAATTATACATAAGATTTTAATATAATTTTTATTACGTGAATGCCTGAACTTTTAATAGGTACGTACTACGTATTATATATATATATATATATATATTAAAATAAATGTTAAATACTTAAATATTTATAAATTTTAATGAAAAATGAAAAATTTAATATTGTTGCCAAAAAATTATAAATATATAGGTAATATTATTACTCTAAACTTGGAAACCTATTTAATGGGTTTGTAGAAAAATAAAACAATTAAATATGAATACGATAAAAACATGCCAGAATATCATGTTATTATATTTATATTATGTTAAGTTGATAACATAAATAAGTACGACATATATAATATAATATGTATTATAATAAATAATACCAAATAACCAACTGAATGCATTTTTTTTTTTTTTTATATTATAATTTAGTATTTAGTTAATTCTGAATAGACTACATGAAATATTACGTATAGATATAATACTATATACCTAAGAATTTTTTTTTTTTTTTTTTATTTATTTTAATATGTATGATAAAATTTAAATAGTTGATTACCACAATTATTCATGTATTACACGCAAAATATTCATATAATATAAAAAATATATTCATATAAATTCTAAATGTCAACACTCAGCAATATTTTAAATCTATATAAATAATAATAATATTCTATTATAAAATGTTTATAAAACATTTCTTGAATTTATATCGTCAAAAATAATATTTTTTTTTTTTATATATAATGACTATAGGTATATCTATTTAATATAATATAATATAATATAATTATTATTATATTATTTCAGTTAGAAATGTTCATAAAATATTCATCACCTTCATATTTAAATACGTACCTAAAAATATCTCTTCTTCATACGTTTATTATTTTATATGAGTTAATTACTATACCATTTTAAAATTTTTGTGAAAAACCTTGAATACCGGTATTACAATAGGTACATATTATTTACTATTTAAAAAGTATATACTTAGAACTAGTACTTTTATTATTTAAAAAAAAAAAATAAAGCACATACGAGGACAAACTTATTATATGTGATAAAAAAGAAATTGATAATTGAATAAAAAATATACATATAAATAAACAATAATAATTGTATTGTATAATAATAATATTTGAATTTTGATGCTTAACAAAATACACATACAGTTTAATATTAAATACCTAAATAAAATATATTTTTTTACATTTTTGCAGTTTATTAACACTCTTATAGTCATTTAAATTGTGAACTATAAAATTATATTGTATAATAATATGTAAATATACTTCAATATATTAATTATATTTCAATTTTCTAACCTTAAATCCTAAAATTACCAATTTTATCAAACAATATACTATATATACACAAAAACGAGAATTTTAAGAAATATTCAAAATTCTACATTTTGTAGAAAATAACATAACGGTTTCAATTTTATCACGTATATTACACAATATCTATTTGATAGTGGCGTATTTACAAAATATTAAAGGAAGGGGATGAAAGAAATTTTGAACTAATCAATGAGGGTAAAGCCGTCTCTCCATTACATAATTAATTAATTATAAATATTACACATCACAATATTACTATTACATTTTACGTGGCATATTTATTTAAATATTTTATAATTTAAATTATATTATAAATTCAAGTTTTTTCTGCTTGTTTTAACACAGTGTAAGTGTTATACACAGTGATAATTTTTTTTTTTTTTGCGTGATTTCGAAAATCTTTATTAATAAATAAATTCAATTTAAATAGCCCTCATATGTCATATGGTATTATATATTTCAAATATAATATAATAATTATTATATTAGAAAAATGATTTTATGATAACTTGGTTGTATTAACATTTATTATTATATTTATTTATTACATATCATTTTTGTTCGTTATACAATAAAAATACATTATATATTACAGTAATATAGTTTTTATACAGAAATGTATAAATAAAAAACTTTTAGGGGGATCTATCCCCAATATTCCCCCGTAAATACGCCATTGTTATATGAACACCCAATACAATTTACTAGTCTCCAAGTTCAAAATTTCCTGAGTTATCATGAATTATTTAAATTGATTTCGTCAAAATTTCAGTTTTCGTGATAAATGGCGTATTTTCATTATTTGTTGGTAGTTTTCTTACCCATACCCCATTTTGAGAAATTCGAAAAATGACCTAAATAAAGTACCATCTACATCCACTTTCAAACCGGAAACATTTGCTACGAAGAATGTATTGGTTTTACAATGACGTGTCTTTTTTATTGTTTTTAATTTTAAAAACTTTTTCTCGTATTTTTTTTTATTATTATAAAATATAAAATCAATATTTTAAAAATATAAATTTCTATGATATAAATATTTTAGTTATATACCTATATTTAATTTTAAAATAATATCCAATAACAATTAATTTGAATACATTATTGATTGAGTACAATATTATTATATTATACGTGTCCGGTATCTATTATAGACTACAGTTCATTTAAAGATTAGATACAGAAAATATACTATACAAAAAAATAAATTAAATTGTCCTCAAATTTTAATAGTCAATAATATCATACAGAATATAAACTTAAAAAGTTATAAACCAGATAATACAATTATTACATATTTACATTATTACGATTACCTTTAACTCTAAAATGATAAGATTATAATTTATAATACAAATATAATAATAATATTTTTATAATAGTATAATACTATAAAACAATACAACAATAACAATAAATTAATACATAGTAATAAATAAGAATTATTGAACGAGTCCTATAGTTTTATTTTCTTCAGTCGATAACTATTATTCTCAAGTTAACTTTAAACGCCTTAAACTATTTTTCTTTTTAATACGATATTTGTTTTACTTATTACCTAATAATAATATTCTACATTTATCAAAGACATAAAGCCTATTCCATGATTGTAATATAAATATAAATTTTAATGATCATTATTCATATCATTCATTGCATTCTACTCAAATCGTTAAATATATTACAATATTATTGTACCTATATAGATAGTATAATGGTAAATTATTGTTCGCTATTCACTTTTATAACCATGATCACTCTCTTGATCTTTATTATGGGAATTTAAATAAACATAAATATAATATCTGTGTAATATATACACTATAATATAATATACGTATATTCTTAATCTACGGGCTACAGACATGGTGTATCTCATTGAATTTTAAATTATTCGTGATTTCTCATTTATACATTATTTACGTACCTACTTAATAATTTTGGATTAGAATTTTTCAGAAATAATTCCAGCTATAAAAATTTCATTAAATTTAATATTTATTAACCTCTTGATTCTTTTAATGTATTTAAATCAAAATACACATTTTTAAATTTTAAATATGGTTTTCTTAATTAATATAAAGCAAATTAACAGCATTTTACATTATAAATATTTGGACAATACTATACAACGAATGTTTTAAAGTCTGTTTTATGAATTTATGGCTCAACATTCAATAGAGCGATAAAGTTTGTAGAAATACGTCCACGAGACACGCACTAGGTATATTAACTTTTAATTTTATTTCTTCATACTTCCTAATTCCTATCAAAACTTTAAAAGTTTAAAATGTCTATATAGTATTATTACTAATTTTACAACCGTTTGTCGATTTGAATATTAAAGATTGAATGGAAATTTATAAATTTAACATTACAATAATTTTTCTAATAATAATTAGGCCTATTACATTAACACGAAAAAAAAACATTTATTTTTTGTTTGTTTTGATTGTGTACGCTCAAAAATGAGAAAAATAAATAAAAACAAAATTTAGTATTTTTTATACAGCAATAATAAACAATATAGGAAAAAAAAATTGGAATAAATAAAATAATAACAGATATAGTTATATAAATTATAATAATTTACGAACAGTCGACATATTATCATAATATTATGGATTATGCATTTATGCATATAATATTCAACCGAAAAAAAAATTTCATGGCACGACAAAAGTCAACTTATGCGTATTGTGTAGAACTGTAGATGACTTTGTATAAGAAATAAATAATATAATATAAATAAATAATAATAGACAAAACAGTAATTATTACTTGATAGAATACAATAGGGCAGAAAAAAAAAATATTTGATAATAACTACGCTATACCCAACGTAAAAAATGATTATCTTCTATTCTGTTACTAGTCGTCTAGTTGTGATGTTGAATGTTGATGCAATAGTGTTAACAATTCGTGAAATTATCTTTTAGTAGCAACAATAGTTTATTATTCTCAGTGAAAATGTATAATAAATATATTATATAATATTATAATAATTATTAGTTTATAGTAAATTCGATTACGTTTGTTCCCCGCAATAAAACGTGCAGTTCAAATCAAGTTGCGCCAGTACAAATTATAATATCACCAAAACATATTTTTATTCAATAATAATTACTTTTTAAAAATTTAATTAAAATTCCAGTCAAACTAGTTCATTATTTAACATCATAAATGTATATTTTAAAAATATTATTTACGTGGTCTTTGTAATTTTAATTTTTAATTTTTAATTTAATTAATAAAATACAATCGATGACGTACGCAGGATTGTGTTTCATGAAGGGGTTAATCAAAATATATTAAACAATTTACAATTTAAGTCTAAGTATTACGCCTATTGATCTTTATAAAATTTTTACAAAATTTGAAGTTAATCTTTTTTGTTGGGGTGGGGGTAAACACCCTTTCCCCCCTCGGTACACAACTGAATACAATAATTATTAAGCTATGAAATATGATTTATTTATACCTACATAATATGATGACTTGTCTCTTATCGGTACGAACGTGTTGACAAAAATTTTTTTGGGGCCCCCAACCATTAACCATATACCAAAATCCGGTTATCTTGCGGATAAACATTCCACAAAATCGTTTGATAATTTTCGTGGAAAACCGTGAACGTCTTTATTTTTAGTTGTATATAGATAATAATATTATTGTATGTACCTATTATACATTTTTGATGGGCAAGTACTTACGACGGATCAGAAGTTTCGGGGGGCGCGGCACTGGCGGCCGGCGCGGAGGAACTCGTCTTCGATTCGGACATGGTTTCTACCGGTGTCAAACGAACGAACGAACGAACGTTATTATTGTAATAAACGAATTATTACAATTTTTACGTAATGATTTTACTCTTTCGCACGTGTTTACATTATTTACAAACGTCTTTATTCACATTACACACGCGAACACACACTGAAACCGCGGCGCGCGACGGACGAACGTTCTCTGCGATACGTGGCGCGATTCGCGAAACCGGCGAAACGCGCGTGAACAGACCCTTTTCGCAACGGCGGCGTACGCGTATCGTGCAGTGGCGTCGTTGCTATGGCGATTCGAGAAACCCTCGTCGTCATACAGTCATACACTGCCACCAAGGGGAAATCTGAGTGTTACACAATAATAAACTTAATACCTTTAAAATTATCTATAAACTTGGGATGGCTACGACAAGTGTACGCGGTATAATACCTATAAAATTAATAATTGAGTATTATACTTATAGGTATATCGTATATGAGTATGGTATATCGCGGGTTTTATACTAGTAACTCGGTTATCGATGTTTTATCGGTATAGGGAGATACCGCGGTAAGTGGGTAGGTATATATAACAGATAATAATGTAAATAGTTTATGGGAAAGAGCGAGATAATAAATAAATAATATTAGAATGATATTATTATTATTCATTATTGAGAGTCACAAAGTATTCACAATATTCCTAGTTCACGTATCGTCACCTGCAGTCTCACGTTGTTGTTGCAGTTGTCGAGAGAATGACGTCAATTTGAAAATGTTTTTCTCTCCGTATGTAAGTCTGTTACAAATTTACAATAAAATATAAGTGTACGTCACAATAAATAATAATTAATAACGTACAAAACACAAACACAATTATTCGTATACAAATATTAAATTATATACGAGGCACGAGCTGCTTAAGACTAAGAGTCAATTGAATATTATTGGGAATACCTGCCGAATACCAGTTCAATTCTCGTACAAAAATATTGGGAAACTATGATTTCATTGGAAAAGACTATTGCTTTTTAATTGGTATAAGATATGAAATAATTATTATTGGCTTTCGAAAAAACAACGTTGAAAACATCACATATATCATGTAATACGATACTTAAAAAAAATTTGTTTCAACCATGTATGACGTATTGACGTATTCAATTATCTAGATTTCTAGATACTAAATTTTATGATTGAATAAGCCTAAATCCTAACCACTAAACACTAACCATTGGTTAGTTCGTAATCTTTGTTCGTAGGAATTTCTAATGGAAAGTAATGTAAAAATATTGAATATATATTATGGGTACGCAACAATTTATGAAAATCTATGTCATTATGAATTTGAAAATTATACGATTTTTCTAATCGAGAACTTTTTCGATTGTCAAACAATGATTTTATTTAACATTTTTATAATTTTATTGGTAGACATGTGCGATGTGCAAGCAAAATAAGATAATTTGCGATGACTAAAACACTATTTAAAATTTAAAAATATTGACCACGATACATTATTAATTTTTACCTATTATGATGATACGTCATTCGGTTTAAATGCCTACCACGTTAGAAACTATATAATATATAATAGAAATACGTTTAAACGCTATACAAACCCGTTTAATATATTAATATTATGAGAAATTCTCACAAATGCACAATATAATATTCTTCCTAATCGAATTTCAATTAACCTGTACAATTTAGTAGGACAATTATTGTATTATATTCTGTTGATAGCAGTAACGTTGGTTGTGGTTTCAATTTTTCAAAACATTATTCTACAAGTATATAATATAATATTATGTATACCAACAATGCATACTCGACAAAAACATGTTATAACCGGTCAAACTATATTTTGTTGAATTCAATTTAGTTTTTTTTATCCATAAATAGGTATATAAAATTTAAATATTATTGAATTTAATGTGACGATAGTTTATTAGTTTATTAGTCATTTGAACATTTTTTTTTTTCGTGTCTACGCTAAACGTGTTTTATTTCGAACGTCCCCGGCCGGACTTCACGTACCAAGTAGGTTACATCTTACTCTTACATATTATTATTAGGATTATCATACAGAGCGATCCAACGGATGATATTAATTTTTCGACGTACTATTTAAAAACAAAACAAAATTTTTCTTGTTTTATCTCGACATTAAATTAAAATAATTGTTCACCACGGTATCTATAATAAAATAATATAGTATTATATAATACGAGAAAATAAATAAAACTATGTTTACCGTCTATAGATGTTTTCCGGATTGTGTTTGAATCACACTGTAGGTACCTATCGCAGGAATTTCACTGAATGTCGCCCGGAGGAGGATATATTATTTTCTCCCCTACACACAAATCCGCAATACAGCTCTTTACGTTGGTTCTTGGGATGTATATTATATTAAATATTAGGTATATGTATTAACTTTAGGGTTGCAACCCTCGGTAGTCGGTGTACACGCCCTGCAAATTGTACTTTATGAAAGAGATGTTTGTGTTTTAAAAATTTAACCTCAGAATTTTCACTCGTTTATATACGTTTAAACGTGTTCAGGATTTTTTATGATATACATATAATATAAAATTTTATAGACTAGATTTTCCTAATGATTAATGAACATTTAGTTCGTATGTTTAGGCGGGATAACATAATGCTTTGTTCGTTTTCGATGATGTTGCTAAATTTAGGCATGTGCCTATATACCTACTCCATTTCGTTTTCCTCTACATACGGATGTAAGTAACGGTATTCGTTTCGGATACGAGCATTATTATGATCGTAGGTAATATTATTATTATTATTTTACATTATATAATATACTTTTAGGTATCCACATCGATTGTTAAAAAACATAATAATAAACTAGTTTGACAATAATATTTCATATAGGTATTGTAATAATGGGCATTGATATGTTACACGTTTGGACAAATATTAGATATTATATTGGTGTACGAGACTACGACACTACGAGAGGCCACGGGATGCATGCAATATGAATTCCGTTGGAAAACATTGTCGCATTATGACATTATGTAAACGGTTATAATATTTATAACGTATACGCGAAGAGAAATTTATACTCGTATACGTATATACTATATAAAATATTATAAAATTACACTGCGGTTTGCCGGTGTATGATTTTCTTCAAACACGATTTTGGCAAATTATATTATCTAAATAATATTATTTTGTTATCTTTTAATAAGTCACAAGTGTTGCCGGTGTTATAACACTTAAATACACATCGATTTCTGTTATATTTTTTTAACACTCTACCAAAAAAAAAAAAAAAAAAACCTGTATGATTATAAAAAATATTACTTGCGTTGTATTGTTGGACTGTGATTTGTGATTACTGATTAGTGATTACTAATGTTAATACTAACTACTAATGTACAGTGACGGTGTGATATGGTATTTCATGAGGCCGTTGCTTCATAAATCATAATTAAATGGGGTAGTGGTAGGTATTTTAGGTAGGTCTAAGGCTTTTGTCCAGTATTATAAGGTACTTATAAAATTAAAGAAGATATTTTGTATATTATTTTTCTAGTTGTTAGTTGTATAAACGTTTACTATTTTGGCAGTGTGAATGGGAATTTGTTCCGAGCTGTTTGGAACAAAATGTTCCGCTCTTTCAGTGTGCGCTGGGCCTAAGTCAAAACCCTCACTTTGGTCAAAAAATGACATTTTAACAAAAAATTAAAATTCATTATATTTTCTATCGAACGCCTGATTGTCGTAACCCTCAAATACGATTTTACTATAAATTTTTTACTGTTTTTCTAATATTTTAATGTCGTTAGCCATTTTGAAATATAGTGAAAAATGTTATAAGCCACAAAATAATACCACTATACCAGTGATACTAACGATTATCGTCAATGTAATACTGTAATGACGTTGTACCACTAATTTTCTTGTGTATAAACATGACTACGCGAAACATATAAAAAAAATGACCGTCAATATGATTTTAATAAACTTAAAAATTTTAATTTTGTTAAAACATTTTTCTAAATATAACAATTTCTAGTTTTAAAATTAGTTAAAAAATGTATTGCACTACCACGTGTACGGAGGTTACTCGTGTCCTTTATTAATAATATTAATTTAGTGTTAATATTTAAATATTTTAATGAATATTACCTACCTACCTAGCTTTGCTTTACGATATTTCATATGGAATCTGTTAATGTAATCATCAATCGGCCATCGAGATACCTAAGAATATCGCGTCATCCACCATCCATATCAACAATTTTAGACATGATATGAAATTGGAAAAAAAATTATATTGTACCTACTCGTAAAAACGATTTTAATAATATAACATAATTTTTTAATGTACCCAACTTGCCAAATATATTTTTTACAAAACGGTATCGATTTAATATTTGTTTATGTACCTACCTACACACAAAACTTGTGTTTTTTTTTTAAAACGCGTGTCTTAACTAATCTATTTGCATTATTGATTTTTTAAAATTAATCATCACTTCATCACTCATTACGGTATAAAAAATAGTTTTTGAATACAAATTTTTGTTAGATTTTAGAACTATTGATCGTACTATGAGCGTATGTATTTCTATAAAATATCTTGACTCAAGTAAATATCCAATTATACGTGTGGATGTTCAGACATCAGATGTCCTAGTGCCTATTATATTATATCCATTAAAGTTAGTATTATGTACCTAGGCACTTCGTGAGTTAGATTAATTTTAATTATTTTTAAGAAAACGGTAAAAAAGTCAAAAACATATCACGAAAGATTTATAATTAATTAATAAACACTGTAACGAATATAAAATTTTAAAAATCTAATAAAAAATCAATCGCTTTAGAATTTAAGATATTATTTTAATGTTTGGTTTGTAGGTACATTGTGACTTTTATCTTTACTATTTTCCATATACGAGTATATTGGGCTATTACTCATAATTATGGTTTTAGAATATTAGTAAATAAAAAAAAAAAAAAAAAAAAAATAAAGTTAAAAATTTATACTTAAAGTTTTATTAACATCTAGAGTCTAGAAAATATTTTGGTCAACAATACAATTTTCACTCTTTGTAATAAAAAATTTATAACACACCTACTTTAAGTTCTAGAGATAATAATTTATAGAGCTTGCCAAAAAAGAAAATATAATTCAATTTTGTTCTCAACTTATTTCAATCGGTTTTTTATTGCATACGCTGAAATGTAATATATTATTTATGAAAACTTACATTTTTAACGAACAGTTAATTTTACTGATTCATTTTATTTTAATTTTCTCTAATGCAAAATTATTTTAATTTTTTGCACACATATACTCGTATATATATTATGTGTGTATGTGTTACCAGCAAAGTATTGAATCTATAGAATGTCAAAAATGAGCAAGTATGAAATTTATCTATTAATTAGATACTCTATAGAATACTGAACACCAAGTAGGTAACGTATAAAATTAATAGTCAAACGATTTATTAGTGTAGGACATGGGTAGGGTAGTCCTAGGTACTTCAGGGAAAATTGTATCAATATTATAAAATAAATGGTGACTTATGATTATCCCAAAGATTATTAAATTATTACGGATAAATTCCATTGGATTTTTTTCTCATTTTATGTATCACTCTTATGAGTACTTACTTGTTATTGTGTTAACACGCACTTACAAATATGTTGGAACGTTTTTTATTTATTATGAATTTACATTTCGATTAAATAGTAAATACCATTCAAAATATCATATTTTAACTAATGTAGCATTGACATTCTATTGAATACTTAGGAATTGTATAGATTGTCTTGTCTAGGCGTAATATAAAATGATAAAATAACATTAAAATTTTATACATTTCCAAATTGTTTAAGTAATGTGTAATAATTTTTAGTAAAAATTGGATATTTAATTTTTAAAATATTTAAGAAGTTTCAAGCCAGGTTTAACGGTAGGTATATTATTAACCTGCGTCTATTCATAAACACATTATATAGTACATTTTTATATTTTTATTAAAAACTTTTTATTGCGACACTTCTTTTGTAGATTAGGAAGGTATCTACGATGACATTTTAGGGATGACTAGATATAAAATAAACCAAGTAATATTGTTTTACAATGTATAATATAGACAATGTATTTGATATTAAATATCTTGACATAAACATATATGTATAGAAGCAATATAGAAAACAGTATATTATATCATTAGAAAATTACATTTTGACACATATACAAATATTGTAACATTTAAATGTATTCTTTTCAGTCTTTACATAGAAAAAATAAAAATAAAAATAAAATAAACAATTATAAGAAATATTAATAATTAAAAATAAAATATATATAAATCATTGAACAAAAAATATCAATTAAATTTTGTATTAAAATGCTCAATACAAAATGGGCAAATTATAAATCTTAGAATACTTTTATAAATATCATACAAATTAATGTTATTAGATACTATCAACGTTTTAAAGATATAAAGTCATTACATATATAAATAACATGTTACAAATCTAATACATTAAGTTTAAAAATGTATGAAAAAGATGATACTGTGGTAACGTATTGTTTTTGAAGATCATTTAATATAATCCATATTTGGGAAATTTGAGGTAAAATGGTTAAACATTTCATAGCAAAATGACACAAATTTGTTAACAGTATTTTCACACTTCTTTGAAATAGTTATATATTATTATTATTATTTGCACTGTTATAAAAATATATTACAATTTCTTGCCGAAATTATTAAAATATAACATAAAAAAAACAAGGGGAAAAAAATGTATTTTATGAACACAAGTCAGTCACTATTAAATTCTTTGAGCATCTGCTGTAAAAAAAGAACAAGAAACAAAAGAATAAAAAAAAAAAGAAAAGAAACTATATAGGTGTCATACAAATATTAGGTAACGATAATAATAATCATAGTAATAATAGTAATAAGAAATATAACAGATAGATAACTTGGAAAATAAGAAACTACGTTAAACAATTTAAATCTCATGTTAAAAATATATATAAATAAAAATTAACAAATGCTAGCTTATAATTGTAATTGTGTTATCTTAACTTAATACTATTTCTTAATAAATTATGATAAATTACATTTTTAATTTTAATTTTCATTGTTCTAGACGACTAATCATAAGAACATCAAAATATTACGCCAACTAGAAAAACAGATAATAACAAATTCAAAAATTTATATTAAATCCATCGATTATAAAATAGTAAATTTATGATTTATTGATTAATACAATTTAACGAAATTATAAACTACCATTGGAAGTTAAAATTTTTAATATTATAATAAACTGAACGTTAAATACTATATTACATCAAAAGAATGAAAAATAAATCGCAAATAAACTACAGCATATTTAGTAGAAAAACAATGCTATACATACACATTATCAGTAAAACAAGTTGTTTTACATTATATTATCAATTTTGTATATAATATAAAGAATATATATATATATAAATATATTTACAATATTTGTATACTTAGTACTCACTTATACTTATTAAGCAAAGGGTTGTATTATATCTAAATAATATTATGAATTGTTGGTCACACACCAATATTTTGATGTACTCCTTGTAACTTGCGAAGTATCTTTTGTTGCTGTTCATGTACAGCCTGAATTATATAAATAATGAATGAATTATATCAATGGCATCAGTATCACAAAAAGAATGTAACATACTTTGAGATTAGAAAAGTCCGAAGCAAGGAGATTAGTATCATCATTTGAAGATAGCGAGTTTAATTCAGTTTGGATTTCTTTGAGCTGACCTTGCTGTTGATCCATCTTTGTTTTAAGTGTGATTTGTTTCTTCTCGAGCAATTCGCTTTCAACACTGCCATCGTGTTGTAACACATGCATTATCTAAATCATCAAATTGTTATCGATATTTATTAAAATAATATATATTATTATATTATATAATGTAGGAGGAAAAGGATGAGAATAATTACTAATCAGTCTTTGCTGTAAGAATTGTCACCGTTAAAATCTTAGTACAATTTACATATTATATGCATAAAAAGTTAAATAAGTAATTCACACTTACAGGGTCTTGAATGACATCTGTTGGATGGTCTTCAGTATAAACGCCTATAAAATAAAAAAATGTTGTTTTTTAATCATATTATAATTATATTACGTTAACAATTAATATAGTACCAGTATCATATGAATTATAACCAAGGTTCGGGACTTAAAGCACTTAAAATCATCAAAATAAGCGCTTATAAAAGCGCCTAAAAACTTCAAAATAAGCATTCAAATAAGCACTTCAAAACATTAAAATAAAAAGTAAGATGCTAAAATTTTACTGAAAGTAGTAAAATTTATTACTAAATTTTAGTAATAAAAAAAAATTTTGTCTAAAACTGCAAATTTTGTAGATAAATACAAAAATTTTATAATATAATTTTTTTTTTCATATTAAAATTACAAATTTAATAATTAAATAATAGGTAATCTACTATTATTGTGTTTCTTATTATATGTCAGGAATTAATATTTATAGTTTGTTTATCTAAAATAAAACGTAATTAAATTATTACAGTGTTAGAATAATTTAATTACCCGTATCTACATAATGTGACTACAATAAGTACATAACGTTAAAAATAGAATAAGTAAATTAATAAATTAAGAGAATACTATTTGGGTACAATACATTATTATATTGATGCACAATGGTAAAATTATTTTTAGTTTCAATTTTTTTCTATATTGCCAACAAACATTAAAAAAAACCCCCAAATTTTTAGTATCATGCGTTGTTAAGTTGGAAATATGCAATTAAAATAAGAAAAGAGCGTGAAAAAGCATTTTTCGAATAAATCATCGAAATAAGCAAAAAAAAGCACTTTCAAATTTCATATTTGTAATTGTTGCAACATAACATAAATTTCCATAGCACTATGCTAGATTTAATGTCAATCTAAAAAAATAAGCAAATGCTTTAAGTCCCGAACCCTGATTATAACTTTCTGGAGTCAAAAATAAAGGATTAACTGATGTATCATTATTATCAAGTGTTTTCTGAAACAAAAATAAATAAATAAATAAATAAATTATATTATAATTAAATCTAGTACCTAGTTTATTTCACATAAACATAACAATATTTCAATTTTAAACTATTTAAAAAATTACATATATAATGATAATACAAAAGACGCCTATAGTCTATCTAAAAATGACCACTTTCGCATATGCATTTTAAATAATGGGAGCGATAAGACCTATGTGGGATAGCCGATGATCGGCAACCAATATTTTTCCACTATTGTTATTTATACGTAATGATAATAAAAACATAAATTATACCTGGATGCTCAATCAATATGTGTGTGAAATATTGTGATAGTAAATTGCCTTACTATGTATGCATCGTATGATCAACCACAGCGCTAACAATTAGTAATATATTCTAGAGGAAATGCAATCAATTTTTAATAGTCGGGTGGTAATACTTATTCCGAACAAACTATATTGCGCCTTTGTCAATATTGGACAAATTAAATTATATAATATAATATAAATTATAAGCACAGTGTACATTATATAATTATAAGTCTTTACATAAAAATAGAAATATTATTTTAATAACATAGTATGTACATTTTAATTTTTAGATGTATTATTATAATAATGCAAAAGTAATTATTTAAAAAATAAAGGTAAATCCGATACTGAAGATATTGTAATCACATCTATTCTATTACAATAAATGATTATATAAATTTAATAAATGATTAATGAAAACAAATAGACCAATGGGATACCAGTATTCTAAAAGTACCTTTATCAGATATTCATTCAAGTTTGCAATTTTAAATTAAATTTCATATTCATATTTTCTACTTA
The DNA here is from genome assembly GCA_021307375.1 of Tetraneura akinire. Lineage (NCBI taxonomy): Eukaryota > Metazoa > Arthropoda > Insecta > Hemiptera > Aphididae > Tetraneura > Tetraneura akinire. Next base: position 24,863,158 of record JAIUCT010000007.1, on the reverse strand, counting down.
TAAGTAATATGAGTTATTGATAAATAGTTCAATATGTTTTAAAATTAATATTCTGTTATAGTCATTAATTATTAAAATTAATATTAAACGTTTATTATATAATATAATAAAGAATATCTTACCGAAAAATGGTCAATACCAATTATACTTCCATCAGTTAAAGGATCTAAAAAAAAAAAAAAAAAAAAAAAAAAAAAAAAAAAAAAAAAAAAAAA
>JAIUCT010000007.1:24806391-24862933 GCA_021307375.1 Tetraneura akinire | reverse complement strand
AAAAAAAAAAAAAAAAAAAAAAAAAAAAAAAAAAAAAAAAAAAAAAACAAATACACTCAATATCATATAAAAAAATATTGATATAGTTGTTTTAAATAAATAATTACCTAAATCATCTACACTACTAAATGGAATGGGAGTATTTTGAAAACTAGAAAAATCGTCCAGAGAACCATAATCATCAGTGCTAAATTGATTATCTGATTGTGAACCATCCATTTGGTTGCTGTACTGACTACTACATGTTGGTGAATCAGCCTGCATATCTAAAAGGAATTTTCCTCTTTTTGGTGAATGATCTGCTCCGAGCTGCAAATCATTATGCCGTTTGGGTACAACCAATATACCACCTCTACGCTCATAATACTCTCGGTCTTTATCGGTTGATTTTTCATTTGTATGGTCATTATAAACTACAACAGGTTGTCGAGCAATCGGTGGTGCAACTCTGAGTACGGAAGGCCGATCTTGAGGAAGAGGTATATTTGGTTTTGGTGATATAGATGTCCGTTTATCAATTTTAGGTGCATTAGACGCAGTTGAGACTGGAGGCATCGATTTGGATAAAAGTGCAACTTTAATAAACTGGCTATCTGGTAAAGGACCAAGATTTTGTGCAGTTTCTTTAACATTGTCTATTGCCGGTGCAGGAATGTTAATGATCATCTGTTCAACAGCTTTATCGAGTGTTCTAGGATCTTCAGTAGATGCATCTTCCAAAGATGTAGTGGAATCAGCTTCCATCTAGAGCAAATAAAATAATTTTAAGTTTAAGCTCAAGTTATAAAATTGGTTTACTTACAAATTGATTATTTGTGATAGCAGCAATACCAGTATCTGAATGACTGCGTATAAGTGGCGTAAATCTTTCTCTCATTTTTATAATTTCTTTTTTACCTTCTTCTGGGGTTACCAGTGTATTGACACAAATAAATGATTCAATTGTATCTTCATTTGGATTCAATTCCAAATAGCCATGTGTCTTCATGTATACAAATTCACCGTTTTTTGATAACAATCTATAGCAACTACTACCAAAACTTTGACCTTTAAAGTACACTAAAAAGTGAAAATAAAATAAAAAACTATTATTAGTAAAATGTATTATAGTTATATTTTATCTATGCCAATTAAATTTACTTTGTCTTAGTGCAATCATCACCCAGCGAACATCGTCTTTGTGCATATATGTGAATGCCAATTGTCCAGAAACTTCTTGTGGCATGAATCCAGAGACAATAGATATTCTATAAATAACATATAAGGAGAAATTATTATTTTTATGATTATTAATGTTGAAATATTATTTTAGATTTTGAGTGAAGTGAAAAATGTATAAGTTATACAATGATGTCTTTTTTTTTTAGTTAGTATGTAAACAGTATACACTATTACTGTCAGAAAAAATGGTCAGATTACCACGATTAGCATGATTCCATAACAGAATATTGGCTAGTTGGTACTTTATTTAAATAATTTTTCGAATTTCTCAAAATTGAGAATACACGATAGAATAAACTATCAAAAAATGACAAAATAAGGCATTTTTCACAAAAACTGAAATTTTAACAAAATCAATTTCAATATTTCATGATAATTCAGGTAATTTTAAACTTAGATACTAGAAAATTTTATTGGGTGTTCAAATAAGTATCATATATACATGAAAAAATATTGATACGGTTATGTTAATTTTTTTTTTACAAAATTATAAAACTTTGATTATTTTCTAAAATTCTTATTTTTATCTATTATAATGTTTAATAAAATTGGCATTTTTAAAATTAAAATTAGAGTAAAATCAATATTTTAAGTATGTTTATGGAATCTTCTTATTATATTTAAATATTATACAATGTTACATAAAATCGATAAAAATTTTATTAAATTTTTATTTAAGCTCAAATACAATTTACTTAAATTTGTTCCATTATAATTGTGATTAAAACATTTTACAATTATTTTTTGTAGCTGTCCAAAGGATAAAATGAAGACCCTATGCTGCTTTGGAAGGAATACTGTGGAAAGAGGATAGTGTTGAATTTTGATTAAAATTTGAATGCAATGATAAAATCATTACTTTCAACATAGAATTATGTATGAAGTACTGTCAGATTTGGGTATTAAGGAGTTTTACGGTCCTTTATATTGAACATAGAGACTGTATGAATGTAAAAATTTTAATCAATAGTTATTGTAATATTTAGTCAATATATATTATTTGATGAACTTTGCTCAAAATCGTTTATTGAATGCAATGATTTAATCAATATTCTACACTATCCTCTTTAGACTTTTATCCCTTCCACAGCAGTATCAGCTCTTCTTTTTAAACTATATTTTTATTTATTTTATAATTTTCTTATGAACTACAACTGTAAATATTTACCTATGATCAACATATATAATACGACCATCAATTTGATGTCTAGTGATATATTCTTCTCTAGTTGCTTCTAATAATGATACTTCAGTGACCCGGCGTTCATTGTATGGCCTAACCACTGCATTTAATACAATTTCGTTTCCGCCAAGTAAAGAATCTAAATAAAGGATTACATTTAAAATAAAAGTATTAATTTATATAAAAATATAATATTACTTTTTGTTCCTGGATTTTGCTTCATTAATGTTCCTACCACATGTACCAATTCCAACTCAGGTTGTTCACCACGAGACACAGCTTTTTTGACTAAACGCATATAAAATGATCGACGTTGTATTTTGAAACCAAGTTCCTGTTTAGTTATTAGTGAAGGATCATCAGCACTAACTAAGAAATAAAATAATAATTTAAATATAAGTGTAAAATTAAATTGGATATTTAAAAAAAAAACTTTTTTTATGTTAGTCAGGTTCATAGTTATTTTCATGACTGTACATTAATTATTCAGTTTTAACCAGAAACTATATTGCGAAAAAAGCACAATTTTTATAAAATTTTATGATTTTTAAAAGTTATTGAAAATAATGATAAACCCTTTAAAATGTATGGTTTTTATGTTTTATCAAGTCTGGAATAGTATGAAGTATAATATTATGTATGCATACACAATAATATTCACAAGTTTTATTAGGTCCGTTAAAATGATGCAAGTTTAAGATATCAAATTATTAATAAAATGAAATTGTATTGATTGAACAACACATTAAACTACGATTTGTAAAACTGACGAATTATGCAAATGGATTTGGAGTATTTTGATATTTATTACAATTTTATATAATAAACTTACTAATACTGGTCGATGTTTCATCTTGATACTTGAGATTATTGGTGAGCTCATTGTGGTCTTCTGGACAGGTAATATTATAAATTGATTGGCCCATGAGATCAATCTATAAATAAGACAAAAGAGATCGTCCATTCAAAAATCTTTCAACAGTCATTGAAAAGTCGAATAGGTAATAAAAAAATATTATTTTTACTACTGAAATCTAAAAATAGTATTTTTTTGAAGTTTGTATGAATGTAAAACACACGAACACGTGGAATTTTTAACGAACCAATATTTATTATTTTTCATTGAATACCACCCGTGGGGATACATGCGCGCGAATTAGCCATATTCTACTTTGTCAAAAAGTATTTCTCAATTTTCAGCAGTCTTTAGCCGTAGGTACGCAAACCAAGCCAAAGGAGGAGTAGGTTTAATATTAAAAACGTTCGGAAAACCGCGATGGCGATGAAAAATAAAAATATAACGTTATAAAATTATAACAAAATATACACCTACTTTATATTAAATCAAAAAAATAGTTATTCTTTTTTTCTTAAGTAAAATAATACGGGTGGTAAATAATACGATAAATTGTTGTTATTACGTATAATATTTTCAAGTTAAAAATCACGAGAAAAAAGTGAATATATAATAAAAATTTTATCAACGTTTTCTGTTAAATTCTTTAAATTGTAACCCCGTCATTTCATTACACAGGTATTTATCACACATTATATAATATTATAATTATAAGTATAACGATTAAACGTGTGTTTCGAGTACGACAGTATAGCTAGAATATACGAATAATATAACGTTATCATTTGTTTTTATCCACACAAATATCATATTATAATATATATACGTAAAGTTTTTTTTTTTTCTATAGACTTCAATTAAATGAAAACTCGATAACAATCCGTATCAAAAAAAAACATATTTTATCTCCAACCGAGAAAAAATATACCTCCTATTCGAATATCCCAATATCATTGATATGTAAATTATATTATTAATAGTATTATTAATTTAATATAATATCGTATTATAATAAACAAGAGAGAGGCTCTCTGGTTTTGTTTTGACTATACCAATTATTATATTATCGCGTTAAAACGTTACAAAAACATAACCAACACACACAACATCGTGTTACACGTTATTATCTCTCTCTCGTTGTCGTGACTCCTCGACTTACAACAAAAAATCGGTAAATAATATTTGATTTCCACCATTAGCTTGTTATTCAAATGACATGCGTAAAAATAAACCGAGATACGGTCGATATGCGGAAATAGTTTTGAACCGGTAACGAATGACAGATGTGATCAAATTTCACAATAAAGCGATTACGGTTTATAATCGGTAATTTTTTAATTATACAATATTATTATTAATTATTCATCGAGGGCACATAAAATTTCGTATTACGTTTTTGACAGTCAATATATAAAAAAAATCCAAGAAAATCGATCGAATTACATACACGTGTATCATTCCGATTTTCGTTAATTGGATTGTGTTTTCGTTTAAAACGTCGAGATTTTTTTTTTTTACTATTTTTAGAAGTACCAAGTACGGATTTTGTTTTGAAAGTAAGTGTTTTAATCTCTGCCCAAGAAGGATATTAATATAATTATTATTATTTGTACAATACAGATACGTAAAAGGAGTCCAATAAACTATAAATACATTATTTAACGAATTAATTTGACTCGTGGAAGACAAACACAATACAATACGGGGGGATAGGGAACAATATTTTGTATTATTGTACATCATCACGACAAGAAATAAGAATGAGTCAGTCAGTGGCTATTATAGACCCCGCACAAATAATTAACGCGTTAAAATAAGAAATACCATATAATAAAAATTATTTATTATTACGTACATTGCGTTGGAAAGAACGAAAAAAAAAAAAACATCTGTATTCGTCCTACTACCGCGCGTAGTGTGAATATTCGAATTGGAAACAATTCGCGTGCAGCACAAACGGAGGGAAAATAATATAATGATTAACCTTGATAACATACTCGTAATATCCACGACCACGAAATATTACGAAAATCGAAAACTGATTAAACCAGTTTTGTCGTCAAACGTTATTTATATATTTTTAATAATAACCATGGTAATAATATTCTACAGGACATTTAAAGACGCTTCAATATTTCTCTCCACGCATAAATTAAACCGTATTTTGTGAATTCCGCGTTCACGTGTAATGGAGGCCAAGTATCTAATTTTTTTTTTTTTTTTTTTTTTTTTTTTTAAATTGTTTTATTCATATCTGGGATAGTTTTTATTCTCTATACGAGAATTACCAACCGTGTTTTTTTACTAAAAAAAAAAAATATATATTTATATAAGTATATAAGTATACAATTTTTATCGTAACATTAATATGGGTTCATTAAATCCGATAAAATAACACATTTTTTATTAATTAATATTAGGATTCATAATATTGAAAAATCCACAAATGACTACTACTATACGTGTTATTGATTAAGAATTAAACAAAGGAAGAAGATTGAAAATATTTTTTTTTTTTTAAAAAAACTGAAATAATATTGTTACTCCTGGGCGGAAAAGCAATAATATTATACAAATTGATAATGACAATCGTAATATCGTATTGTGTACAGTTTCGGTTATTTTAGATGTTACAGCGATATATTTTATGAATGTATTATAAATGGTATTGTTCGGGATGATGATGATGATGATAATATAATTATTATGTCCATCGTCATATTATTATTTGATCGTAACATAATTCTTTCGCAATGAAATGAAAAATATTATTTTATCTCGCCGACCGTGAATGGTCCATTCCAAGGATGATCCGTTCCAAGGATGGTCGCCGGCCGATACGGGACGGAAAAAAACAAAAAAAAACGTACGAGGGTGCAGTGCAGCAGCATGCAACCTGCGGGTCAACGCGACGTGCATTATTTTATTATTACAAAATGTTTATCGCCCGGATAACGATAATAAGAGAACGAACGGTGTGTGGTGTGTCCTTGGCCGGCGCATAATATTACAATAATCCGACGGTGGAAATGAATCAATAACATCACAATAAGTTGTTGCATGCACGTTAAAAATGCATCGGGTTTATAATATAAATAATACGACGACGGTATCGTAATATCAAGGTGAAAGAAAATAATCTACATTTTAAAATAATAATAATAAGTAATATAAAATAATATAAACACGACGGACGGAGAGAGAAACGATAGAATAAATATCGACTCGAAAACGCAAATCGACCGACACACTACTTGAAATTTTAAATTTGAATTATATTATTTTTCTCTTTGTTTGTGTCGCCATCGAACGAAGAAAACGAACACACGTTGCCCCGCCATTACGACGATGGATAAAAATCAATTATTATTATATAATAATAATAATATATATATATAAATTTGTAATGAGCTAAACGAGACAAATGGCTGCGATTTAGTTTCGCGTGCGATCGTACACGCAGTCGTAAACACGAGGGCAATGCGACCGTTACACGCGCGTATAACACAAGGCACGCACGCGCGAATAAAGGATAACAAGGAGTTGCCAAAGTTTAAGTTAATTATATATTATATAAAAAAAATGTATATATATATATATGTAAAAAGCACAACACATACACGTTTTATGCGTAAAATAATTATTATTTATAGGATTTTCGTCAATTTTTGCCACGGGATTTCATAAAAAATTTATACGAAAAAGTACCCAACAATGAGCATACAAAACGTTGTGTCCACGTACCACGGTATAGGTAATAAATTTGACCTAGAAAATAAAAGGGGAAAAACAATATTACCGCGCGACGAAATAAGTCTTGGTCAAGTCGTCGATAATTGGGCGTACACGCGATTTTTGTAATATACTAATAACATATTATTAAATCTGTAAAAATTGTGGTATGTATTTCTAACGTCAAGACGACAAATACGCACCGCAGTCCAGAGTTTCATTAAAACGGACGAAACACAATAACGTACTTAATAATAGAAGAGATAAAAAAAGAAAACGTCGCGTAAACAGTTTTATATGTTACATTAATTATTTTGGAAAGGTAGGTGTTTCGAAAGAAAAAAAAATTGTTAAAAACGAAAGGTTCGTTATCATAATATAGGCACTAAAAATCAAGCACCTCAGTTAAAAAGTTTGGAACATGTTAGATTAATAAAATATTTATACAACCCAGTTTGCCGTTAAATTTTTATCAAATTTTATCCTACGCGTTCAAAGGTTAGTAGTGGTGGTGTAAAATAAATTCCATACCAATAAATTTTTTTTTTACATTTTACATTTTACAAGCGGAAATATTCAAATAAATAATCTATTATTACTGTTTCGATGAATTAAATTACATTTGAAAACCTATCACATATGTTTCTTTCTTCCTTGAAGTTAATAAGAATTCGTGACGTCACTTCTAAAACAATAAGACAAGCGATATTTATAGTAAAATATCATGAAACATTGTAAATTATAAACGCGCGAATAAAATAAAATAAACGCAGAAATAATATACACGGCTGTTATCCTATAGAATTTTAAAATTTTAAAACATATACAACAAATTTTTAAATATTTCGCAACACTTGACGATTTCTATAGACTATTGGTACTCGACAACGTATTGATTAAAAGAAAAACGTACTCAAGGTAAAACTTATAAAGTAAAGTACAACTTACAACGCGTATTATTATTATTATTATTATTATTATTATTAAATAAAAGCTTAAAAAGTTTAAAAGCATTTTTACTGTATGAAATAATTAAATTTGGACTCGAAGATCACGAGAATGATTTTAATTTGTACAATATTTTTACAACCATCAAAAGCCATAACGTATTCGTTAAATAGTCCTTAATGGGAGTAAAGATGAAATAATATCTTAACATTAAAGTTCATTTACATCACATCTTAATTGATTCTAATTAATGTTGTTTGGCGATTTAGACAATTTCATCAGTTTACGAGTTCAACCTTATGAATTGTGTGGTTATTTATAAATAATACTTAATTTAACTGTAAAGACTGTTAAAAAAGTGTATGAAACAAAAAAATACTGTATTTAAAAGACTTACTTGAGGATGGCCTAATATATTTTCAACAGAGTGCGATACGAACACTATTTTTCCAGCAGATGTGACCATAAGATATATATCTCTGTCCTGTGAACAATAACACAAAAATTGGAGTTTTTAAAATATACGAAAAAATCGTCTAAGTAGTACAATTAAATTATAACTTAAATTGTATTGGATTAATATAATGCGCCACATAGACACATTTAATATGTAGCAGTTAGTTTTATTCGGTTAAAAGCCACAAGGGAAATATTAAGTACCTATTTAAACTTAACAATGGAATAATTATCAATCGAGTTATAACCAGAAATTAACAATTTTTTTTTTTTTTACGATTATTGATTAATGTCGGGGGGGTTAGGTTAAACGGTTAGGTTATAACGAATAATATACAACTTAGTTATTTTTGGAGTTGTTCAATATCATAATAGAATAATATTGCTATTATACTGTAATATGAAATAATAATACGTACGTCTAACAAGAGATCAGCTAAATTAACCTCGTTTACGTATACTGGCAGTTTTTCTCGCTGTTCTTTGAGCCCCATTAATACTTGAAAGAAAAACAAATAAATAAATATAGTAATAACAAAATAGAAATTATTATCAATTTTGAAAAAAAATACAAATATATTTCACGAGATAATATTATTAATACAACAATTATTATATAATTATACTCACGTCGACTCAACCGGAGATATGCAGCGCTAAGCCTAAGAACACTAGTTTTTTCAATTTTTTTCGAGGAATTTGATATCAACGGTACTAACTGCGAAAGTTCGGCGATGCACGTATTCAATTTGTCACGTCGCTGTTTTTCAGCTTTATTTCGCATCTGCCTACTGGAACTATAACATAAATTTAATCGTAAATAAATACGGGGTGAATTTCACGATTACCTTATTGCTTAATGCTTATACAAATAGTAAAATAATTCATAAAATATCGCAAATTATATTTACGGTATATGAATATAAAACACACACTATAGACAAATTTATTGTTTTTTATGTTTTATCGCCTATTAAATCGGTATATATATAAAAAAAAAAAACACAATATAATAAGGATATAATTTTAAGGTTTTTATTTTCTCTCTTCCGAATCGATTACAAAGTACAAGTTCAAATTATTATTATTATTATTACAATTTGGCAGCGAGTCGTTAACCCCATCAACCTTGGTCGATTATGACTAGTCCAAGCACGTAATACTTCAGCGAGGAGAGGGGATCCTCCTATCCGTTTTCGGTTCGAGCGCAGCAAAGTAAAAGATTTCTATTTTTGCTCATCCGCACTTCTGGGTAAAAAGCGACATTGCACATTGCATCGGCGGTATAATTCAGACCGTCAACCATCGACGTGCACAAGATATAATTAAATGTGCACGCGCGGTATATTTATTTTTTTTAATAATAATTCTCTCTTCTCCCCTTCATTTCACCTCCCCTCGTTTTACCGACAAACATTTATCTTGACGCATGCATTTATATAAATATATATGTTATTATTCGACGACATTTAATATTTATTATTCAACAAATAGTTAGTTCTCGTACAGTCTTAAAAATCCGAGACGGTTGTGGCCGGGTGACTTTTTTTGTTTTCTATTTAAATTCATTTTTTTTTTTCGTTTGATGAAGTTATATAGAAACAATTTTTTCTAATTCTGACGAACGGCGCTGGGGTAAATTGTCGCCCAAGGTAACTTCTACTATATAACTAAGAAAAGACTTGGAATGGAAAATAATAATTACCAAAGGTATATACCCTACCCATAAACGCGGAATTAATATTCGGGGAGAAAAGAGCGGGGTAAAAGAATACAGAAAAAAAAAGAAAAAAACAATCGCAATTTATTAAAGTTTTTCGAGCAAAGTAATTTTAAAAACGAAGCTTTTACAATGAAACCTTATACGTTTTATTATACTTGAAATATATATTAATGTAGAACGGAATTTCGGGCAGAGAATTTAAAACGGATGCATATTTATAATCCTACATCTTTTATATATAATATTATAATTTATAAGTATAAAGGTATACGCGTAAAACTCCCAAGCGTAATAGGTATGTTAAAAATTTGTCAGTTAATAAATATTTAACGTCAAACTACTATATAATTTAAAGTTTAATTACTAAAAATGGCATAAAAAATAAAATTTGTTCTTTGAGAGAAACGAGTATTACATTATATATATAAAAATTAATACACGGTAAACACGTCATTTTCGAACCATACGGTTTAAAATCTCAAATTGCACGAATATCTAATTATTTGTTTAAGAACATATTATTGATAAAAATATATTACGAGGTAATAAAACGAATTATAAAATTTCGTTAATTAAAGACGAATATATTACAGTGTTGAGGAGTAAAAACGAATGGTTATATTTTTAGACTAATTTGTGCATTTATATGCATATTTCGGTCTATAAATTATATTGACCGTGTACAGAACTTTTTCAGCTTGAATAGAAAATCTGAAAAAGCAAGGAAAAACATTGGTAAATATTTCAGGGTCAACGAAAATATAAAATACAAAAGTTCTGTATATTAAGGTGAAAATACTTACATTTAAGAAAACTAAACCAAATTATAATTACACTATACTTAATAAACTAATGGATTTTTGTCGTTTTACTTCAATGTATATAACGCGTACAGGTTTTAGCTTTTTTTTTTTTAAGTGAATAAATGATATTAATTTAAAGTTTATTTCGATTATATAATAAAATAATAATATATTGTTAGTTATTTTAAGTATGAAATCATTTAGTTATTCAAATTTTACAACGTATTATTTTCCATTGAAATACGTTTACAAATCAATAAGTATAATATTATTTAACGCATATACGAATATAATTGTGATGAGAATACACACACCACACGTCCACACACATACTATAAAAACAGTGATTTAAAATGAAATGAAGTGTTTATTATAAAATAAAATATTGAAATGCAAAATCTTTTGTTTTATTATGCTTTAATATTAAACTTTAACTATACTACCATACCTAATTATACATAAATAAACAACACGCGTATTGACACATTCAATAAAAATCAGATTGTACATTTCAGAAGAAATAATATTAGGTAATTGCTGTTTTATAAATTATATATTATTTTAATTATGAATCAAGGTCCTAAAAATTTTTTCACGTCAAATTTATAATTTTTTTATTCATTTATTACGATTTATAATGCCTACACATTTTCAACGACATATACACGAAATATTAATATAATTAAATACTAATTAAGAAAAATTATAAAAAATAATCTTTAATTATTTATGAATTCTTAATTTGTTCATCAAATTTTACGAAGTAAAATTAAAATAATATAAACTTCAATTATTTTTGTATTAAAATTAAGTAAACTTAAACGAACCAATTATTTGCTAAAATTAGTACAAAATTATTAACTATATTATAAATGATATTTTATCCACTGAACATAGATTAGTTTATAAGACATAGGTAAATACTTAAAAATATAATTTATTGAAGATAATAAAAAATAAATAATACGACAAACTACAAACAATATAATTAACAATTAAGAAATTGATACTCAACATTAAACTATAAAAGAAATAAACATAATTACGGTGTAAGAATTACATCTAGACTTTACATCAGACATACCAATAAATAATAATTGAGAAATTAATAATAACATTACGTAGTACGATCCCACCAGACATATCATTCATAAATAATAATCAAATAATAATTAACAACGAAATGTATCAAATTCAAATCAAAATATATCAATAAGAGACAAGAAATAAAATCGAAAAAAATCATCGGTTTAAATTATTTCTTGGTCATTTATTGTTAAACATTAACATTTTTTTTATACAATTTAGTAATCTAATGATAAATAATTAAACGTTTTATTAAATATATTTATCATTGATACATTTTTAACGGAAAAAATACTATTTTCAAATTCAATTTTATTTGAATTTTTTTATTGTCGCATTTCAATTGAAATAATTACACCAATCATATGTGCATATTATGTACAAATATGTTTTAAATCATAAGAGATTACATTTTATTTCATACTACAGGTATTATATTATTGTTATTAGTTAAGATTTAACAATAATGTATTTATTGTATTTTACCTAAATGACGAATTTCTGGATATAGATTTTCTACAATCAGTCGTCATCATAATGAGACTGAAAAAATAAGAACAACATAATTTAAATGAAAATAGATATAGAATATATTATATTATTAATAATTAATAAAATATTATATTGTAACGATTTGTAATAATATTTTATTCTCTTTGCAGGAATAACAGAAGTTATATCAAAACACAGTGGGATTTTGAAGGAATGACGAGCAACAACACAACCGGAGGACATTTCCATTGACAGATAAAATCTATATAAACTTATTTATTTTTGTTATTATTAGAATAGCATAATATTTAAAGTAAAACCTTGATAGTATAATAAGTGAGGAACACCACTCGTGTGTGCACGGAATTTCTATTTAACTATTTATTTATTTAGTTCTTTTGCATAAAACATGCTTGTGAACTTCAAAGGGTTATTGTTCACAATAATGGATACTTGATTGTAATCTCAAAATATATATATATATATATATGTGTGTGGTGGTAGAACGCACATATTTAAACTTTAATCTTATCAAGTATTCATAATATATTATATATATATATTCACTTATACCGCAATATCTATAAATCACGATGATATTTCGACAAATAATTGAAATAAATATATCTCCTATATAATAAGTATCTACAGTATATATATATATATATAAAATAAGTGTTAAAATTAAATAACAAATAAAATTAATATTGTAAATAATTTATAAACATTGTGTACAATTATCTACTATATAAGATACTATTATAAGTATAAAATATTTTGTATGTTAACCCGTCATTAGTCGCGTATGAGCGCGGCGCTCACTCAATTACTATTTTAGCTATTTCTGGTTATTATTTAATTTTAAAATTTTAGATACCATTGTATACCTTGTCTTACCATACTTGGGAATTTTTTTATAAATTGGAAAACCCAATCCGTAATCTTTTGTTGTAATTACTATAGATTGAACTTGTCAGTTTCAATAAATTGAGCGGCACTCATATGCAACACTTCCTTGTAATACGTTTTTACACGTATTTTATATGTATTACTATTTGTGATTATTCATGTATCGTGTTATATATCTATTTCCAGATATACATGATATTTAATAATATGACGATCCTCATTAATTATTAATAACAAAATTCTTACTTTTAATTAATTATACCATTTTTGAAAGTAAAAATTAGAAGAGTGAGCGCGGCGCTCATACGCGACTAACCGTGTTATAAATATAGACGCGACTAATGACGGGTTAAAGATTAACGTATTAAGTAGTTGAAGCCTTAAATAAATATATAGGTATAAAAATAAAATTTGTTGTGTAGTTTTTAGTTTATTCCACTTTAGTAACAAACAAGAACAGATAATAGTGAACTAGTGTATTTAATTACTTGTAATTTTTACAATTCTCTTCTCTTTAAGAACATTTGTATTATTTTATATATATAATATTATTAACTTAAGGTTATATACTTTGTGTATAAGCTTTTGTATTTTAAGACCCATTATAAATAATTCAATAGCACGAAATGCGAAAAATACATGAAATATTTCATACTCGGAATTGGAAACACGATTATAATTCACACAAATAAAATCATACGATATTATATATTATTATGTGTTATACATTACGATAAATATAATAACGAATAAAAAAAAAAAAAAAAAAAAAAATAAAATCAATAGTTCAATTAATTATACACTACGCTGCAAATTCCGATTGAAATAATATTGTGTATTTATTTAAGCGAAGTAATCATGTGCTTACAAAGACAATTTTAGACGGAATAAAAGATTTATTATATATTTTGATCATGTAGTCGATTTGTGTTAAAAAGAGTAATAATGAGAGATAATATTGTACAAATAAAATTTGATGATCCAGCGATAAGTATAGATAGGTTTTGGAGAGCAGACAGCAAACTGTAAAAAGTATAAAAACAATAACTTATTTGTCAATAATCCATAGAACAATGGAAAAAAGAGAAAATATTCAATAAATATATTGATCAAAACTAATGTAAATAATACCGCAATTGGACGATAACAACAATTATTCACGTCAAATGTACTCGTACGTATTAACTTCGTGAGAATTTTATTTCAATCTGCAAAGTATTTATTTATCTTACGCAATATAATATACATAAATAAAAACATAACGATCGGCGTATGATTTAATATTTAAAGTAGATTGTTGTATTATATTAAACCGGATAAATTATGTATGCGATTCGCATTAAGTATAATTGAATTTAATTGAAAAACGTCCGTGTTGAATAATATACAGGTATATAAAATTCAAGTTACTGACGACAATATTTTAAATTTGACAATAATTCGTTCACAAATTTTAATCTATAATAGGTAGAAAATTAATGGTAATAAAACAATAATAATAATAACGTGGTGCCATATAATTTATCTATAGAAAATGTGGGCGATAGAATAAAAATCGACGTGTGTTTTTTTTTTTTTTATATAATATTTTAATTCCCTACCAGTAAAAATTAAAATATTACAGTACAAATTTAGTATAGAAATGTAATAACACCCGTAATAATTGTGGTAATTAATTAAATTTAACGTGCAATTTATACGTTATATTCACTTCACAGCGTTAAAATTTTCAGTATCGATAAACGACTTTTTATGCAGAAATTTTAATAATTTATAATAAAAATGAAATATAAAAATTAAATTCCTTTAGTATAAAACGCATAGTTGAAATTATTACACTTTATACTACAAGTATACTACTATCATTATTACATGGCAATAATTAGATATTGAATAACCATAATTTTTATTGACAAATTTTCTTTCAATAATATTTATTTTCGTGTAAGCTTTGGGAAATAATTTTAAATCAAAAACGTATAATATATTCATTACAGCTACTCTAGTAGGTAAACGTTTGCAGAATAGCAAGGTATTCAACGAAAACACAAGAGTAATATAATAATTATTACTAATAATCACAGTTATATAATATAAGAACTAGATAACCAACTCCCTATAATAATAATATAATAATAACGTAATAATAATATAATAATAATGCAATAATAATATAATAATATAATATAATAATACATAGGGAAAAAATTGAAGCCGTCAGCCATTTACAGGTTGGGCGCAAACGATAGCAAAGAATATCGATTTATTATCGAATAATAAATTTGTTTTTAGTGTTTTTCATTCAAGTAAATACTAAATAGTATAGTGTAATATTGCGAACATTCACAATTAAATCTATATACAACCACGAATACATTGCCATAACAGCTGATGAAATGAATACAAGCACGACAAAGACAATAAATCACAGTGTATAATATAAAATCGATATATTAATCGATATTGCACTATCGTTTGAGCCCCAACCTGTAAATGGCGTCCGATTTCAATAATAATAATTACACCTTACCCGTCTAGTTGTTATATATAAATAAATCTGTGCTAATAATATACGGGTGCATCAGTTATTAAAAATTTAATATAAAATACACAGAGTCGTCTATTTATAGAATAATTTGACAACACCGATATATACCTACGTATAATTTTCCTAATTCAAGACGAAATGCAAGGTATTACACGGTGGAACATAAAAATAACCATAATTATAAATGATAAAATTACAAGAAAAATAAAAATGCAATATAACGCGATGCATAGTGCATACCTATGAATTTATAATGAATACGAGTTATAATAATCCGAGTTGTATATTCTTATAGAAAAAAACAAAAAAATACGTAAGTCTCGAAAGAAAATAATTGTATAACAGAAATCGGGCGGAATAAAATTGTTGTTTTACACGCCGATAAACGTAGAAAGCTGTGATATATAATTTAAAATTGTCGGCGTTTTAAAAATAATTATCGAATAATTAATTAAAATACACGATTATATCATAACGTTTGGAGAGTAATATCGATGAAATCAACGCGAATAACGTGCAAGTAGAATAATTTTGTAGTCTCAAAGGTTTTTTTTTTAAATTTAAATTAAGAATATAATTACGCGAATATTTTTATAACATAAAATACACACGTTATAAACAATAATAATAAAAAATAGAAACGTGTACCCGCGCGTTTGTTTTGATTGCATAATCGTATTGCAAATAAATTTTTATTACATTAAACGAGTGGGAGAAATGCCGTTCGAGAGCGTCTTATTTATAAAAATAAGGCGTAAATAGAAATAATTTGTTACGCGATGAAATAATATAAAATACATAATTATAATAATAATGTGAATCAGAATAATTATTATTGAGAGTAACGCTATTGAAAATGTTCAAATAAAACTAAAAACGGATAATTAGTGATAAATTAATAATATAAAATCGATCGGCCAGGTTATGATAACGCGAGTCCATTAGAAAATAATTATTTAGATAACGTCGTTTATTTTTATATCGTTAAGTTATATTAATAATAATAATAATAATAATCATATATAGGCTAAGTCTAGCCGCTAGACGGATAATTTAAAAATTTCGACAATACACATTGGACCCGTCGATTAAACCTTTTATAATTTAATATATTAAATATAACGTTACAATACAGGACAAAGCAAAAATCACAAGCTGTACAAAGACGTCGATCGTGTAAATACGGCGAGGATATGCCTAAATACAAATAATAATCGCAGATTACTGGTGTGAAAACTAGTTGGTAGACAACACGATTACGATTACCAATTAATTGCGTAAACCGAACGAGACGAGTAATATTATTATAAAAACAACGTAATAAACGAAATGCTAATTTGACGTCAAACGCATAATATTATGGATATAACATGGATGTCCCTACCATATAATATAAAATATCATCGGTAGTAAGTAGTCATCAAGTCTTGAGCTTGTTTGAAACGGACACAAAATACGAGGAGTAGGTACACACACGACTAATAAAATAAAAATCGCTTTGATTTAATTAATCGATTTATATTATATGGAAAAAAAAAAGAAATATGTTTATCTATCTCCTCGCGCATTGCTCGTACTCGAACATAAATAATAATTATATAGTTATATCGGATACAAAACATTACGGTTAATTTTTTTATATTATTAACAACATTATTATCAGTTATCACATATTATCAATACAAATTGATAATATTTATAAACTTAAATAATTTGTAATTTACCAGGAGCTATACGAATACCTATTAAAAATGCACGTTATCTGACCTTTGAGATTCGTGTTGTGAAACGAATACATATTATATTATTATACTAGAATATACCTTTGTACTGTACAATAAAAAAAATAAAAAATAATACGTTAATATTTCAATATTTTTACAATACAGGTACGGTACACCTCTTAAATAAAATATGGCATACAACTACAGTCGTGTGGGGGGGGGGGGATTAGTGTATTATATTATTATTTAATATTATACGAGTTAACAAAAAATTGTGTTTTCATTTTCTCTATAGAATTATTTTAAACGCCAATTTTATTTTTCAACCCGGTTAATTTAGCTTTTAAAAACAAACGATAACCTCTTAATAATATTGTTATTTTACTCTAAGATTGTGTTCATTATATCGTATATCAAATATCAAAATAAAATACGCCTACTTATCCGTCAAGTAAAATTTCTATACCTGTAGTTAAATAAAATATTAAAATTGACAAATTCGATTTGGTTAGTATACGTGTAAATTAATTTTTAAACGGGTACAACATTGTTTATTATAAATTACGTTAAACCCAATGAATATTGCTAAAGGATTTTATTTACATTAATTCGATATCTCATAAAAAAAAAAAAAAAGTAGATATATAGTTATAGGTATAGCGTATAGGATACCTGAATTACAATAACAGTATAATTAAAACATTATATCACTATAAAACTATTAATAAAATTGACAACAGATTATTTGTTATCAAATAATCCAAAATAAATTTGACATTTCATTTGACCTCCAAGTATTCTCTATACTTAACGTGCCAAAATACTACAGATACCTATGAAGTAAATTAAAAAAAATATCAAGAATTGTTTTTTATATACATATATATAATGTTTAATGAAATTAGAACAAGTGCCAAGTTGCAATTAAATATTTATCATTTGAAATCCAAGTAATGTCCATAGAATTATATAAGAGAAATTTATTTTTACAATGTGTAAGATTAAGATAAATATATACACACACTTACATACGAGTATATATATATATATATATATATATATATAATATTTTAGCGGTTAGGGAAAAGAAGTAAGTAAATCTCTTCTATTTCGCTATTAATCCGGTTTTTGTATTCTTTAATTTATTCAGTTAATTCAAATAATAATTTGTGCGGCTTTTGTCATTCGCTTTGATTTGATAAAATCTATCAATTTATTTTTCGAACCGATAATCAAGTTATGAACGATTAAAAATGTTTACCGTTATTTGACCTGAAAAAGACATCATATTATTTTTTTCCAAGTTTAAATTTTTTTTAAACAATTCTTAATTCAAATAATTTTTTTCTCATATTTTATTTTATTTTTTGGTTTTCTAGGTTTTTCTTTTTTAACTTATTTGTATACTACCGAAGTACCGATAAATAATTATCAAGTAAAAATACATATACATACCTATATATTATATTTAATTATATTACAATACCTACTTTAATTGAATACTTTGTGCAGCGTTAAATTAATCATCAAAATTTAATATTATAGATTAGGTAAATAAAATTCGTGGTATTATCATAATTATTATTTTTCATATAAAACAGCAATAAACAGCAAAATATAACAATACACAATGCATTACATTCATTATTTGCAATACACGTTTTTTAAATTCAGGAAGTAAATTAATAACTCAAGATAATATTGTTGACATCATTAATTTAATTTTAGGTAAACATTATGGCATAGATAGAAAATTTATTCTTTGATAATGTTTATTTTTTATATATATTATGGTCAATTTTAATAAGGAATTATTGCTATTAAAATAATAATAATAATAATAATAATAATAATAATAATAATAATAAAGCCTTCAGGTAAAATTATTCAAAAATTATTTTTTAAAAAAACAGAAGAATAAAATACCATAACATTATGTGGATTTTAAAAATATTTTATAATAATAATTATAAAAGTACTGCTAACACACATAGATGCATATTTCTAGATATTTTGGAGTAAACAAGTTTTTTTTAAAAAGTATAATTAGTATTATCTTACATATTACCTACATATTTTTTAAGTTATCAAACAAGAATCGATATGGGTTAAAATTACAAAAAAAAAAAAGAACTAGGTAATAGCAAAATACTAATCATTGAAATCAATGGGTGGTTGGTTAACATTAGTTTTGTACAATTTTATCACGTACAAATTTTATTTTTCTTCATAATGAAAAAATTATAAGTTAAAACTTTTTCGATTTTCATTATAATATTATTCAGATTTCATATTAAATATTATAAATTTATAATACCATCCAATACAGATCAGAACTATTTTCATCTGATTTATCATTCGGAAAGCTATCATTTATTTATTATTTACTCGTTAATTACCTACTTGTATAACATCAATATAAATGATAGCATAATTAAAATATAGTTTTTGTTTTTGTAAAAAGAAATGTAAATATTGTTAATAATGTTAATACGAGTATTGTAATAATTAATTTCAAAATTATTTTTTGTACATAAAATTTAAAACTGAACTTTTAAACTTTAACTTTAAAACCATAAGTTTAACTAAATATGGTGAAGAAATAAAGTTATTATAGGATACCATAAATTTGTTTTCTTCTTCTTTTTTTTTTTTTACATCTTCGTAGAGTTTAGTATTACGGCAAATGTTATCATTCAAATTACAACAGTAAAATAATATATTACCTACAGTAAATAATTAGTAAAAATTTAAATTGTTTTAGTATTTATAATAATAAATACAATTTATTTTAAAATTTTGTAATTTAAATATTTTTAAAGTATTATAAATATAATACAATACTATAATACATCAATATTTCTTATATGGTATCTTTATTAAATATCATATGTAGTTATATGATACTTTTAGAGAATACCAGAAAAGTGATAAAAAAAATTTAAAAATAAAATTACATCAGTGAAAGAAGTATATTATATATTATAATATGTATAACAATGAGCATTGATAATAAGCTGGCAATTTATATACAAGGTTAACAGGTTAATGAATTACATTTAAAATATTTTCAAAATAAAATATTTGCTCACAAGTTTTTCTACGACTAACTACTAAAAATTAAAAAAAATTAACATAGTTTATTCATTTCCTCTAATAATTATTTCCTATTTGTATAAAAACATTAACACGGGCCGCCAAATTACCAACGTAAACCAAGTAAAAGATGTAATGTTTAAAACACTTTTTAAATACAATTAGCTATAATTAATGTACACATTATCAACTACACGGTTACAAAATATTCGATATAAATATTTTAATTTAATATTATTATTACTTATTTCATTAATGAAATTTATTTATCAAGTACTCATAGTAGATAGGGAAAGTTACATTTATCAATTAAAATGCTTATATATATAATTTGTCTGTAATTTTTTTGTTAAATAGTAAAAAAGTTTAATGGAAAAAAAATTTAAACGTGTTTTTACTTAACAAAATAAAACTAATTTTATAAAAAAAAAACAAGGTAGGTAATTAAATTACTTATAAAATTTTAATACATTAAGTTTGTATTCCAATTTCAATATTTTATCGCCCATACACATGTAACGCAGTCATTTTACAAAATTTAATAATAATAATAAAAAAAAAAACTAATTAAAAATGATTTTAATATTCTATTTTATATTATGAAAGCATTAGTATTTCGTTTTAAATTATTCATATTATTATATAGACGTAGGTATTATATTCGACAATAACACTACTTATTTTTCAACAATTTGTTCGCTTAAAAAAAGTATAGATAACAAAACATATAATTAATTGATATACCTACATAATAACTGTTAATCTAAATAAACTAAATTGTAAAAACCTGCCACTTATGTATGATTTACAGTCGTAAATTAATTACTGTATAAATAAAAAGTAGGTAGGTAGGTATTACTTATTAATTTATATTAATATCAATATTATTGTTATTGAATATGATGATTAGGTAATATAAATTATAATATACATATTAATCAAAACATTATGGCACAGAATTTAATGATGCCTAAAAATAAATAAATTATGCATTTATTTTTCATATAAAATTATAAATTCATTAAAATTTGAATAAATATATAACTAATAAATAATTATAAATGCATCATTAATAATAATAATTTATTATTATTATTATATACCGTCTATAATAATTCGTTTTTGGGAATCTATTATTAGAAATAACACAAGAAATTAAAGTTGGCATGATATATTTTCGATAAATCACATTTAAGGGACAACAAATTTAAACATATAATAACTATGATGTATCATGGTATTATAAATCACAACACGATATTCTTATTATATTTTAGAAATAATTAAAAAAACGATGAATATGTATGAAATTTCATTTTTGTTATATACCTATACAGTTACAGTACATACACACTATTGTTATAGTGATTTAATATAATATTCATGTGTAAATGGTAATTTCGATTATTATGTACCTTATTAAAACACGAAACTAATAATTCTACAAATTCACATGCATAATATTTATAAATAAAATTATTTATTATTAAATTGAGATTAATTTTCATTTTTAAACAATAATCGCATGAAAATTTATGACATTTTAGGTATATTAGATTATAGATATATTTGGAAATTTGTGTGAACACGGTATAATACCAACAATATTATATTAGATTTTGTCACGTTTATAAATATCTTGCTTTAAAAAATAAACAATTAGATTAGGCATTTACGCATTAATTTTAATAAAATAAAGTTAAATTTCACAAAATTATAATTAGAAATATCCGAAATTATCAACCATTAAGAAAAATATATAAATAATATAATATATTAGATTATAAATTCATTAAACATTACTTTTATATTTTTATATATCCATTTAAAATAATATCATTAATAAATTTTAAAATCAATTTCATAAGAATTCTACCCAAAATACCTATTCGGTTGACGGTTTGGTTAAATTATTTAGTTTAGGTTCTATTAATAATTATAATCACATTTATGTCAATCATACCATAGAATATATTATGTATTATTTTTATTATTAATTATAAAATAAATAAAATCAAAATTTTGATTTATTTATAACTAAGGTAAGTTGCAATTTATGTGTTCTTCATGATTATAAAATTATTGGATAATTTGTTCCGATTATAAAAATGAATAATTGACAATAAATCTATAAATACACATACACCCAGATGTGTTACAAACTACACATTACATAGTATTATAGTGGTTAGTAAGTTGCTAACAGCACGTGACCAAATACGTACATACCCTTTGGGCCTTTATATTAAAATAGGTACATTGAACCTTGTAACAAGAATAAAAAATTGCAAAAGCAAAAAAGAAAAATATTAAAACAAACTTGTAGGTACATAGATTTTACATTTTTAATGTTATTTGTAAAACTAACACCAAGAAAGTATGAAATTTGTAAATCAACATGATAAACACTGTGTGTTTATATTAGGTATAATTTTTATAATTAAATTTAAATTTAAAACGTTTCGTACGTTGTTAAAAAATATAATCATTTGTGAAGTTGAAACATTTGTAAAATTATAATAAATCAAAATATTTAGATTAAATTTGAACTTTGACGTTAATTGAAATAATTTATTATATAAAAGTGCATAATAAATAACAACCAAGAATATTTACAAATTAAGAATGAGTAACACTCCAAAATAATTTCTTAAAAAAATATCAATAGATAATATTATTACTATAATACAATACCATTATAAATCATTAATTATTTTTATTATTTTAAATAAACTAGATTATACATAAAATAAGTTAAAATAAATTAAAATGTATGTCATAAAACGTAATACCATGAATAATATTTAACAATTCTTTCTTTTTACAGTATATTTAAGTCCCGAAATAAAAATGTTAAACCCACAATTATTAAGAATCAAGAAAAAAAGTATTATATCACTCATAATAGACAAGGACAATATTTATGGATAATTTTATAGCTATAACGAAAATACCTATTTTTACTTTGTACTACACCGAAAATGAATATTAAAAAGCTATAATATAACTCACACGGATAGTTAAAAATGTTCAAAAATTAAAACGAACAAAAAATATGATAAAAAGATGTTTAAATATCTTTTGTTTCAAAAATTCTGTTGGATAATTTACAATTATGATTTTGAAATAATCTGCAGCCAACGATCTTTGATAATATTGTGTTACTTTGTTATTTCAAACAACATTTTTTCGTTTTAAATTTGAATAAACTACATAAAACCAGGAATATATAGTTTAAAAAATAATAATATTGTGTACCAACGTTTAAGAATTTTTTTTAAGATATTAAAATGAATTACAAAAAGATTAATAGGTATAATTTAAATTTAATATTGGTATTTTTTTATTTTTTTTTTTTACTAAACGCGGAGAGTCATACGAATTTAAACATAATTAAATTATGTACTTTCAAGAAAATATTTGAAAAGAATAAAAAAATAATAATAATAATGTCATAATCCTGTTTTCGGAGAGTAATAATTCTAAGAATTTATTGTTGCAATTAAATCTTTGGAAAATCCATTTATATTTATTTTATTAGAATAATTTTTGGAAAAAATATACAAATGACGAAAATAATATTGTAAATTTGACGTCATAAAGTAAAAAACCAACAAAACTGACAAAAATATAAAATAAATAAATATATAATAAACAACTACTGTAAGTATGAATATTGATTATAACTTATGGAGGAAAATGCCAGTAAATTAAATGTACGAACATTGAAAGTAATCATTTTATAAGACATGTTTCAATGAAACTTATTTTTAAAAACGTCTTGTTCGTAAAGAAAAGCATGTAATTTTATATTTTTATCAGAAAAAAAGAAAAAAAAAATTGTTTTGTTCCCTTTTAACGAACCATCGCGTTTTAATAGGATCTATTCATGTTTTTCCCGGGAATATTTGGTCCATATTATATTCAATTTCAATGCGAGTTCTTCATTAGAAATAGAAGTTATAAAGTTTAGTTTTGTATGCATATTAAAATGTATTCACAAAATTTGTCGTGCAAACACACACACGACCGACGTACACACACTCTTACTATATAATATTACATTGAACGTATTATATTATTATAATATAAATAAAACAAAAATAAATAAATGGTACGCACAGACGAAATTTTAATATTTAACCAACTTATTACAATTATTATTATACTTTAATAATATAAATAAAATGACAAGTTTAATTAAAGGTTTTGTATTTAATTTAATTTTAAATATTCATGTACCTGTTGTTTATTTTATTTATTTTTTTTTTATTTATTATTTATTTATGGAAAATGTAACGGTATTTACACGTATAACTAAATGTAATTACAATTTAATTAGTTATATATCCGTAAAATAATGACATTTTTTTATAAACACCATCGCAATAATTATTTTATCGAGATATTGATATAGTAAATTAAATATATGCGACTCTATGTCATCAGGTACACATCAGGTACATACAGGTACACTTGTGAAAAGCAAAAACATGTAGAGACATTACAATCACTATTTAA
The DNA here is from genome assembly GCA_021307375.1 of Tetraneura akinire. NCBI lineage: Eukaryota > Metazoa > Arthropoda > Insecta > Hemiptera > Aphididae > Tetraneura > Tetraneura akinire. The sequence continues at coordinate 24,837,635 of JAIUCT010000007.1, read as the reverse complement.
TTTTAGGCCAAACACTTGATAATTTTACAAGAGATTTGCCAATTTCCACAAAATATTGTTATTTCCAAAAGGCAACATAGAATATTATACTAGTATAATATAAGAGTAATATTGATTCAACAGGATAATTAAGTTATCGACCAATATTAACTTTAATAAACGTCATATTAAAACGAAATCACTTTTAAGTATAAACATAATTTTTGCACGATAGAAAGATGTTTTTTTAATAAAATTAAAAAGTAATTAAATTTATACATATAATATTATCAATGCATTTTGATTGATTTTAATTGGAAAATAAGTAGAGGGAGTGAGTATCGAACTATCAAAAATTAGTGTTCCCCCAAAATTATGGAATTTAAGAATATTAGTAGAGGTACGGTTCATAAAGAGAAAAATAGAAGAGGTAGTGCTTTTCCTGGACACCCATCTCCCAAATAAAGCACTGAGGTAATGTGTATATTTTAAAGGAATAATTATTGTCAACAAGCATAATATTTTGTTATTGCAATATCAATTGTTACGTCTAGAATAACTTTGTCTTTTTACACAATTATATAATTAAAACAAAGGATCATTAACTAAGATAATACAGAATTAAATAATCATTACGTAAAATGATTATAAACATATATAAAAAAAAAAAAAAAAAACGAATTCGATATCATTGCCTTTTTGAGATACGTATATCTTTTAAGTTATAATTTATTTAGTTGCTATTAAAATTAAATTAAACGTCAATTATTATTAGAAAAATAATAAAATACCATTATTATTAAACACTTGCTGATATATATATATATATGAGTACATAATTATTAGCTTAATTTGGGGGCCATAATATTTATGAAATATATTAAATTTTTAATAAAAAAAATAACTAATCGCAGTATCAACAATTAATGCGCTGTGCGTACTTCGTTAAAATTTAAATTACAACAAGTAACGACTACAATATTATAATATTTCAAATGGATTTAGTTACGACTAAAACTAAGGTTTTCTATTATAATAAACAAGTTTATTTGAATGATAATATAATTATTTTATAATTTAAAGTATAATATGCATATTAGCATTATTAGTTTAGAGGTTTCGAATAATCGCACTTCAGTATAATAGGTCTAGGCTGTATAATATAACATCATAATATAATATAAATATTCCTAGATACTGTGCGAAATTTTACAAAAGTTTTATGAACCTATTAAAAATTGAAACTTTCAAACGAGTCCATATCATTGTCATATAACTTTTCCAATTACGTTAGAAATAAAAAACGTATGTCGGGCCAACATATAAAGATGGAAAACTTACACTCTAAAATAGATTACGTACCTACCTAATTTAAAACACGAACAATAAATGTTTAATCAAAATATAATGGAATAAAATATTTTTAACATTGAAACTGTCCAAAATTGAATTTTATGGAATAAACTATCGAAATTGCCAAATATTGAATATTCAAGTGAATGATGATATTTGGTACAAAAACAATTCAATTAAGATATTTTATATTGATTTACGTAAATTGAAATTAATCAAAGTTTTTTGGAACACACCTGTGATGTGCAACTACACAGGGTACGTTGTTTTAATGAGTGAATATTACGAGGAAAATACTTTACTTGTATACAATGGACTTGACAGAACCAGAGGCCGCGAAATCTTGACTGTCATAGGACGGGTAATTGTGGTGTTGCTGCTGTTGGGGCGGCGGTGGCGGCGGCAATGACACCATCTGTTGCGCGTATTGATGGTGATTATATTGGACAGACGGCGAGAAATCGGTGACCGATGGGTGAGCGGGTACCCCGTAACAATCATGAGTTTGATTCGGTGAGTATACGTGACGGTATGTCGCGGTGGACGTCGACGATGACGACGACGACGACGACGAGGAGGACGATGACGAGGATGACAACGACGAGGGCGAAGACGCCGCGGCCACCGGCGGCGTATTATTACGACTGTTTTGTCGGTGGAAATAGCCGTTGTGATAGTTATTACTTTCCGGCGGGGTAGGCGGTAAAGAAACGGTGGTTGGCGACGCGGCAACTGAAGGAGTCATGCAGTGATGACCGTTGTACTGTTGCTGCTGCTGCTGCTGTTGGTGATAGTGGTGGTTATGGTGACTGTGGTGCAGGTAATGGTGATTGTAACGGTCATTATTGTATTCGGTCGCGGCGGTGAAATGTTGACCGTACGTGGCCGACGTAAGCGACATCGGCGGTTGCAGCAATTGACGCGACGGCGAAACGGCCAATGGTATCGGTCCGGTAACGATAGGTGTGCACCCGCCGCCGGCACCGGGAACCATCGTGTTGCCGTAAAAGTCGTTTCTGCAGTAATACGCCAGGGTTTTTTTTTTAACGATACTTTTCGTGTAATAAATGAAATAAAAACGCAAAATCGGTTTTAAACACTTATACGAGAAGTGCCAGACACCGAGGGGTTAACGAACAATTTAAGATGACAAGACGTATTATTATGTTTATTGGCATTATTAATAATAAAAACTGTGACTTTTAAACTTTAGACGACCGTTGTCGTGGCCGTAACGGTGCCAGTGGTGAAATAAGTGTCCAAAACCCTAACCGCACTCAACTCGATTACGCGTGTACGGCACATGTTGCTTTCGACTCGGTAACTACTACTGGCGACCGCAGCGAAACGCTCGACATTGACACATTGAAGGAAATCGGCAAAACGCGGGCGCTCGCCAGTCGCCGCTGCTGCCGGTGTATCGTCCCGTGCGCGCGCGCGATTCTGATCGTCCAGTGCTGCCACAGTACACGGTTTCCCGTACGATTTTTATTGCGAGGCGGTCACACTGCCGGACGCGGGCAGCGACACCGCCAATACTGACGTAAGATAAAAATAATGCACCTCACGTCCAACACTTCCACAATACCGCCATAATACACTAGACTGGGGGCCCACCGAGTACCGACCACCGTTGCATTGACGACGGTAACGATATAATTCTCATGACCCAAGGTCAGGGTCTAGCAAAGCGAGGGGAAGGATACATCAGCCGTGTTACTGACCCATAAAATCATTTATATACAATATACCTATCACCTATGTAATACTATAATTTATTATTACGCTTTTGTTGTTTCTATTTATTTCCACAAATGACTTCTTTATGCAAATATTAATTAAAAAAATTTCTTCCGTGTAAAAAAAATTGTAAGCGTATTAATATAATTACAATAGATCATTATTTTGGTTATAAATGTATGATTGTAAATATGATCTTTAAACTTTATAATATATGTATACCACACGATGTAATAATTTCATATCATACTGTTTATTTATTTAGCACAATAATTAATTATATTTTCAAATGATCAATAAATAACTAACACCAAAAAGAACACTCATTTTGATAGGGAATTTTTTTTAAATTCATAATAAACTAATAAATACTTATAATTTTATGTTTTATAATGAAACTCTACTTAACTGATGAATGTAAGAACTAAAAACAATATCAATCGTTCAACCATCTTTAATTATTTTACATTTTATATATTAGTATATAACTACATGAAAATAATATTTTAACTATAGTTATAGAGAAATAATAATTTATGATTAAATTTAAGACATCCAAAATATCATTAAAAATAAAAGTCAAAATTTATTATTTCATCCTACATATAAATAATAATTAATTGAGAATATGTACAGGCAAGCCCGTATCCAGGGGGGTTTTAGGGGTTCAAACCCCCCCCCCCCCCGAAATTTTTAAAGTAGTTTTATATTTATAATATAACAAAGACTAACTACAAAATTTATGTATAAATTGTATTTATACTTTTCCCAATTCCCCACCCCCCAAAAAAACCCCCCCGAAAATTGATCCTGAATACGTGCTTGTGTACAGGTATAACTTAAAACTTTCATCAAGTTGATATTTAAAAAAAGACGAGCTGATACTCATGCCGCAGGGATATAGGTGTGCAAATCATAGTGTTTAATTTTAATTAGAATTTGAATGCAATGATAAACCATTGCATTCGAAAAAACGATTCTGAGCGAAGTTCAGTCAGATAATGTATTGATTAAAATTTTGGCATTTTTTATTAAACATTTAAAACGCAAAATTTTATCACGCATATAAGGACCATATAGGTACAAATATAGTACATAAATGAACACCCTATCCCTATACAATTTTCAAGTCTCTAAGTTTTATATAATTGCTCAAAAAATCCCTTGTCACCTAAACGCCAATATCAAAAAAATGTTTGTTAATTTTATTTATCATAATAATTGCAAAATATTGAAATATAAATAGTAAGAATCTATATAAATACTTCAAATATTAATTTTACTGAAATTTCAACTTTAAACAACTATATAAAAAAAATTGAGTCTTGAGATTTTCCTAAAATTTTGGAAATTCGTTAAGATATATGTCCGTATTCTTCAATAAAATTTTCAAAATTTTTTGGTTTTTAAATTCATTTTTATTGTAAAAGTATTGAGAAATAATAAGAAGAATATTATTATTGATTCTAAGATTTTCGTTTAAACTAAAAATATCAACTTTAAACAGCTATAAAAAAAATTGAGACTAGGTATTTTTCTAATATTTTGATATGATGTTAAGTAATATGTAGAAGCAATATTCACTAAAATTTTCAGACCTAAATTCCAAAAATTGCCAATTTTATCAAACATTCTATACATAAAAAAGAGAAATTTACGAAATATTCAAAGTCCTAAATTTTGTAGTAAAATTTAAAACGTAACGGTTCCAAAATTTTATCATATATATATAATACCTATGTGAATATCCAATAAAATTTTCAAGTCGCTAACTTCAAAATTTCTCGAGTTATAGTCAAGTATTGAAATCAAATATGTTGAAATTTCAGTTTTCGTAAAAAATGCCGTTTTTTCTACCGATCTGGATCAATTTTGAGAAATTCAAAAAATGACCTAAATAAAGTACCAACTACATCCACTTTCCACTTTCCAATGGGAATCATATGTTATTCGTGAAAATCGGAGCATTATTTCGGATAGTAAAAGTGTCTTCAGAATAAAAAAAAATCACACATAATTGTAAAACCAATACATTCTTCGCTTCGCTCAGAATCTAAAAAACAATAGTTTTAATGTGTAATGACTTACATAATAACAACAATATAAAATGATTAATAAGATTTAAATGTTAAACAATATTTTATAATATATTTTGCATAATTCCACGTATAATGATAAGATAATTCATATACAACCCGTAATCAAAGACATTATGTAAGTCTTGTATAATGTATTAAAAATTACATTTATTTTTATATAATATAATGTGGGCCTCTCAAAAATAGTTTGCCCAGTTTCTAATATTATAATTTATAACTACTATATAATAGAAATATGACTTCGATTGAATTAATATTTATATGATGTTTAAAATTTTAAAATAATATATATGAATATATTTCTCATTTTCAATGTTCGGAGTCAATGACATAGTATAGTCTATTTATAAATTGAAAATTCTACATACATTTTGTACTGCTAAATAATTTATAATACTAGTAAATTCTCGAAAATATATCTATTATATAATACTATAAAGCAATAAAACGTGACATTATAATTTTTACCATATTAGTTATTATAATCTACACAATAATCAAATTACGATTAATTAAGAATTAAAAATTGATACGAGATTAATAAAATAATATTAATTTATTTCATTATACAGAATTTTCACGGGAAACGAATGCTTTTTAACTATGTAACTCAGAATATATTAAGTAAGTAATAATCTATATCCCTATGACAATTTCATAAATAAATTGTAAAAACGAGCGGATAAGTGATACTGCTGTGGAAGGGATACAGGTCTAATCTCTAACGAGGAAAGTGTTGAATTTTGATTAAAATTTGAATGCAATGATAAATCATTACATTCGGAAATACGATTTTAAGCGAAGTTCATCAGATAAAATTATATATTATTTTATTATAATATTATTATTATTATACATTATATTAATAATGTATTGATTAAATTTTTTTATTCATATCGTCTAATTATATTGGACAAACGCCCATAAAGCACTTAAATGAGTTACCTAAATACCCAAATCTGACAGTATTTCGTTTAGAATTGTTTTTAAACTGTAATAATTTATCATTGTATTCAAATTTTAATCAAAATTCAACACTACCATTATCTTCTATACACCTGTATCCCTTCCATAGCAGTATCAGCTCTTTTTAATATGCTATTGAAATTCGAAAATGATCTAAATAAAATACTAACTACATCCACTTTAAAACCAGAAACAAATGTTATCATGATGAAAATCGGAGAATTATTTCGGGTATAGAAGTGTCTTCAGACATAAAAACACACATAATTGTAAAACTAATACATTTGTCACTTCGCTTAAAATTATTATATACAATTTTTTTTATAGAAAATAATTATGTCGTGAAGATGTTTACCATTTAGAGAAGTGCATGATTGTAGTCATTAATTGAGTGAGCTACAATATTATTTTAGTCTGAATTTGGTTAAATTTATTTTCAATCATTTCTTACGTTAAAACTTGTTGATGGCATTTGATGCATATACAATACAAGTGATTTAAGATGATCCATAAAAAGAAATTACACATTGAGCAGATGTTAGCTCACGTAGTTTGTAACCTCAGGAAACAACTGCAATTATGCATTTTTAAAACTGTTAATACCTTCATGACGTAATTTTCCGTACATAAAAGAATTGTGTTTAATAATATTATATTTTTTTAATTTACTTAATTTGTCATATACTAAGATTTATTTTGGTATAAATAAAGTTATTTTAATCTAATACTTTCTGAGTTATATTTATTTAAAACCAGATTTTAACCCGTTATAACATATTTCTAGAGTTTTGTTTTAAAATAATTGGTTAATAAATGGTTTGCAAAATGACAAACGTTAATAAAATTTAAATCCGTAATTTATTATATACAACTATAAATATATGCATAAATCATAAATTATAAATTTTAATTTTAATTTAATGCGGATAGTATTATAAATTTTCAATTTAAATATCAAAAATCAGATCTATTAATGAATAAAAAATATATAGAATAAATAAATAGATAGTCAAATCACAAATGACTCAATACATTTTTAGAACACAAAGAATGTAAAATATTACTCTCAAAATAATAGGAAAAAAATTTATAGAATCCTTGATTTTATAACATTAATTTAATGATGTGCTAAAAAAACAATAATATAATATAATATATACTCGTAGATTAATAATTATATCCGAACTCTAAAACATAATAACTTAATATTTATATAGTTATACTTTGATTAGATATATCATATTTAAAAAAATGATGAATTAATTTTTAAAAAAATTGTTCTAGCTTAATTATAAATTTATACATAAAATATTAATGAAACAAATATTAGATGTACTTGTAATTATAGTATAGTGTATAGTCTATAATTAAATTGAATTAATTTCAATTTACATTTTAATGGACAGTTAATATCTTGCAATGTTTAGTTTATAATCATTTTGTTTGTAAATAATATTATTGACAAACCTTATTTTATCCTTTACTTCATTTATTAATCTTATGTTGATTAATAGTAAATATTAGTTAATTTAACAGTGAAAACATGCACATGAAATAATACAAATATCAAATGGTTAAAATTAAATTAAAATCTAAACATTTTTAACTCAAATATTATTATATTATTTCGCATTTAGACTTTAAAATTCTATAGTGTGTTTTTAATTCATATTGAAAAATAATTATTTATATTTTTATATATTATGTTAATTAATTATAACTTCACAATAATAAGTACTCTTACCTTGGTGGATTTGAGCCTGAAGACCCTTCTATACAAAAACGAGATGAAATAGAACTTTTATCATCCATTCCTTGTTCGCGATCTTCTTCTTCTTCACCATCACCACAATCATCTACACGGGGTGAGTTGCTATTGTCTTCCATGACTGCTATACCTAGTTTACAAAATATCGGTTAGATGGTTAGATTATGAATTTATTATACTCATAATAACACAACACTTATTATCTAGAAACATAATATACTTTTTATTAGTCAATGAGGTCATGAAGATTGTATTATACTACTATAGTTAGTAATTATTAGTAATATGGAAACGATAAAATAAACATATTAACTTTAATGGTTGACACGATTATTTATTGTGGGCATTTATGATTTTTATTAATTAATATATAATACTTTTAGATTTTGAGCGAAGTGAAAAATGTATTTGGTTTTACAATGGTGTATGTCTTTTTGTTTTTTTGTTTTTATGACTAGACACTTTTTCAACCCGAAATAATGCTCCAATTTCCACGAATATCATATGTTTCTCGATATAGGTGGTACTTTATTTAGATGATTTTTGGAATTTCTAAAAATAAGGCTTAATAAGGCGATAAGAAAAACGACCAAAAAATGATAAAAAAAAAAAAACATTTTTCATAAAAACTAAAATTTTGACCAATTCGATTTCAATATTTCACGATAACTCAAGTAATTTTGAACAAAAAAACTTGAAAATTTTTTGGGTATTCACATAATTACTATATATACGTAATAATATTTTGAAACCGTTACGTTTATATTTATACATAATATAGAACTTTTAATATCTCCTTAAATTCTCGTGTTTTTATGTATATAATGTTTGATAAATTGGCAATTTTGAGTTTTAAGGACAGAAAATTTTATTGAAGTATACTCACGTATTGCTTAATATGATACCAAAATATTAGAAAAATCTCAAGTTTTAATTTTTTTTTTATAGGTGTTTAAAGTTGAAATTTGAATAAAAACGATATTTAAAGTATTTTCATATATCGATACTTTTTATTATATTTCAATATATTACATTAATGTTAAATAAAATTGAAAAAATTGTTGAAAAATTTATTGAAGCTCAAATACATATTAGTTAACTTAGTTCCAAATAATTGTGAATATTACATTTACGATTATTTTTTATAGCTGTTTAAATAATAAAAAGAAAAGCTTATACTGTTGTAAAAGGGATACAGGTTTAAAAAGGATAGTATTGAATTTTTATTAAAATTTGAATTCAATGATACAATAATTACATTCAAAAAACAATTCTGTGTGAAATACTGTTTTATGGGCATTTACAGGTAGATGAACATAGAAATTGAAAAATGTACAAATTTTAATGAATACATATAATATTATATGATGAACTTTGCTTAAAATCATAATTCCGAATGTAATGATATATCATAACATTACAATTTTAATTAAATTTCAACACTATTCTCTATAGACCTGTATCACATTCACAACAGTATCAGCTCTTCATTTTTTGTTTTAATTTTCCATATTCTAGTTTTAAGAAATTAATTTAACAACTGTAAAATATCAAAAATCAAAGTTAAATTATATATTTGTCTGTAATATCTCATCATTTAAAGCGGAAAAGTGATAAACTACTTAAAACTCAAAATTTTAGTCTGTAACGTTTAAGTCAAATTGAATAAATATAAAACTAAAAATTAAATTTTAAATTAACAAAACGGACAGATAATAATTAATATTCTATATAACAAATAACTTTAATATAATTATATTAATTAAAATAAAATATATAATTTTAACTTATTTTTAATGAACACGAATATTACAAATTGTTATTTTTATTTTTATTACATATTGTAGAAGAACAAATTTAAACATTTGTGATTAATCAAATGTAGTATTCTACAAACAATAATTGAAGAAAATTACACTACAATTATTTTATTAATACATCAACATATTTAAATAAACAATTATGTGGTATTGTGGTTTAAATGGAAATGCAGACAAAACAATCAGTCCATACTAACTGTTATATTTTTAAACAAAGATACTGTTTATCATCTTCTTGTATTTTGTCTAACACTGTATTATAATAACAAAAAAATGATAATAATATTCATTGATTTACAATGGTAATTTGCTGATCAAGATAAAGACAAGGAGGAGGAATCATCAATATTATATTTGTTGCACGTGTACTGTGAACATAGTACATACGTGTTACTTTTAAGATTATTCTTTAAAGATTAAAATATAATATATTATAATGTCCCTACATAATAATATATACTATACAAGTTAGTATAATACTACATAAATGTTCGTCATTTCACTAGGTTATTTATTAAAATCAAAATAATCCAAAAACATTATTTTCATAAGATGTTAAATTTTAATTTTAATATAAAGCACAATCAATGAGTGGTTTCTTTCTTAGCCATGTTAAGAAGTTAACCATAGTTAAGCAATGTGTATTTGAGCTTCAATAAAATAATCAAATTATTTCAAAATCGATGTCCATTTTATTAATCATTATTGTAAAAATATTTAGAAATCATATGAAAAATCCTTCTATGGATTCTCAAATTTTCGATTACACTAAACATATCAATTTTATATGGCTATAAACAAATTGAGACTTGGGATATTTTTAATATTTTGGTAATACGTCAAGCCATACGTCATGAGGATACTACAATAAAATTTTCAGACTTTAAAAAAACACAATAAATAAATAAATTGTTTTAATTTGAAACTTTGTTTAATTCTAAGAAATTTGATATATTATATACCTGTATATCATGTTTCTTTTTACATTATTCATTGAATTATTAGAAATTGAAAAATAACGTGTGACGTCATTGGGTCGTACTCGCTATCCATCTTACACGTGTAAAAGTTCCTTGTTTTACGCGATAATTTACCTACCTTTAAACTATATTTTTGAATTTCTATTATACGTATTTAATGTGTTCAATAAAGACAATAAAAACATTATCAGAATTTCTTATATATTATAACATTATTATTTAGTTTTTATGAATATCAGCTCGTTTTTTGTATAATTATCATTATTATATATTTCACGTGCAATTGCAATTTTAAAATACGAGTATATAAAATAGAAATGAATTAAAAGACTGAAAAGATTAGCCTTCTAGAAGATGAAGATCTATAGTGACATAGGTCATTCATAAAATATTGGTCAATTATTCAATGTAAAATAAGTCTTAAAATCATCATATCATGAACAACTTTGGTTTGTCGACGGAATGCTGATAAATCTTTTCTCTCTTTCAATGTCTCCAAGTGACTTAAAATGATTTACTTTCGCAATTTTCATCTAATTTTTGGTTAATTACATCCATGAAATATATATTACGTCTTCCAATTCTGTCCGTGATCTTGGATTTCGTTCAAGTTGCTATACTGTTCTTTCGTCTGTCCTATTCTTGAATATGGTTCTGTCTTATGATCTCCTCACTTAAGCATAGACTCCATGGTGATTGAAAGAGTTCAATGGAAATTTTTCCATTTTTTCCCTTCATTTTGAAAATCCCTTATCCTCCGCATGATTATTACCTCGTTCTTAAATTTTTATCACTTAATAACCTTGCTCATCAGAGACACAATGCCAACTTATTATTTTTATCCAAAATATTAAATAATTCAATTGATTGCGTCCTATACTCCTTTCGCAAATTAATTTTAAAATCCCTCCTTGGCATAACAGAAGCACCCCTCACTTACATGTTTCATTTTCTACTTTTGATTATTTGTTATTCTCCCTCTTTATCATCTTATGCGTCTTGCTAATGAAGATCACCATTAACCCCACCTTTAATTACTCCTTAATTATTATTTACTTGGTCTCTAATCACTTTCTATTTTTCTTATATCTTTTACTTGTTATTACTGTACCTAGTTATTAATTATTATTATTATTTTTTTTTTTTTTTTTTTTTGTAGATGAAAATTATCGTTTTTATGTAATATATTTTGTCTTGAGCCTTGGCCTGTATTGTAAATTGTAATAAAAATAAAAAAATAAAATAAAATCAGCAAGTTAAAATAAGCTGTCATTATATCATAGTTCACGATTTCATTATTTAAAATATTATAATAATTTATAAAATATCTATTCCAATGAAAGAATAAAATAAATTTATTTCTTTATATAATATTGTACAAATTATCAATTTTAAAGAAACCTGTAATTTTATAGAATATTTAAATATTAGAACAATGACAACATTATAACGGTTTGTTGTTTTATTAAATTGATAAATTATTAAATTCAATTGATTATTGATACCTCGTTTTTTTTTTTAAAAAAAAAGGCATTACAAATCCAACCAATCAAAAACTTTAACAGACTGTAATAATATTTTAAGTTTTAACTACCTGACAACAGTCAATAAGTTAAACGGAACGTAATCGATTCTTTTTAGTCGAACCGACGGGAAAAATAATATAAGTTCTCTTTTACTAAGAGTTAAATTGTATTAATCGGAACAAAACTATAAAGATTGTAATACCGGCCCTTAGTGTTACTTAATTACTTAAATTTATTTGAAATTTTACAATATAGGTACATAAAACATAATATATTAGAACAATATGGCATTGAGTTAAATTTCCGGTTTAGGATTGTGACAGAACTGAACATTGTTCATATTGGTGCATGGTGCATCATAATCATGTGCACTGCGCAAATCGCAATCTGAACGCATTATTGATCGGACCAATCCGGCGTCAGTGACAATAGCTTGAATGACCTATTTAGAATAATTTTAGATTGGCAACGATCTAGTATTGTTTTTTTTCTAATAAGCCATTGTAGATAAACAATTATTCCAATTATTCTGGAAGTTGTTTAATAGGTACTTAAATAATAAAATACGTACCACAACGTATGCAACTATTCTACACGAAACAATAATATTATGAAATTAATTAAAATCGAGATTAAAATTTATAATACAAACTACATAAAATGAAAAATTATATTAAAGTAATCATTTTTTAACAATAGTATTTATAATTTATTATGACAATTTGATTGAAGCTATTGAGATAATTCAAAGTAAACCGACCTATATGATTATCTAATAAAAGTACAAATTTCAAAATTACCCATAGACACGAAGAAAAACAATAATATATATACATATATTATATGTATATATATTATATATATTATATATACAATATACATATATTATATTATATATATTATATATTTATATATACAATGTACTAGAACTCGATTAATATAAATGTAACATTTATTATATCTAATAAATATACAATACAAAAATATTGAGTTTTTTTTCCTTTTAAGTCTAACAATATGCTGGTTGATTAAGCTAAGGTTACAAATAATGGATAAATTGGGAAATTCAATGTGGTCGGCAATTCGGCAAAATAATCTAAATCTATACATTATTCACACTTGTAAAAACAGTTAAAATCTGTCTACATGTGGATTCCCTATGTAATGCATCGGAACGTGATTTACGCCGTTTGGCGCTCACTATGGTTGTTCCAACAATAAATAATATTAAAATTAACTATCTATGAATGTCTTCCAGCAGTCCAGCACGATTATATTTTGATAAAATTACTGATATTTAGATAATGGATGAAAAGTATATTTTATAAAGTTCACGTATTTATTCTAAATAATATTACACGTACTATTTGAAGGAATTGCTATGAAATTTGACGCAGACGCGTAAATCTTTTAAAAAGGCACGTTCGGAAACAATTATTAATTTACATGTTTATATACATTATACGAGTATAAACATCATTACGGAAAAATCTTCGACCTGTCGCAGTATCGCATAAGATCGTATCGGTTAGATATCTACACGCGGATATGATTGAAAATTCACATTCCTTTCAATCGAATAGTGTAAAGCCACTTTTTAAGACTAGCGAACCAGATTCTACTAGGAAAAAATCCTTTTAAAATGATAGATTTTGACTCCATACATGAGTGAACTTCCTTTTTTGAGAAATTTAATTTGTTGTAAAAGATTTTTATATTTATAATAGTAGACACAATGAAAAACCTAATTAAATTCATTATCGAAAAAAAATTTATCCGACGAAAGAAATCTGTCAAAAAATTCCTTTGTGCGTGATCGGCTAATATTTGCCATAGACAAATACTTTTGGTCTGTTCCTGATCATTTTATCTGAATTTTCGATCTTTTTTAATCCATTTAGTAGGTATTGTATAACAACCACTACAGTCTACAATATATTTTCTATTAAAATTAACCTAAAAATAATATTTTTTTAAAATTATTATAATGATTACTGTTTTCAAATAAAAATTCTGGCAAATGGTAAAAGCATAATAATAATTAAATAGTATTATAATATTATTTATTGTATTAATTATAAAATCATCAACTTATCACAATTTATTTTTTATTGAATATATTTTATGGTATGGTAGAAAATGATATTAATATATCATTATGTATTATTTAAGTTATTTATTCATATAACTTTAATTAGAATTATAAATTTTAAAAATATATTATTTCTTTCTGTTTTTGCTATATTCTTTATTACACGGGTTCTCAACCTGGGGGGCGCGCCCCCTAGGGAGGCGTGACAAAATTTCAGGGGGGCGTGAAAATGTTGAAAAAAAAAACACAACATTATATTAATTAAAATAATTTTTTTTTTTGTGCAAATAAATTCATTTAATATTAAAAAAACGTCATTGAAGTTGTATTCATATTAATCCAATAACCAACATTAATCTATAGTTTATAAATATTATGCATACATCAATCTTATAGTAGTAAGGGGGGGGGGAGGCGTGAACTCATAAAATAGTTTGAAAGGAGGCGTGGACCTCAAAAGGTTGAAAACCCATGCTTTATTATATTTCACAATATAACTATTTTGGCTTAAAACAAGTAAAATCCCTGAACCTGAGATTAAATCTCTTTAAAAATCAAAAACTCAAAAGATATTAGTGAAACCATTAACAATAACAATGCAACTGCCTACCATAGATTATAAGCTATTGCTATGAGTTAAATATTGATAATTATTGGAATTGACAAAAAAATACAAATATGGAATATAAAGCGCCATCTCTGTGATTATATTTTCAAAGGTTATTATATTATAAGTAGGTATATGTATTTATTATGATGATTATAATGTAAAACTACTAAATAGTTTTATACTTGTCATATTAGTAAATTAATATAGAAAACTCACTTTCAAAATTATATACATTATATTAATTTAATATAGGCATATTTTAATTGAACGCTGAATTACCATATGTAACTCTGTAAGATTAGTACTTTTTACTATATATAATATATAAATAATTTTATATAATATAGAAAGTCTTAAATTAAAGTGAACATTTTATTTAAAATATTATGGTCTTGTATAATTTATTCAAATTATTGAATTAATAATTTAATAATTTATATTATTGAGTTAAAATATATTTTATTAATTATTGTTAAATATTGAAATATCCATTGATTATAAAAACTAGTATTATATATTATACATTAGAATTATAATGAAATAATTACATTGTTAATATACTTCCAGTTATATAAATTGTATAATACCTTCATTTATTGTTGTTATTTTCAATTGATTATTCACTAGAATTTTTAAATTAAATGAAAATTGTACCTATTAAAAAAAAATAATAATAAATAAAAAAAATGTAATTTAAAGTATAGAATATGTGACATTAATATAGTAATGTACTGTATGTATTAATATTCTACTACATGTAAACTTGGTTTATAATTAAATTTTAACATTTTGTTACAACCAAATTACTACAATCATAAATTATTTAAGTAAATAATATTTTATTGTAAACCATAATCACAAAATTGATACATAATTATTGTAAACGTATATAGTATACAGCACTTGGTAGACACTGAAGATGACAACATTGTTGTTGAAATATGTATACAATATTTAAGTATCAATTTTGTGTTTGGGTTTTTAATAAAATATTATAAAAATAATCACAAAAGATTAATTTTATTTTAAAAATAATATTAATCTCTACAATATCATATAACTTTTTTTTTTTAAATAAATGAAAAAAATTAATTAATTGAAAATAAATATTATAAACAAAATCATGTCATATTTAGTCAATTTATTTTATAATTTAAAATACCTTGTATAATATTTTATATAAATTATTTTCTAAATTAAAATAATAAATACCTATTAAATATTATATTTTTAATTTTCCCAGTCATATATATACAATATACATATAATATGTTCCAACTTCTAGTCTAGTCTAATAATTTCATTATACGAATTATAGGTTACTCTTAAAATGAATTTGTGATAATAACTATAGATAAAATTATTTTGTCTATATTTTATATTTTATCAAAAATTTGTTTGTATATATACATTATACTAAATATACGTTGTGTTCATTCTAGAATGTACCATTAAATATTTCAGTAGATATCTTTAGATTGAGATGTGAATTTTTTCAGAATGTTGGAAGTATACAAATATACATTTTTTCAAATTGTAATTATTTTTATGTGCGCATGAGCAATAAAACTTGCATTGTTTTAAATGACAATTACCCATTTTTTTTCATAAGATTTTTTTTAGCAACTTTGATATTAAAATTTTTCTATCTCAAAACTGACTGAGGTGTACAATTCTAATATTACTTAAATTGCAAGTTTTCTGTAGATACAATATTCTATTTTATTTAAAATTTTGAAAATTGGTCTAAAATGTATTTTTGTGTACTTCTGGCAACATGAATAAATTTTCATTTCAATATACTTAGGTAATGTCATCCGGTTAAAATATTTAGTGGTACCAACCTATTAGAGTGAACACACTTTGTGACTATATATATATATATATACCATTTCAAGAAGCAAAAGAACTCTAAATATACATTTAATATAAGTATCTCAATTCGATAACAATCGTAACTGATATATGGCCCATTATGTGTAGTCCATACAATAATAATTGGATTGTAGTATTTAATTGATATACATATTAATTTCTTCAAATTATAAGTTCATTTTATTTTTCCAATGGGCAAATACACTGATTTACCGTATATATATATATATATATATATATACACCTATTATATAGGTACTATTTTATTATATACATAGATATTTTGAGGTACCTGATGCAACTAAAATTTAGATTATCTACTAAAACATTTGTGTATATTATACATTAATAATATATATACCTACCTATTTATTTTTAAATATAGGTATGTAGTGTTTCACTTAAATAGTAACACTAAATATTTCATTCAGATGATTTTAGATTTAGAATTTTTTAAGTTAGAAATATTCCCCACACATTTCATACCACTTATCACAATTTTAGCTTTTTTAATATGTGCAGTGTGCATGTGTAATAAAATGTAATTTTTTTAAATGGGAAACCTACATTTTATATTATATTCAAATAGGACTAATTTTTTTTAGTCACTATAGTATTTAAATTTTTTTTTTTAATCTTAAAACTTGACAGACTCATAAGTCATAACCATTATAATTTATTAAATTTATATCGAGATTTATATTTAATATAAATTATTCTTTTAATTTTGATAGCATGAAATGTTACAACTATACACCTTAGATCAAGATGAGAATATTTTCATGACATTAGAGAAAACATGTTAATAATTTTGCATTCATTTTCAAAATTTCAATTATGTTGTGTGCATACACTATAAACCATAATTTATATTTTTTAATAGTAATATTACCTATTTTAGTTTATTAGTATTATTTTTTCAAGCAATTTTGCAAAATAAACTTTTTTCTTTTTTAATAATTAATCGAGTAATAACAATTTTAATTTTTTTGTTGTATTCAAAAATTACAGATGTCTAACATTTTATTTAAAATTAGGATGGACGTATGTCAGTCAATGTTTGAAATAGAAAATCAGTGTCCGATGTTTAAGTGATGAAATATTAGGTATTTGTGGTGCATACCAAATCAAAATGACATTATAGTATGCATCATGAAAACGTGCCCGTGATGACGTACTATGTAGTAAATTCTCATAGTTAATTGATAAAATGTTACATACCAAGTGCTATGTTTGGCAGTCACTGTCGATGCAGTGTTAGTTTAGCAGATATTAGGCCTATTCGATTTTGGAAAATTAATTTGTCGCCAACGGTACGTTTTCATGATGTGTACTATATTATTTATTTTGTGTAATAAAAAATGTACATATTTAGTTGAATTTAATTAAAATACAATTTTTGATACAAACAGAGATGATTTAAGTAATAATACTTATAGGGTTATAAAATAAGATTGGTTCATAACCTAAATATTATTTATAAAACAATTCAAAAACATTTTTTATATAGGTACCCATTATGTATTATAATGCATAAATGCATATGAGTTATATACCTATTAAATAATAATTACATTTTTTTTTCATTCTTCATGGTATCCAATATATAAAAAAAAAACAGATGGGATATAAATGTGGATTAAAAATTGGTGGTGGAAGAAAAATTGTTGTATAATAATTTTATAATTAAAATTTGAAATAAATTATAAATCATTGAATTTCACAATAAAAGATTTTAAGTAAAATTATTGTCAAAATTATGAATAAAGTATTATATCGATAGGTTTATATAACAATTTCAAAACTTTATATTGAAAAATTTTAATTTTATAAAATATCTACTATATGTACGATCAATTATAAAATTTTGTACCGTATTATATTTATAGCACAAAATAGGTCATAATTTTTATAAAACTATCTCAGTTGTTACTTGAATTAATTCAATTGAATTATAAAAAAAAATTGTCTCAAGGCTTATATATTTATTTTTTAATTTATTTAAAATAATTAACATCAATTTCGGCAAAAAAAAAAAATAAATATGTACATAATGATATATGTATATACATATGTATATACATATTTATCTATATATTTTCTGTTAATTTTGTCACTTTTCAATAAAATTATTAAAAAAATTGAAAAATTACCTCAATGAAGTACCAAAAAAATTGAAATTTTTAATTAAACGCATATCCAATTAAGGTAGGTATAATAATTGTTCATACGAAACTTTTTTTAAAAAAATAATAAAGGCATAAATAATTCTTGTATAATCAAAAAGTATCTAATACATTTCTCAAATCTCTTAGAATCTTAACGTTACAAAATACTCAAATTATAAATTTCATCCATAGTTTGAATTATATTAGCATACATAGTTATGCATGGACAATAGACAAATCACAAAATGTTATTTATATAAAATTTTGCAAGACTGAATAGGGTAGTGGTTGTTGTATACAAATATAATTATTTTTATAATATAAATTAATGATAATGAATAACAAATATATACGAATACATTTTAAATTAGCTAGCGCTCTAATTATTATATTTTTTTTATAGGTACATTGATAATAACGTTAATCCAACTCACAATCAAAATACAGCGGCCTATTGGGCTTTGTCCAATCATTTATCGACTCAATCTGAGTATAAACTTAAACTAGGTTTAAAAATTTTTAAATGTTAAATGTAATATAGAGATACCTACTAAACACAAAAGAAAATATTTAGAAGGTCAATCACATGTAATTTACACTACAGTTTACTTTTTTATACAATGCTTTTATTATGCTTTAATTATGTTTTATTACACAATAATGTATCTTTTTATATCAACTATTACTATTATTGATGAACATTGAAATAAAAAACATGAATACCGATACAAAATATTTTATAATGAGCACTGATTATATAATATTTAATATATCTATATGTAGATAAATACATTTTCAATATATAAATTAATATTATCTTTAAAATAGTTATTTCTATTTTTATTTATAATAATGTTATGTTGATTCCTCCATTATAAATATAAGGTAGGAACTATTTATTCAACGGAAAGTGTTTTCAATAACAAAAGTTCATACATGAACTTAGAAGGATAAAGGACTTAAGTTGTGATTAATCTTTATCAATGTTTTTACTATTTAGAATAATTTTAAGACTTTACTTACTTGTATAAATTGCTTTTATGTCAGTCTTATAAACGGTGTTCAGTCTTCAAATTGCAGTCTTATCGTGCGGCTCATATATGTGCCAAATGATTTATTTTGTACTATGCTCGTCCTACAACTGTATGTATTATCCTTTTATAAAACGTCGATCGAATAGCTGTAGATTTTTGTAATCAAACGACATGACAAATCGATCTTCAATGATGTACTACACATAATGACTACTTTAAATTTCAACACGAACACGCACCAAAAAACACATAAAATCCGCACACAAGTATTTAAATTTTTTTTTTCTTATAGAATTCGATACACCGGAACTGAGACAAATTAACGATAATATAATTATTGATAATTCATTGTGTATTTGTGTTTATTATACATTTATAATAATACAAGATACAACCACTATAGTACTATTATTATTATTATTATGATTACAATTATTATTATTATTAATATTATTATTATTTATTATTATTATTATTATTATGATTACAATTATGATTACGATTATTATTATTCTTATTATTATTATTTGGATTACAAGACGATCGCGCACGAATGACAACAAACCCGACCCGACCCATAAGACGCCATCTTTAAAGTTGATGTTTCCGTGATTAAAATCCTTATCATTTGGTCGATCATAGAAGAAAAAATCAAAAAGAAGTACCATATAGTAAGAGTCACTATAGCACTACAAATTATAAATATTTATCGTAATTCGTAAATGTCGAAAGAAAAATTGTATACACCAAAGGTACGTAATTCCATACTGATCAGTCAACAATTCAACAACGATTGAAATAAATAATTGGTTTGGTTGTTTTTCTTTTATTCGAATGAAATAAAATACATGATGTTGGTAGGAAAAAATACGAAACGTGCATTTTTATACTATTATTATCTAACGTCTGTAGAAAGAAATTAAATATCCGAAGAATGAAATATATTCAACTAATGCTCACGATATTTTTCAACTTAGTACTTACAAAAACGTTGTACATTACACGAGTAGGACACTAGGACGTTATTATAATAGTACAGATTACAGATCTCGTAATGCTGATGGAGTGGGGTCGCAGGGGAATACCTCTACTATTTTTTTTTTTTTTTTTTATAACCTTACACTATTATTATTAGAACGAGGGGGACGGTGGTCGGTACTACTACGTCCTCTATGGCTCTATCCTCTTTGTAAACTAATTTTAATCATTTACACAAACGAATCTTGTAATAATTTTTAATCGTTTTATATAAATGTTTATTCTCCTTAACGAACAATAATATTACAAATTTTATCCTACTGAAAATGTAGCATTCTATTATCTATTCCGTAACCGGGATAAAAGTGTTAGTGTATTACCCGGTATAATATTATTTGTAACCGCGCCAGCCGTCAATTATTATAGGGTACGCTCAAAAAGTTATTGGTACCTAAATAATAATATTACCTAGTATTTTATACTCGTATATAATTATTTTTATAATAAGATACAAGATTTAATATTTATATTGTAGGAATTTTAATAAATCAATATATATTAATATGTTATACGATAGGTTTTTTCTACCAAATAATGTCAACAAAAAATGTGGTGTAAATTTTTGAAAATCAAATATTGTCCTCTATAGTCCTCTTAGTTAATACATCCGAGATCCGACTATCCGAGGCACTGCAGATTATAAACACGCACGATGGCATGAAGTACGTACGACGATAAATTTTTCAATAACAATTAATAGGTATGTTAAAAATATATATTTAAAAAAAAATATTTAAGGTGCAATATACTTGTATTATCTTATTTTGCTATTCTTTCTATTCTAGTTTTTATCATTATTCATTAATATGATTTAAATTTAATGCAGAAAAAAAAAATTCTTCATATTTGTCATTGTTTATAAATAGCAATAATTTACATTATTATACCTTCTGCATATTATATTTATAATTTATTTATTATTTGGTCATTTACGCGTAGACGTAGATATTACTATTTTAGTCCGCATTGTAAACTGTATAATACCTACATTAATACATATTATCAGCAACATATGCGTACTTATATTATGTATACAGTATACTTATCAAAATATCCAAAATAACATTTTGAATAATTTAAATATCCAAATATAACTCAAGTAGGTAGGTATTCAATATTCGATTTTTCTTGATATAATACCTAAATATTATTATACACTTTATAGACCATATATATATATAACATAAATATTGGAGGTAGACATTATAATATAGCAGTCGCTATAGTTAGGTAGGTAGGTACATGAGTTTACTGGTTGTTAAACTATATAATACGAGTATAATATTATAATATAGTATATAGGTGTGGTTAAAACCTATATCTGAGACATATACCTTTCATTTTTCGGTCGATAAATTTCATTTATTATATATATTATACATATACAGCGGTTTGTTTTTACATATTTAATGTAATTTTTAATATACACAGAAAATTATTAAATAGATATATGCAATATAAATGTATAATAAGAATATACATATAGTATAATAGTATGCATACCTATATATGAATGTAAACTATTAAGGTATAAAGGCATATATATATTATTATGTGTATATATATATATATATATATATATATTTAATAAACAGCTTAAGTAATCACGATGCGTGTTTTTTTTTTTCAATAACATCGAAATATTAATATTAATATTAGATAAAAACTTACTATAGAATTTTTAGTTGATATTTCAATACTCAGCAGTTTTTCAAATAAGTCAAGTTTGGAAATATTTTTAATATCTTATGTTTCTTTATATTATATAATATGGTAAATAATAGTATAATATACAATAGGTACTACATATAACAATATAACTAATAAATAAACAAATATTTTATAACTTAATATAAGTAGTATAATATGTCAATGTATTATGTACCTATTTATGTGGGTACTTTGTAAATTACAGTCGTACTGCATACATCCACAAAGCATATTTTTGTAATGTTCAAACCACTCCTTTCTCATCATAACTTTGAGAAAAATTTAAAAAAAAAAAGTAATAATAATATACTTTCTATACTTATTAACATTTTAACAATAATAAGTCTTTATTGGTTATGACCTAAGTATAATTGGTTTTATTGGTTTTATTGGTTTTATTGGTTTTATTGCTTAATGGTTAGTTGAGGGTTTAGTTTAGACTAAATTTTAGTTATTAACCGTTATTATAATATAGTTAATGTAGTTACTAGTAGTTAATAAATAATAATATAATATTATAATTATGAATTGATTTTCATTTTTTGTTAGGAAAATTATTTGAATAGTTAAAATTCTGCATAGGTATAAACGTTTACAATGAGGAAAGAGTTATGTCAATTGAAATATAATGTTTTATTATTATTATTTATGTTTTTTCTTATTAAATAATATTTTGTTTAAACTTTGAATAATAAACCTAGATATAAGAATAAATTATAAATGGTGTAATACAATATTCGTATAATTGTATGTTAGTAACTGACATAAAATTATAGTAATTTCAATACTATATTAATAGTATTGTATACTACTATACTATTTTGATAATTCTAAATGTGTGTGTATTTTACTATTTACTATTGTTTTGAGACTAAATACGAATATATTTTTTATACAAAATTCTACCAGTGGATAGGCAACTAATATTACATAGAATCATGTAGAGCAGCTAATCATAGTTATAATAATTCATATTTATATAAATGACTAATAAAAACATTTCTAAATAATAGATATTTCGTAAACAATGATATGAATATAACTGTAGTAATGTCAATAAATTTTATTAATGACGTTTATAATAGATATATAGTTTTGAAAATTTAATATTTTATAAATGATACTTTTAAATATTATTAAAATAATATAAAATACAATTTATATTTTTTACATATTTACATCTTATAAATTATAATACATGAAGTTCGGGTATTATATTATTATAAATATTCAATACTCATGTAAACAGATAATTAAAAACAAAATTAATTACAAGATTTTATTTCAAATAATAAAAAAAGAAAAGATGTGGATGAATTGCAATAATGTTTAATTACCACCTATATCTATTTAAAAAATAAATGTGCTAAATTCTAATGTATTGAAGGAATATAATTATATATATATATATATAACTTCGTTAAAATCCCTTAAATATTGTTACAGAAATAATTATTATAGTAACATTCAACGGAATATTTAAATTTTTTTAAGACATAAAAACTGGTCCTATTCGTCTGTCACTACCTATATTTTCAGTCGTAAACACACGTATATTAGTATCGTAAAATAAAATATTTAAGGCTTTTATGGCCGAAGATAGTTAAACGAGAGACCTACTCTACATTTTTCAACATAAAATCAACTGCATTATCGATTTTATTTACAGTACTTCATTTAATCACTAACAGCGCCGGTAATCTACTTTAAACCATAATTAATTATTATTGTGCTTATAGCCAACATTCCATACATATTATATTAGTTATCATTTTACTTATTATTCATTTTATAATATTATGATAATGTATAAATTTAATTTATAAATGAAAAACTCTTTTTAATAATATAAAATATATTATTATAAAAGTTATAATTTTAATAATTAAATTTATTTATTTATTATTATCATAATATTATTGAATACGTATTACAGAATTCAGTGTGAATGTAGAATATATTTTGTATAAATTTGTAAAATTATATTGTCATTAATGTTATTATTAAAATAAAATATATTTTTAGAGATTTACAATTATTTTTCCCACTATGCTCATATAATATTATAATAATAATCATGAACTTAAGCATAATACGTTTATGTTAAGTTTAAAAATAATTAAATTTGTAAAGAAAAAATGATATTACAATAAATTACAATTATTGATAAATATTAAGTACCTAATAGTGGCGGTTTTTTTTTTTTAAGGAAAAAAATTTTTGTTATCTATTGCAATTTTTCATATTTATTCATTGTCAGATATAGATTACTGATTATTTGATATTGACAGTCTTAGTTTGGAATTTCAAGGACATTATTTGAAAATAAAATTCCTGTTTTTTTTTATCTGTTATGGAGTTCTAAATGAAAGAATAGTATGGACATACCACATACCATATTTAATTAGAAAATTGATATTATTCAAGCAACATATAATATTGTATATATATATATAAATACACACACAATTATAATATAAATTATTTTATGTAATAAGTGTTTATGAAAAATTATAATGTATTAATTGGATAATTTTTAAATTGATACCATCTATCATAAATTTGAAGTTATCCGTGGTAATAAAAATTATGAATAAGAATTTCAGACCTCTGATTTTATAGCAATATAAAATATTAATTAAAATAAAACACAAATTATAAATTAAAATAATTAATTAATAATTAATATATAGTTAGTTTGTAATATTATAATAATACAAATTTTAAAATGTTAAGGTAAAAATTTAAAATATAAATTAAATTTGCTTATCTATCAATTAAATCAAATATTATAAAATGCTATATATTGATTATTATAATTTGCATACATTTTATATAGGTACTAATTAGGGCGTAAAATTGTGTGCATTACACTTTGTGTAACACCAAAAGTAAAATGTGTAGTCCGAAATTTTAAATTTTTTAGGTATTACATTATTTTCTATATTATTGATTTTGAAAAACCAAAATGGACCCATATCATATATTCGAGTTTTAAAACTTTTGAGGTTTTTTTTGTGACTCCCAAATATATCAAAAATATTTTATTACTATATACCTACTACCTAGATATAAACATATTTTTAATTTTATTATTATATATATAATATAAATGATGTATATTTTTATTGTAAAATATTTGTAAATAAAAGTTAGAATTTTTCTTCATGATAAAGACCCTTTAAATGATGAACAATTGTGTAGGCATAGACTATATAATATATACATACTAATATACTATATAATATATCGTATATTTTATTAGTATTGTTATATTTTATTTTTTCCGAGGATATAATATAACATACAAGTAAACTATAATACTCGTATGTATAGAAGTATAGATACCAATTTAATTGTAAATTACTCCATACAAAATTGACCAAATTTAATAATAATAGATGTATTAATCACCTAGGTATATGGTATTCATCATATAAATAGTATTATTATTATTACCTATAAGAATTAGGAAATTATTATTACGTAGGTACGTATAGACACATAAATTTATATTTTCTGGTGCGTATAATCCATCACAAGACAACTGTAGTCATATCGTTCTTAATCGTTCTATTATCTATTACGATACAATTTTTGTAGTATATACCTAACTGAATGCAATTAGATATACCTCATATAACGTAAAATAAAATAATATACCTATGTCAAAAAAGAACGAATTAAAAAACAATTAAAACATCGTAGTAAAAAATAATATGCGTAAATCATAAATTATGCATATTATAGGTATAACTTTCCATCTATACGTGCATAATATATTTTTAGTTATTATTTATTATATACGTTTCATCTGTAATATTCAAATGAATGATGTGATTTTATACTTTCTCTTTGAAATATCCATACATAATATCAATAATTTTATTCTAAGGTTACGAGGTGAGATATTACTTATTTTTAAAAAATTATGTGTTCACTTTTTCAATATCATAAATACATTTCTGGTAAATATATATATATAAAAAAAAAAAAAATCGGAATATAAACGATGAATAATATAATATATAAATGAAAATATTTGGCATTTAAAGTGTTACTAACTTCTACCGGTGTCCGGTATAAATTAGTAACTATATAATATATTATATATATTTATATACATAGATACTACGTACTTTTAACGTAACTTTTCCCAGTGTTCTTATAATATATATCTATTATAATTTATATCATTTGATCTAATTTCACTATAGTCTTTCAAATTTAAATTTGTTTTTTTATCAGTATATTTATTACTAATTTGAGCTCTACTGACAACGGTTAACTATATAATCATACAGGTATATACTCTGTATAAAGATTAAGGGCCAAATATTTTCAGGGGAAAGCTATTACAAAGTTATATTTATACTGTAAATAAATAGTATAATATATAAATATTAAATAATAAGATAATAATAATAAAATATGTATATTGATTATTCATTACCTAATAATTTATAATGTACTATATACTTGTACACTTATAAGTTACTAAGTTAGGTTATAAATAATAATAAAAAAATAAAAATATAATAATAATTATATCCCTTTAATTTATATGTTTGAAATATATAAAACTTAAATATAATATCTATCTGTGTATTTTATTTTTATATATGACAATATATCTTAATAATTTATTAGGTGTGTGGTGTGTATTATTGAACATAATTGAGAAGGGTTACATAATTTAATTATTATTGTTATTTTAAATGGATTGACGTGCATGCGTGGGAGTTAAACATTGTAATGTATCAGGGGTGTGTGCAGTTTTCACGAGTCTTATACACGTAATATATACATTGTATAAACAGGGTGTCCCATAAATCTATTTACTAACATTTTATTCAATTATACTATTAGTAATTAGTTAATAGATCTAGAACACTCTGTATATAATATTTTATTTATATAGCATATAGATTTATGTGAACGTGAGAGGGTTCACTATAAACACTCATACACACGATGACGTGTGAGGTGCAAGTCTTATATTTATATATAGTTATAGTATAATAATAATATATTATACAAACCTATTATAACCGTCGTACATAACATTACTGTGTGTATTGTATATTATATGTATTCGATGAAAAAAAAATTAAATCGTGGGGTCGAGGGCTATTGAACTCGGTGTCTAATTACCTACACTCGGTAGTCATATGGCATAATAATATTATGTCTATTCGATATACCATATTATATACCCGTCGGTCTTATACCACGTGTTTCTTATACAGACCGCGATTCGAGGTTTTTTTTTATCGTTTGAAAAAGAAAAAAATCAAAATAGTAATAATAATAATACAAGGTTTGACAATTGACGATGGAAAAAAGAAAAAAAAACAACCATAATTTATATATACGTATATTTCGATTATTTTAACGATGATAGATATGTGCATAGTGTGTATAAGTGCTCGATTGAAAAGAACTAAAAATTAATTTTTAAAACGTTCTCAATATAGTACAAGTGATAGTGACAATTCGATTATATTTGTTTGTACCTATATATACAATAATTTTAATATTATTATACTGAAATCGTTATGTTTGAAATATTTAATTTCGTCTATAACTTGTAAAACTATAATCAGTGTACAAATTAGTTCGTTTATATGCAATTGCAATACATCATTTTTATTTAATCCGTGTTACATTTAATCTTAATGCATCATATATTCATATGTGTGCATTTAAATAATTTTATTATAATATATACTCGTATATGTGAAAAAAAATTAAATTGATTTAATAAAATGATTTTTGATAAATTAAATTTTTATACAACTTTCTTATATTAATTTATGCGTATCGCAATAATAATAATTATTGATAATAATATTACGTCACGAGTTTAATGAGAATGATTTATAGGTATAATGTAATATATCACTTTAAGTATATATAATATAATATTATACTTAAGTATGAAAACTGGTAACAGTGTGTATTACAGTAATAAATAATGCATATTTATAAGGAGTGATTATGTTATTTTGAGCCTACCTATTTTTTTTAATCTCTCCATATTATGTTGTGTATCAGCAATACTCTTATAAAATAATAACATATAAATAATTTTGGATTTTTTATTCGTTCAATTTAATGGCCAGTTTATTTTTTAACTGTAGTCAACATGCAAAGAGAGATAAATAAATAATAAGTTAAGTTATAGTAAATTGACTTAGACATATAAAATAGATATACTCAATCATTACTACGCATAATTTCATGACTTATATAGTTATATATAGAGATGTGAGTTTGTATTATACAGCAGTATAAAATTGTATAATACAAGGTATTATACATGGTATAGAATATTGTTTTATACCGTAGCCCGTAGGTATAAAAAAAATCTATCAAATTTCAAAATTTTAACACCAATTTACAAGTGATAACTATAGGCACTAGCCACTAGCTGTTGATATTTCATACTAGGTAAAACAGCCGCTGGTGCATGCTTTACGTATTGTAGCACTGTAGCAGAGTGTATAATTTTTGGTAAAATATCCATAAGGCCATGTAGAATACTGAATTGTTATAAACATATTTTATGAATGTTTAAACTATTATTTTAAGAAATTATGTATTTTTGAACGATACCTATTTTTTATTTAAAAGAAAAAATAATATACAATTTATTTATATTTTGTTAGTAATTTAAATTTCAAGAAATTATTATCTTATATAGATTAAATTTTAAATTTTAAAAGTTAAATTTACTATTTGAAAACCAATTAATTATTTTTTAATTTGTTTATTTTTGAGATTTTCTCAAAATCAATTGAAAAATTAAAATAAATATATTAAGAAGTTATAATCAGTGATCAATATCGTAAAATTTAAGATACAATATGATTTTATACGGTATAATACTGGTATAATACTAGTATAATACGGTATAATACAAAACAAAAATAAAATACCGTATATTAACAACTCTAGTTATATATAATATAAGTTTATAACAATGTAACGTGTTAACAATTTTTACGTTTTCACGAAAAACTGTTAAATTTTTGCTTTTGTAAGTATACAAATTACAAAAACTGCATACTCGTATTAATCCCTATATTACTCGTATATGTATATAAATGGTTTATCATACTATTCATATGGGCACTATCATCGATAGTTAATAGAAATAAATTATGTAAAAATGTAATTACTTCTAGTTACAATTAATTTTCTACATAACATGCTTGAATGTTTGTAAAACGTAAACAATATATAATATTAAATGTAATATGATACAGTATGCTCCTTTTACTTTTACTCAACGATTTAACTTTTTATTAGTTACTATTTAATTTATGTGCCTATATAGATATATATAGATAAGACATTAGACGAGTAGTTAAATGTTATTGCCGGAAATGCAGTATAAAGTGCTGATAAACAGATATAGGTATACATAATATATAAATATTGTTATTGGTTATAACGTCGTGTTTGAAAATATTATATATTATTATTGGTCATTAATTTTTACATTTTTCTTAATAATTAGTAAGTGTCAATGTGTCATCCTGTGTTCAAGTCAATTATGATTCCATGATATTATTGATAAACAATATTTATAATTTTTTTTTTAGATTCCTACTACGGCTTTACAATTTTTGTATTTAACAATCATACACATCATAGGTTATTTCACAAAATAATGATTCATCTTAAATAGTTACGTGTTTTTAAAAAATATATAATTTTTTTTTCTTTTCTTATTGTTTGTTAATTATACACACCTATAATAGATTTTAATAATATTTTATTAAATTAATAAATAATGCTTTTTAGGTGTAGTATTATAATGTGTATTATATAAATAAAAACATGGTCAGTCTGGTGATTCAGCGAGTGGGGCGACGGTCATGACTAAAGTCAGGACGACGGCTACAAGCCGCTACGCGATCGACGGATCTTGTGCGCAAGGGACAATTATTATTGGCCACTGCGCCGAGTATGGGAGATATGGGAAAAGAATCGTTCAAACCGAACGGACGGGAATCCCGGTTGGATGACGAGCACCCATAGCTGGTTGTCCCTGAAAAATCATCGTCAAAACAACTGATGTTCATGGAGTTCATTTGTGAACCAATTGAACTTCGATTGTCTATTATGCCTTGCCAATATTCTGGCAAGGACGAGGACCCCGAAATGTTGACGGGCACATACGGACAACCGGGGACGGCCAATGACCGAGGAGCCACTGTGTCAAAGTTTAACGCGTTATCCAGGAACTCTTCGATCCCTTGGTTGCTATTTGACGGCGATTGGAAACACATGGGCTCTGTAGACTGGAAACACGTGGACCCCTGTGCCGTAAATTCTTGAACACCATCGGCCATCTGAATGGTTCCAGATAACGTAAATGTACCATTCCAATTCTGACCACCGTTGTTCGGCTGTGGTACGTCATAGGTATCGCGTTGGTTATTACACGGATTCGGCTGAGGTACATCATAGGTATC
>JAIUCT010000007.1:24776985-24806381 GCA_021307375.1 Tetraneura akinire | reverse complement strand
TTTTCGCATGGATCCGGCTGTGGTTGGTTGCAAGTGCCACGTCGGTTATCGCTTGGATCCGATTGTGGATGAGTAGCGCGTCGATTACTGCAAAGATTTGGCTGTGATACGTTGTAAGTACCGCGA
Organism: Tetraneura akinire; assembly: GCA_021307375.1. Classification (NCBI taxonomy): domain Eukaryota; kingdom Metazoa; phylum Arthropoda; class Insecta; order Hemiptera; family Aphididae; genus Tetraneura; species Tetraneura akinire. Next base: position 24,806,255 of record JAIUCT010000007.1, on the reverse strand, counting down.
CGATTGGAACAAGGATTCGGTTGTGATACGTTGTGAGCACTACGGCGAATATCACACGGATTGGGCTGAGACACGTTTTGAGCACCGCATCGGTTACCACATGGATTAGATTGTGGCGCGTCATGGGTAACGCGATTATCGTGTGACGCCGATTGTGACCTCCGCGTTCGGACGTTACAATTGTTCCGGCAAACTACCTCACGAGGACGGGGTAAACGTTCCGCCATGGGTCCTTGTCGGGAGGATACGGGTAACCTAGATCCGACGTACAACTGAACAGCCTGATCTTGTCTCCTGGGCGGTAAACGGCCAGACGCAATGGGTATCCTAGAATGTTGTTGCGTAGCTCTTTGTGGTTGTGCGGTAGGGGGGTTAATATCCCGGAAAGCCGTTCTTAATGAGGGCATAGGGTTCTCGTTCCGTTCCCAAATCGATCGCGATTGTTGATGAGTATTTGTCCTTCGGACGTTCCTCGCGTTACAACCATTATTATTGTGACCCGCTGACAAGGACTTCCGTTCGTCAGTATTGTCATTTCCGGCCCTTAATCGCGCACATTGATTTTCATTTATGCATCGATTATTTCGACCGAACATTTCATAGAATATATTCTCTGTTGCTACATAATTATTTGTAGATTCTAAATCAGGCATAACGGTCATTTTGTGCCTACAGTCTGGCTTATTGGTATCCTCTTTGTCCAACATTGAATCTACCGATATTTTTTCCTGTACAAAATTATTAATGTAAGAAGAAAAATAATTGTATTAAGTTTATTAAAAAAAAATCGACATGTATAATTTTAGTAATTATATATACAATAATATAATAATAATATAATATATATATATATAATATATAGATAAAGATAATATATATAGATAATATAGATTATTCTTCCCTGAAATACTCGAAAATGAAAAATATTCGACTCTCACTTTCCAAACTTCTCAAATATAGTAAAAGTACGAAAACTATCAATTTTAATTAGAAATCATATGAATCCAAAGCATAATAATAATTTTCTGAAAACAACATACTCTTCAAATGAATCTATTTAGACTGTTTAGAGTATTATTGCGTTAATAATGTCATATTCAAATCAAGGCAAAAACTTCCCGAAAATAAATGTTTAAATGTTTACATAAAAATATTTTTATTTAAAAATTAAACTTATTAATATAATAAACCGCAAGCGGGATTACAAATTTACAAAGGTTAGATTACACTGAATTTAGTATATATTATACTTAACCATTAAATTTAATGTTTTTAAAAAATATGAAAGGGTACCTATAATATAAAAGTAAATAATAAATAAAGAGTATTTTATATAAAAGTAATACGTGTATGGATAAACGCACGTGATCAGAGAAGCGCAGATATGAATTCAGCAACAGTTTTAATACATTATTAAACTTCTTCGAACTGTATTCTCCTGTCATGTCCCAATCGTGTAACCGCGTCCAAAACATTCGATGATCTGTAAAACGAATAATGTTACGCCGCGTTGAAAATTTAGTTTCATCGATAACATAAATACAATACTCGTATAATAAACTATACTCGGATTTTTTTACAGTAGTGATGTTATTGGAATGCGTGTTTATTCGGTTATTGTAATCAGAATTTAAATTTGGTTATGTAAATATGGTAAATAGATAATATAGTTAATGGCGAAGGACGAAGTTTAGTGATTTTGTAAACGTATCGTTAGCCCAGCTACATTGGGACGCATACCTGCAATGGCATTAGCCAATTCGAATACGTATTCTTTTGGTAACGTCCGGAAATACTGATGTTCTTTTTTTATATCGTCCGCTACCGGCGCCTTCTCACTGGAAATTTCATCGTCGAACATATTTCCAATAATTGAAGTAATTAATTCTGACCGTATTTTGATTTTGTTCACTTCGTTTTGCATATCGATTAAATTATCGTACGACATGGTATGGTTATTATTGTGTGATATTATATTTGTAAGTATATTTATTTTGCTGCTTTTGCGTCTGATATTAATACGAATATCTTGTATTTGTGTACGTAAGTTCAGAATTTATTTATAATTATATTTTTAAAATTTTGTTAATGAATATTTGAATGCCTGTATTTGTTTGAATAAAATAATATTACACATTTCAGCGTAACGTGGTAATTATATTATATTGAAGCCAGTAGAAACTAATAATTGTAATAAATAACTGATATTATTATAAAGAAAACATCCGATTGATTTTCATTTTGATTTCATAAAGATTACAGCCACTAGCATGTTTTATAATCTATAATTCTATATTATTATACTTCTTATATATTATTATGTTACCGTCAATGTCGGAAAGCAGTCATTATCGATAATGCTGACAATGTCTGTGCAATATTTAAAACGCCTACGATTGATAGTCAATATGGGTAATATTTCATTTATTTATTAAAATAAAATTTAAATCAACAAAATCATGTATAATTTTATTATTTATTTTCACCAGATATGCTAAATACTACTATGGCACTTCGAATTATATAATTTTTTAGCTGCTCGACACTTAAAAATGATTTATTGTCACCTTTTTTAAGCAATAATAAATTAATTGATTCATAAAATCGTTTACTTTACGCATATTGGCTAACTCCATCGTCAAAAATTATAAAGGTCCTATACACACTTCTCAACGATACTACTGCAATCTGCAACACGATTGAAAGTATGTACGATTATTTTGTCAGAGAGAAGAGGTAATGTGATAAATTTAGATAACTAATCGATAACCAGATTAGAAAATACCGATTTACTAAACTATACCCACATTGACTAAACTTATCAGTCAATTACGGAAATATACACAGATTGCCCACAATGACTGGTGTGCACTGTGCACAGTCATTACTGACATCGCCTAGTCATTACCGACATTGCCGGGGTTACCGATAGGTAATGACGGTAACATTATATAAACGTAATTAAAAAAAAATGAGTTTTAACTTTTTTTTTTATTTTATTAAAAAAGTAAAGTTGTATTAATAATAATTTTCACATTAATTAGTATCATTTTATTATAAAAATACATTTTTCCTATTGAAAATATATTTATTTGATATTTTAATACAAGTAAAAAGCATATTGTATAGGCAATATTGATACATAATGGTATATGAGTGTCTCTCCATGTTTGTCCCAGCCAATAACTTTTGATTTATTAAATATTTTTAAAATCTGGTTTTACAACTTATTTATGTAAATACAAGTCACATTTTTCATTATTATAATTTTTCTTTTTATTATTTAAAATAAAAATAAAAAAAATAAAATATTTGATTTATATTTAATAAAATTTTGAGTTTTAAAATTTGTCAATTTAATTTTCTAAAGAGCTGATACTCCTGCCGCACAGGATACAGGTGTGCTGATCTTAGCGTTTAATTTTACTTAGAATTTGAATGCAATGATAAACCATTGCATTCGAAAAAACGATTCTGAGCGAAGTTCAGTCAGATTATAATTTTCGTTTGAACTAAAAATATCAACTTAAAACAGCTATAAGTCCTATATTTAGTAAAAAAATTTAAAAACGGTTCCAAAATTTTACCACATATATATAATAGCTATGTGAACACCCAAAAAATTTTCAAGTCTCTAACTTAAAAATTGCCCGAGTTATCATGAAATATAGAAATTGAATTCGTCAAAATTTCGTTTTTTCTACCGCTTATAGTCAATTTTGAGAAATTCGAAAAATAACCCAAATAAACAAGCACGTATTCAGGATCAATTTTCGGGGGGGAGGTTAAAAATTTTTAATATATGAAGTAAAAATAAATGATTATATTATACGTAGTTATATATGTAGTTAGTCTGTTATATTATAAATATAAAACTACTTTAAAAATTTCGGGGGGGGGGGGGTTGAACCCCTAAAACCCCCCCTGGATACGGGCTTGCAAATAAAGTACCATCTACATCCACTTTTACATCTGAAACTCGCTATTGGTGAAAATCGAAGGGTTATTTCGGGTAGTGAAAGTGTTTTCAGAATATTTATACGTATGGATTCTAAGATTTTCGTTTTCCTAAAAATATCAACTTAAAAAGGCTATAAAAAAAAATTGTGACAATGGATTTCTCTAATATTTTAGTATGATGTTAAGTAATATGTAAGTATACTTCAGTAAAATTTTCAGACCATAATACTTAAAATTGACAATTTTATCACACATTATATACATAAAAACGTGAATTTTACGAAATATTCTCAGTCCTATATTTTGTAGAAAAATTAATGTAACGGTTCCAAAATTATACCACATATATATAATAGCTATGTGAATATCCAAAAAAAATTTCAGGTCTCTATCTTAAAAATTGCCTGAGTTATCGTGAAATATAGAAATCGAATTCGTCGAAATTTCATTTTTCGCGAAAAATGCAGTTTTTTCGTCATTTTTTCGCCGTTTTTTCTACCGCATAGCGGTCAATTTTGAGAAATTCAAAAAATGACCTAAGTAAAGTACCAAGTACGTTCACTTTGCTACCGGAAACATACCCTATTCATGAAAATCGGAGCATTATTTCGGGTAGTATTTTTGTACACAGACATAAAATAAAAAAAAAAAAAATCACACATCATTGCTATTTGCTATTTGCTCGTTGCTATTTGTAATAATTGGAACATTATTCCGAAATAAAGTGTGTTCATAAATAAAAAAAAGACGCACATCATTGTAAAAACCAATACATTCTTTTATTCAATTAGAATATATTATAATGGCATAAGTTATGGAAATTATAAACATTATAGCTTATGTTTTATATTGATATATTTATATTTCGGATTCTTCAATTATAGTAATAACAATTTTTATATTTGTACAATATTAAATATCTAAAATGATTAATTATGAAATACATAATTACCACTAAATATTTAAAATTTTAAGTATTGAAACTTAAATTTGAAAATTTAAAGTTTTGTTAAAAAATTGAATACTATTGGTTTTCTTGCGAAAATTCGAAATAATAATAAAATTATTTAAGTTATAGGTATAAAGGTTTTGAATCACTTTTTCTTAAAATACGAGTTGCGTCATAGTTTATCCGTTATTACTTAATAAATACACTTGTTCAATTCTTTAATTAATAAATATGAAAAAATTGAAAAATATATATATATTTTTTTACTAATATAAAAACAATATTATATTTTTATATCATTTATATTTTCATCATTATATAAATTAAATTCTTATAGTAATATATTACGTTGTTATTATTACGACAATTTCTTGTTATGTTATAACGGTTTTACACGATGTTAAAATGTCCGTGTTCGAAAAAATATCATTATTATTAGTAATATATATAGTTAAAGAATCAATAGCACACGAGGGATGTTATCTTATATTGTATCCATGAAAAACTATTCGTTAAATGTTACATGACGTTCTGTTTATCCGAAATAATACTGTTAAAAATAGTCATCCGAGAAAACACAGCGGAAAACGAAAAAGTTTTTACTTATATTTTTAATGCTACATTGCTACACGAGTATATAATATGTTATTCGATTTTAAATTGTCTGTCGTATATAGTAAATTTTATTTGTACAAATCTATTGTAAGTTTCACCAACCGAAAAATTCGTCTGTGCCGGAATCATATATATGATATAATATGATCAAAAACAAACAAATGTTCGAAAATGTAAATATTTATTCGAAAAAAGTAGTATCTGCCATAAAATTGTTATAACTTTAACTGATATACTTACGTATTTATAATTTTCCAACAAATAACATAAGACGCAAAAGTAAATATACAATGTTTGATGGATAAATTAAACAATTTTTTATGATTTCTTTTTTTATTTTACTCTTACTTGTTTGCGAAAAATTAACTAGATAATTATAAGTTACAGATAATATTTATATATATTATATAACCGTCTATACTTGATATTTTATAAATAAAAAATAAAGTAAAATATCTCTTAAATGAAAACATTTTACACTGTTGGATTTACTCCACAAGTTTTGCGTAATATGTTGAAAATTCATTTTTTTTCTTCTATCGCATCGAGTGAATCAAGATTCAAAATAATGTCGTATAAAAATTCTTCTTAAACGTATTCAATTCAAAATTTTAAATTATATTTCTCATTCGTATTCGGGAGTTATAGAGATTCTATCATATTAATATCGGCGAATACGCGCGTACACACTCACGGAAATTTATTATCGTTTTGTTGAGAATGTAAATCCACTGCGGGGTTGGCGAAATCTCCTGCAGTGAATGGCATACATCTTTCATGTCTTATAATAATATTTTCGTATACTTTCGGTTGCGATTAAATATTTTGTTCGTGGCAAAAATTAATAGCTTTAACCGAACACGATATGGCGCGCGTAAGAATGTCATGGTAAAAAAATAACGAGACGATACAAATTAAAAACTTCCCAAATTACCAATACCTACTCTGATGTAATCATCATCGTCGAGTCGAGTGCTGGTCTAGACATATATCATTATAGGTTGCCGAGTCATTGCAGTGATGGTGGGCTGACTACAATCTATAAATTATATAATTTGATCTGTCTTGAGGCGTTTTATCGTCGTATAGAACACATTATAATTTATAATTGAAAATTGCGAAGATGGTCCTGATTTAAAATATTACTCACTATATTAGTCAACATGTGTACGCCCAATAAAAAACAAAAACTCCATTTTAAATCAATTATCTCATAATCATAAATATTTAATATAACATCTTCCTAATTTTTATGTCTTTTAAAAGTTTTAAATGAATAAAATAATAAATTATTTTTCTATATATGGTGTCCCAGATCTATTTACTCATTGAGATATCTCCACGAAAAATTAAGATTATTTATTTATTTTTTTAATTATTAGTTAGGTAAAGGACTTCCATTAATTTTTAAAATTTAATCATCCCTTAATAAATAAAAAAATACAAATTTTATTTTTTAATAGTTTTGTGAAATTTAAAGATAGCCAGTATATAAAGTACATTGTGTATGATAATTTTGTGGTGTCGACCTCCCAATTTAATGAAGATTTCGATTTCTAAGAATTTTTTTAATTTATTGGAAAAATTATATTTTTAACATGAAAAATTTGTTTAATCAATATTAATAATAATTAACTGAATTAGTGATAAACAAAATTTTATCATGCTATTTAATATAAATATTAGGTATTATTAAAATATAACATTAATGATACGTATATAGGTATGCCTAGTACCTATTACCAATTATTATTAATTATTATTATCAAACATCAATTATCAATATTTTTTGAGTAATTATAATATTATCTAAGGAAATTATTCACCTTGAAGTATTACTATCTCGGTTCTAGGTAAGACTTATTGATATTGATAATATGAATTTTATAATCTACAATATAATAAATTAAATAATTACAAAAAATGACGTCAGAAATTTTATTTTTCCAATAAATTAAAATTTTTTCCGGAAGTCGATATTTTCATTAAATTAGAAAATTGACCTATCAAACTGGCTATTATTCAAACTTCATAAACTACATAAAAATTAAAAGTTATTTTTTACTTTATATTACTTTTAAAAATTATTACTTTAAGTAAGTACTTAAAAGTATTACTACTATTACTTTTTTAAAGTAATTATAGAAGTAATAATATTAAAGTCATTTATATCTAACTAATAATTTAAATAAAACAGCATTCAAACATCTTAACTTTTCGCGGGGTTATTTCAATGTGTAAATTATCTGGGACACCTTGTAGGTATATATTATTAATTTATTATATATATTTTAATTTATTATTATTTATTCACATTAGGTAATTACTTCGGTAGATACATAAATAAATATAAATAAGCTCATTAAAATTATATTTGATTGCACTAGAAATTATCATCTTAATGCATTTAATCATTCGATTTTCAGTTATTAAAACAAATTTTTATTGTAAAAATTGAAAATAATTAAATATACTAAAATAAAAATGAAAAAAGTGATTTTTCTAAAAAAATATAATATGATCTAAAGTCATACATTATTAGGTATTTAATGTATTCTATTGTTCCCTAAAAATATGATATTAATCATAAAATAAACTTACACTAGTCTACATATTATTTTACTAACGTATTATTCTCGATAAATATATGTTATGTTATGTTATGTTATTATTAGTTAGATACAAAAATATTAAAAGTAATTTTGGTTGTTGTTTGTTATAAATTTATATTAGTATAATATAAATAAGAATGATCGTAAAACCTTTAAAATATGTCTATACATTGTTATTCCTATTTTATTATAGGTATACTGGTATACCATAATACAGCTATAGAATATAATAATTAATAAAAATAAATTTATTTATAAAAAATAGTTATAAGTTTATATAACGAACATTATATTATGAAAATTGAAAAAAACAAATATAATATTTGAATTTATTTAAGTTGTTTTAGATTTTGAGCGAAGCGAAAAATATATTGGTTTTACAATGATACGTGTGTTTTAGATTCTGAACGAAGCGAAGAATGTATTGGTTTTACAATGATGTGTGTCTTTTTTTTTTTTTTTTATTGTTTTTAAGTCTGAAGACACTTTTTCTATCCGAAATAATGCTTCGATTTTTACGAATAGAATATATTTCCGATTATAAAGTGGATATAGTTAGTACTTTATTTAGGTCATTTTTCGAATTTCTTAAAATTGACCCTATGAGATAGGAAATACGACCATAAACTGATAAGAAAAACGAAATTTATCACAGAAATTGAAATTTTGATGAAATCGATTTCAATATTTCACGATAACTCAGACAATTTTTAACTTAGTGAACTTAGAGACTTGAAAATTTGTTTGGTTGTTCAAATATATAGGTATATATACGTGATAAAATTTTTGAACGATTACGTTAATTTTTCTACAAAATATAGAACTTTGAATATTTACTAAAATTTCGTTTTTATCTATATAATGTTTAATAAAATGAGCAATTTTGGGTTTTAAGGTATGAAAATTTTATTGAAGCATACTTACTTATTGGTTAACGTAGTTAATATATGTAGAAATATTAGAAAAATCACAATGTCTCAACTTTTTTTATTGGTGGTGTTTAAAGTTAATATTTGAGTAAAATCCATATTTAAAGTATTTACTCGTATATGGATTCCTCTTATTATATATTTCAATATTTTACATTAATGTTAAATAAAATTGACAAACAATTTTGAAAATTTTACTGAAGCTCTAATACATATTATTTAACTTAGTTTCAAATAATTGTGAATATTATATTTACGATTTTTTTTTTTTTGTAACTGTTTAAGGGAAAAAATAAGAGCTGATTCTACTGTGTAAGACAGGTTTAAATAGTATGATAGTGTTGAATTTTGATTAAAATTTGAATGAAATGATAAATCAATAAATCATTACATTCGAAAAACGATTCTGAGCGAGGTACTATAAGATTTGGGTATTTAGGTGACTCATTTAGGGGTTTTATGATAAATTATTTAATTATTATTATTTTTAATACAAATAACGTTATTTTATTAATAATATTATACTGAGTTTTATAGAATATACAGGTATGTATAATATACTGTATACCTAATCAACATTTAGGTAGATTTATATTTTAAATTTTTTAATAAATATAACATAAAATATGAATTTTTTTTAAAAAAATTTATATTAATTGTTAAATTTCACTTTAGTTTATACTTTATTTTTCATATTTTCTAGGTTTTTGAAAATTTAATGATCACTATTAGGTACATTGCCTATTGTTTTTCATACGTGTTTACTCTTTTTTTTTTTTTTTGTAAATAAAAATGATGTAAGAGCTTACGAAAATTTGAGTATTTTGCAACCTTCTGGTTCGGGAAATTATTTAATATCCATTTATAAGAGGATTTTCATTGTTGGTTAATTTTTGGTATCATATGCATCGGCTGTTGTTTTAATTGCAGTTGTGTAAGCGCGTGCTGGTCAACATATAACATCACACCTTCGTTTACTCTTATAGCTAAATCTCCTGCTGTGTTTTTAACTGACACGTGTCCTTAAATAGCTTTTAAAGAAATTAATTTTTTTTTTTTTTTTTTTTTTAACTAAAATAATAAAATTAAAATATATATCAACAAAAGAAACGATTACAATATACGTACTTTTTTTTATAACATTATTTTTCATTCTTGTTCAAATATAGAATAAAATATTAATAAGTGATGTCTTGGCACGTGTTCTAATATATTATTGTTAAACATATGTTTGATTATAATAATTTGCATGATACATAATTTTTATTTTATTATAATATTTTTTTATAGCTAAATTTGTATAGAAAATTATGGCAAATAAATTATCTTAATATTACTCGATAGGCATATTAAAATGTCAATTTAACCTTAATTTTATATACATTTCACTTATTATTTAATATTCTTCTAGAATTACCTAATTTATAGTTTTTAAAGTTGAAGTCATATTTTCAAATTTCTTATGTATACCATATCTACCATATCATATCTTTAGATGAAATTTCATTAAACAATAATTTATTTCTAATAGAAAATCGCCCGATCAGTCAAAATAATCATTGATCTATACACGTCTGAAATTGAAAAATGAGTAAGCATCATTATAAAACTACAATAGGTAATATGCATAACAGGTATAATCACATTTTATTCAGTTCAATAATTTTTCTTGAAGAAATCTGAAAATAAAATTAACTAAAATATCACGTTCAAAATCATATTACGATAGTAGGTATGTCATATGTGTAGTTTGTGTAGAGTACTGCAATTGGACACTGAGTCTTTTACTGAAAGATTTAGAATTGAATTTTTTCAAATAATTCATATTAAAATTCTGTATGTTTGTTTTGTCAACCTAACCATATGTTAACCTAATCATCGACCGGTTTTTATAGATCTAAACATCTTATAGGTGATACATTTTAATTTAGATTATTCCATGTTTACTACATACGTACGTATATAAATATTGGTATTATGATTAAAAACAAAAACAACTATATGTTGTTTAAATAACAACTGCATAGTCTTGGATATACTTGCTTTCTTCTTGTAAAAAAAAATAATAATAATAATATTATTTTGAACAAATCTCCGTATATGAATAGTTCAAGGACTCATCAAGAGACACTATCGCGACTGTATGTTTATCTGGGTTCTGGGATAACTGGATACAATGGTGAATGGAAATATAAATTGACTAGTTTTAAATGGATTATTATTATATATTATAATATTATAAAGATGTTTGTGTTAATATATTAATTTTACAATTTTATTAATTGATATGTTAAAAAATAAGATTTAACGTTCCTTTGAGCTTTGAAAGTAGGATTAATTTATTTACTGTAGTTACTCTTATTGATTTTAATTTTATTATATACGTGAAAATTCGAAGAAATTTTCATTGAAAACTAATTAATTATTTTTACAATATAATTAGTTACATGAATGATTTTTATATTTTTAAGTCTTTTTTAAGTCTTTAAAACAAAGAAAATTATTTCAATGAACGTTATGAATTTTCTTTTTCATGAATACATTCGTTTAATTATATTTTGGTGGAAACCTTATTTTCTATTATTAAGATTTAAGCTATTATAATGTGTCAAAAAAAAAAAAATAATAATAATAATAATAATAATAATAATAATAATAAAATAAAAGTTAAATTCTTGTATTTTAAGTGTAGGTTAGGAATTGTTACCAAATAAAAATTCGTTTATAATATAAAATTGTAAAATGTAGAATTAGGTACTTTAATACTTTTGATCCAATTCAGTTTGTATACCTACACATATAACATATTTTATGTTTCTAAAAGTATTTGTACAGGTTTATATTATATGTCCGACTAACTACCTAAATATTAATAAAAAAAAGTATTATAATTTAAAAGGTTATCATATTTTATCAATATTTAATTTAACATCAAACTCTTAGTAAATACAATAAAGTATTTGACTTTGTAAATATATTTTACATAATACGAGTGAATATTTTATAGTATTTGGATATTCGATGAAAATAATGGAATTTATTGAAAATATATGAAAATTATTCGTATAATACAAATTTTCCTTTCGGTAAAAATAAACTTTGTATTAAATTTCATTGTAATATAATACAATAAATATTTAAGTTATCGTTTAATAAAATTTATATTTGAATAGTTTTTTTTAAGAATTGATCAATATAGGTATATTATAATATTATGTGTAATGAAATTATTGAAGTTTATTTAAAAATAAATTTGTTTTATACAAAATAGTTTATTATATTTATCATAAAATAAATTTCTTTTATAATTTTTTAGAAAAATAATTATAAATACAATTAATGGTTGTTTGAACAAGTACCATCAAAAAGAAACAAAACCAAAAAACTCGTATACAAAAAAGATGAGCTGATACTCCTGCCGCACAGGATACAGGTGTGCGAACCATAGCGTTTAATTTTATTTATAATTTGAATGCAATGATAAACCATTGCATTCGAAAAAACGATTCTGAGCGAAGTTCAGTCAGATTATAATTTTCGTTTGAACTAAAAATATCAACTTAAAACAGCTATAAAAAAAAATTTAGATTAGAGATTTTTCTAATATTTTAGTATGATGTTAATTAATGTGTAAGTATACTTCAATAAAATTTTCAGACCTTAATACCAAAAATTGACAATTTTATCAAACATTATATACGTAAAAACGAGAATTTTACGAAATATTCAATGTTCAATATTTTGTAGAAAAATTTAAAAAACGGTTCCAAAATTTTACCACATATATATAATAGCTATGTGAACCTTCAAAAAAAATTTCAGGTCTCTATCTAAAAAATTGCCTGAGTTATCGTGAAATGTAGAAATTGAATTCGTCAAAATTTCATTTTTCGTCATTTTTTCGAAGTTTTTTCTACCGCTTATAGTAAATTTTGAGAAATTCGAAAAATGACCTAAATAAAGTACCATCTACATCCACTTTTACATCTGAAACTCGCTATTCGTGAAAATCGAAGCGTTATTTCGGGTAGTAAAAGTGTTTTCAGAATATTTATTTATATGTATGGATTCTAAGATTTTCGTTTTCCTAAAAATATCAAATTAAAACGGCTATAAAAAAAAATTTTGACAATGGATTTTTCTAATATTTTAGTATGATATTAAGTAATATGTAAGTATACTTGAGTAAAATTTTCAGACCAAAATACCCAAAATTGCCAATTTTATCAAACATTATATACGTAAAAACGTGAATTTTACGAAATATTCAAAGTCTAATATTTTGTAGAAAAATTAACATAACGGTTCCAAAATTTTACCACATATGTATAATAGCTATGTGAACACCCAAAAAAATTTTCAGGTCGCTATCTTAAAAATTATCGTGAAATATAGAAATTGAATTTGTCAAAATTTCATTTTTCGTGAAAAATGCCGCTTTTTCGTCATTTTTTCCAAGTTTTTTCTACCGCTTAGGGTCAATTTTGAGAAATTCAAAAAATGACCTAAATAAAGTACCAACTAGATCCACTTTGCTACCGGAAACATACCCTATTCGTGATAATCGGAGTATTATTTCGGGTAGTAAAAATGTCTTCAGAATAAAAAAAAAAAAAAAAAAAAAAAAACAAAAAAAAATCACACATCATTGTAAAACCAATACATTCTTCGCTTCGCTCAGAATCTAAAAAACGTATTATACATTTAAAAAAAGCACACTTTTCGAAAAAATATATTACTTGCCTACAAATTATATTTTTTAATAGTGACGATTTATATTGGATAATGTTGTAATATTATTGTGAATAATTTCCATTATTTGTATATGTGAATTTCATTTCTAATTCGCCCGGTATAATTTGAAACGTAGACGAAGAGATTAATTTAGAGATATTATTACAATCGCTTGTGTGAATTATATGATAATGTATTATATTGATATATAGATATTATCTTTAACTCGGACGTTCGTTTCTTGTCGAATGCTGTGATGATAAGAAAAAAAAATGTATATATATATATATATATTATTTGGACGCCTCATCATATATTATGATATATTATAATACAAATTACAGAATGACATATTGTGTATAATAAAATATTATTATTTTTAATATAATTATATCGCGTAATATCGTAAGAGAAGATGATGGAAGAACGCGAGAAGAAAATAGTCTAGGAGAAAAAAATACGAAACTATAAAATGTAATGCGCGCACGTATTATGATAATGATATTCATATTTGTGGTCACCAAATGTATACGTCGGTCCCGTTTAATTGACATGTTGCGCGGTAGAGGAGGTATTATTAATTATTATTATAATATAGTGTATATGGTTCTACTAAATAGAAGACGAAGTAGAAAAAGAAAAAAACGGGGTACGATCATCGATGGCATACACATGTTTGCGTACACGGTATATTATAATATATTATGGTAGCACTTGGAGTTTCATATTTTTTTTCTGACATAATTTTTTTTTAATTTCTTTTTCCATCGTCGTCTTATAATATATAATATGTAATAATATGTGTGTGTGTGTGTGTGTGTGTGTGTGTATAATAATAATAATATTCATCACAATACTATTATTAACCGATTGAAAGACGTTCGGTGGTCGGAGGGGGGAAAATAAAAACGAACGTAAAACAATAATAATAATAAAAAAAAAACAAACAAACACGACGTCTAAAACGCGAGCTAAACACTCGGTAATGGCGACGGGGATCGAGGCGTCGTGTTCAAAGGGTCGGTGGCGGTAGGAGGAGGTGAAAATCACGTGTGCCGGCTACTCGGTGTATATAAAATGATGATATAAAAAAAAAATTAAAATTAAAAATTAAAAAAAAAAAAACGATCCCTTCGAACTTGTACAATCCCAACGAATAGTTACAGTGTTATATATCAGTCAGTCTTGGACAGGACGCAAAGACGCGAACGTATACGACGTATAGTGCCTACCTCTTCTTCTCATCATATATAGTAATAATTATCGTTTGTCGTATAAAACATTGTAATATTATTATAATAAACTTACTCGTTAGTCGTTTTATTGAAAAATGAAAATCGAAAACGACGCGGATCCATACATGTGGTTCAGTGAGTGTCTCGGACCGGAGCAGCAGGACTGGATGAAGGACGTGGGGCTGGACTGGTTCGACGAGGAACTATTGGGACGTCCCGAATCTCCTCAGCGGCCGTTAACGATCGACGATTGTGGTGCCGATGGTGATGATACGGATCGTCACCGTCAGGTACATCTGTCCGCGGATTGTCCGTCGTACACCATCGAGTCATCAGCATGGCTGTTACAGCAGAACCAACCGTCATCCACCGATTCTGAAGACGATTCGTTACCGCCGCCCGTTTTGCCATCAATGATACCCGGCACGAGGTGTTTCACCGACGAACTTCACAGGATTCGGAAACCTTATTCTTTGGGTCCACTACCCACTAACGTCGGGCTTCTGGTAAGTTAGCACTCCGATACTATATAATAAATAATACGAAGTACAAACCATATTATAATTATATAGTATACATGCGATTGAGGTTGAACAAATTCTTTTTTCACGTGATTTTATTATGCTCAGTGGTCAAAATGGGTTGAAATATGACGTAGGTACCTATATGGAGTGATATGACCTGCAAATATTTAATGATAGTTTAATATTTTTCACGTTACGGACCCTTTCCCCAATGCAATAATTAGGTATATGTACATAAGTTTTATTTCAATTTATACAAAAAATATATATAATACATAAAATATATATACAAATATTTCTATATTTTTACTTAGTATAGCTATAGGCACTAAGCAGTAGGTAATTTATTACGATTACTTACTGCAAATTATACAATATAAATACACTGATTTTGATATTATAAAACCCACGTTTAATAAGGGATGAAGGGATGAATAGTGTGTTAATTGAAATGTATGCTCCTCCCTCATTTTGATAATTTCAAAAATAAGTAATTGTAGATACACGGGATGAGGAACTACTGATATATATTAAGTAAATACTCGTATTTAAAATATATTATATCATTATAGTAACAATAAAGCCAAATAATATTGTTCCACTATAATTATTGAATATTATAGAATATGTTTTTATATTTTTTCAAAATTCTATTTTGATTTATTTTTTTAATAATATTATTGTTACCTAATTAAAAATAAAAATTGAATTAAAATACGAGGGGGACATGTTCCCCCTGGAAAATGTCGAAAATTTTGAAAAATTGTTTTTTGTGACAGAATCGATTTATTTAGATAGAATTTAAAAATACAATATAATATTTGAAATCTATAATTTGTTTATGATAAATCGGTTTATTTACTTTGGCAAATCAGGTTATCAGCTTTAAATAATAACGCGGTTTCTCGTTTCTATTCTATGGATAACTATCAATAATTATTGAATTCTTAATTCTTGTATTGCCACAACACAGATATGACATTTTACAGTATACACCACTGTAATATTTTATTTACAATCACAGATAATAATATATATTATAAACTATAAAGAAATATGGAAACGGAATAGATATTTTTATAATTTATATAATATAAACCCTTACTTATCTCATGGCTAATAGCCTATTTATAAGTAAATTGATAAATTAAAAATTTCCACCCTTGAAAATTTTCCTTTGGGCGCCCTTGTAGATATCTGAAAAAAATTATTTTAATTTTTTTTTTAATGTCATATTATATTATAAATTATAAACTATTGATATTACCCATTTAATTGTAATAAAAAATATGTAATATTATTTAAAAAGTATGTACTTTAGTCCATTACGTTTTTTTATTCATATTTACTATTTAACTACCTAGTAGATGATTTTATTTTAGATTCTGAGTGAAGCAAAGAATGTATTGGTTTTACAATGATGTGTGTCTTTTTTTTCCAATTGTGATTAAGACAATTTTGTGCCAATTAGTACTAGATCAACTTTTCGAAAACGATTATATATAATAATTTTATTATTAAGGACTTATGGGAATAGGAAGATCATATTTTATGATAATTTTTAATCTATGTGAAATAATAATAATTATATATAAATATAATAATTATTGTGAATTGAGCGGCCACAAAAATCTTATTAACAAACATTATATATTAATAATAATTAATAATTAATTATGACTTTATGACTTTATGAGTAATCATGTATAACTAAATAAAAGTTTAATTAAACTATTTAATGTCATATTTATAATTTATGGGTTGTGGTTAAATAATAAATTACGAGTACATATTATGATGGTAGTTATCTACCGTAATATGTAATTTTATTAAAAAGTCGATGAGGTAAAAATTTTAATTTCAATTTTTTTAAAAACTAAAAGCAGAAATAATTGAAATTTTCAATTAAATATTTAAATTACATAGTAATATATATATATATATATATATATATATACAGTAGAAATATATATATTAACTAAAATATAATTTAAATTCCTATCAAGAAAAATATATTTTATTAGTTTTGAAAAAAATGTCTGTTTATATATTTTTTAAATAAATAAATTTTCACTTTGTAGTTCAAATAAATAATATAGCAATATTTTTTGTTGAAAAAAAATATAAATTATAAACAGATTATATTAAAAACAAAAAAAAAATTAGTACCTAATACATACGTATAACGAATTAAATATTACAATTATTTAGGAAATTCAGGATTTGGATTCATTTGGACATACTATTAATGTGGAAGACGATGATTTCAATACGTATGCAGAAGTTCCATTTCTTACGAATGATCAAGTTGACAAGGAATTTTTTTCTTCGGACAATCAGGTTTGCTTAGATATAATATTATGTTTTTTTATTGGAAATTTATTATAATATGAGAGCCTTATACATTAACAATCAACCTAAACGTATTAAGTATATATTCAATTTATCAATATTACATATTTATAGGTGGTGATGGCTAAAGATGATTGTGATGCCATTATGTTTGACACATTCTTAGAACCAGTATACCAAGGTAATAAATTAATATATATATTATGTATAATATATTATTATAATGTTAGTTACATATTATACCGTAAAAATTTTCAATAAGTGAAAACATTCAATTTTCCATATGAAATTTGAATACTTTGTAACATATTACTTTTTAATTCTATACATTGACGGTATTATTTGAAATTTATATAGCTGTATAATATTTTATTGATTTTTCCATAAAGTATAATATTATTATAATAAAGAAAATAACAATTTCGTAAGTACATAATATACAAAGTCCACTTCAATGAAGGAATTTAATATATATATTTTTTATTTTAAAAGGAATTCAACTTAATCCAACATATTTTGATGTAATTATATTTACAAAAGAAAAGATAGATAATTATTTTTATGCTCTTTAATATTTAATGATTTTGTTTGTTTTTTCATACAATGAAAAATTATTAATAATATCGTCCCCTATATTCTATAGTTTTGTGTTCAGTAATTCCATTTATTAAAACAAAAACTATACAATTTTACAATAAATAATAAAGTAAGTATTATTTTTTTTCAGAAAAAAAAAAAGTAATATTTAAAAATCATAATGGAATATGAACTATATAATTTAATAACTACAGTGAACTTTTATAAGGAATAAAATATAATTTTATATTTATAAATTAATTTTTTCTCTTTTATAATTTAAAAATAATGATATATAATATTAAATTATTCATCGTACATTAAATAACATGTACCTAACGAAAATCGGAAAATTGATATCTATTTTTATGAGATGGCTGTATAATTTATATTCTTGAGATGTTCACAGTTCTTTGATATTCGATATACCTGTATAGACTACAAAGGTCTGATAGTATTCTGCAAAACTCAAAAATTTTATAATTAAGTATTCTGGTTTCTTTGTTTAATAATATATTACCGTTATGAAATTATATTATAAATGCGAATTTAATAATAATAATTTTATATTCACAATAAACAATAATGTATTCATTTTTGATTCCTGGTACAAAAAGAAATACCTATATTAAAAATATTGATGTAAAAATAAAATATACAAACATTATTATTGTATTTTTAAAAAGAGAAAAATTTAATGGGAATTGTTAAATTTTTGAAAATAACTTAAGAGATTGTTTTGTCTTTGAAACATAACAGCCCCAACAATGGTATAGATATTATAAGACTTGCATATTTTGGATCCATGTTGCTAGCTAAAAAAAAATAGATTGAAAAAAAATAAAATAATTTTTAAAATACAATTAGACGATTTCTCAATATAAAATGTAACGTTTTACTAACTAATTAAAACAATATTATTTTCTATACCTAACTAGTAACTAAACATAATCGTATATTTAACGTTTATTATTATGTAATGTAATACGTATTATATTATGCGATATATTCGATTTAGTATTCCAAAATGTTTGTAATTATTTTGTGAAAAACACGAACCAATATTAATATTTGATAATAATTATATTTGTATGGTCAAAATTAAAACTTAAATAATATATTGATAATATTGTAGTGTTTTGATATATTTAAATTTTAAAGATAAATGAAATTTGTTTATCGTATATTATATTATAATAGAAATATAATCGCTTGAAATTGGACACAGAATAAAATTTTGAACGGATTTCGCGACTCATCATATTTTATCATAATAGGTTCAATATCGGCGGCCAAACCGAGGAGTTTCTATAAAATATAAAATGCTCGCAACCTCGGTAACCCGGGAGAACACAATGCGACCACACTATATAGACTGGCGCACAATGTTACACGGGTCGAGGTCGTCGACCTCTCCCCGAGGGTTACTGTGGTAACGATTGTTTTTTATGCGACGCAATATTTGTTGTTATCTCGGTCGGTGGTGGCGCGCGCGTTTCGCAGTACCACCCTCGTGCGATGACTATATATAATATACACGTATATAACATATCCTACGTCAACGCGTCATGTACACAGTGTGGAGCAGCGCACAAATTGAAATATTGCTATTTTAAAAGTGAAAAAGTGAAAAAGTGAAAAATAGATGTTATAGGTTAAATTCTGTTTTGACATTCAAACGATGACTAAGACTTTCGGAAAAATCTCTCCCTTTAGTCTTTTTTTGAAAAAAAAAAAAACATTTGAACATCTTTTCAAAATTGTAATTATATAGGTATAATATTGAATCGTAAATATTTCTCTCTAAATTTCGTATATTTTAATCGAAAAACCTGTAAAATCATATTATTGTGTGTTATAATCTTATAATATTATAATTTTTGTATACATAAATAAACATAATTTTATAGTTGTATTTTTTGAGATACAATTTTTTCACTAGTAATTCGAAATTTTTGAAATATTAACACTCGTATATTATTATAATATTATGGTTTTATAATAAAATATTAATTTACATAGCGCTCGAACTATAAAACAATCGTTTAACATATTATGTAATATTATTTTATTTCACATATTATAGACATAAATTATTTGAAAAAATTTGGAATTTATTTTTAACCCTTGTTTTGTTGTATTGAATACTCCGAGAAACGGGCAAATGTCTGCAGAAGCGAGATCGCGATGAAGCCGGTTAAAAGGGACGGTGAAAATATATATATATTATATTAATTCTTCTTCTCTCGGTCTACAAAATAAATACATACGAGTACTCGATTTTCGAAATGAAAACATAACCATGTTAAAAAAATTAATTCACTTTATGCACTCGTTATTAGTATCACGCTGTATACTACTTAGTACTTACATATATATATATAACAATTCGGTCGTCGAGCCATTTATTATATTGTGCTTGGATATTTTATCAGAAAGGTTTTCTCTCTCTCTATTTCTTTATCTCTCTTGTCTAATTGTTCTTTTCTTTGCTCCCGTTTTCCAGGCGATCCCTCCGACGGAATACGAGCGTGCGAATGGGAAGGGTGCACGATAAAAGTCGATGGCGCAGGTCAAGAACCGCTGGTGCGGCACATCGAGAAACTGCACGTGGACACTGCACCCCGGGGCGCATGCGCACAGTACACGTGCCAGTGGCGAGGCTGCCCGAGGCGTGTGCGCCCGTTCAACGCCCGGTACAAGCTGCTCATACACATGCGAGTGCATTCCGGCGAAAAGCCCAACAAATGCACGGTAAATATATTATACAATATATAATATTATACTTAAATCGTATTTGTAACAAAAATCAAATAATACGAAATTAAAACGATCTTTATATTGCATAAAAGAGAGAACGAACCGTTATGAAATGTCGACCAAAAAAAAAAAAAAAAAACGAAATAAATAAACAAATAAAATAATAATATCGGTCGTATTATAATTTTTAACTCTTTCTCGTATACAAACAATGTAACTCCTAATTTTTCTTTTTATTTATTTATACAACGTTATTTTTCATAAAAAAAATAAAAAAAAAAAAATAAATATTAGATACGAGTCGAATTATCAGTACACATCTCGAGGAGCGCAGACTCCCGCGTCGTCCCGTGGACGAGACACATTCGATGTTACATATTACAGTACATCATCATCGTGGTAATCGTCCTAATATCGATTTTCCGCCGTCCGTCGACTGTTGTGGTACGTTACGTTATTATAATATTATTATATCATTTCGACGTAACGACGACGACCGTTTGATTCGGTCGTATTATATATTACGGGGGGGGGAGAGAGAGGAGAGTATTTCTGACTTCTGCAAATTTATACCCCCTTGCCCACTCTTTTTTCCACGAATCGGATATCGTTTGTTCACTTTTTTCGAGACTTTTTTTCGAGATATATATATAAATATTGTATATAAAGAACGAAAAATAAAAATTCCTCTTATATATATAATCATATTTCAATCGCGATTTTGTTCAGAATTTTAAAAGAAATAATAATAATAATAAAAAATAACGTTGTAATATATTATTTTATATCTTTTTTCGTATATAGTTTCGATATTATTGTTATTTTTTTTTTTTATACCTTAACCATCCTTAAACTGACTTATTTGTATGGCAAAACGGAGCTTATCAATATTTGATTTTGAATACTATAACACGTACAATAAAAATCGTGTATTTTAACGTGATCGTTTTAAAATTACAAACGAAAAGTATATATAATTATTTATAATTATAATTTAAGAAACCAATTTAATATCGTATTATTATTATAATACTGAACTGCTGTTTATAATTGTAATAACATTATAATCGTATTTTTAGGGCCATCGGGAACAGTTTAAGTATGAAAAATAAAAATAAAACCACATAATACTGAAATTTAGATAAAATTACACTCACAAGTACTTAATATATTGAATTACATATTAAAACATTTAAAACCCTTATAATAATATGAAAACATTGGATGGTGTCAATTCGGAAGCCGTGAATGTCAACTTATAACCTGATAGCGCGCCGTTTGTATTCATGGCACTTACATTTTTATACGTATTAAATGTGACAACAAAAATTATCAATTTAATTTCAAGCATAATATACTATTTTATAGAATTTTAAAATTATTATTTTAATATTTTTTTGAAAAATATAATATTATTATTCCATTAAATATTTATTAGTTATTACAGATTATAGAAAAGGAGCAGGTCGGAATAAATTTTAAAATTATAATATTCGAAAACTTGTAATATATTTCAAAAAAAAAAAAAATTATTCAAACGAAAGTAACTTCTATATTTTTTTTAGTTATACGAGTATATTCAACGGATAAAATAATCACTCTGTATAATATGATACATTTATATTATGTATTCTATTGTTTTATTTCTAGCCACCGTTTTTTGAGTCACGAAAATAATAACGTGACGCGTACCTACATACTAAGTACACTATATATACATATTATATTCCAAAATTTGTAGCTGGTTTGATATACAGATCGAGAGAAAAAACGCATAAAACTTGATTTTCTTTTGTACGCGTGAAAAATATTCGAAATGCATAATGCATGCTCTGCACTCGAAGTGATTTAATCCCATAATATTATTGTTAATTATTTTTTATTTGTTTGTGTATTATGGGTACCATTTCAAACTGTATAGGCGGTAGCTATCATTTACAACAAATTACGAAGTCGTGTTCTTTAATGCGACTGCATAATATAATATTTAATCGCGGTTTATTGATTTTCACGTCTGACGTAATGGACGTATGGATATTATGATATTACCTACTTACTAGTTATTATCCTTACTTCTTAGGTATAATGTTGACAAAATTTCGCGTCTAATTCCATAAACTAAAAACAAAAAAAAAAAAATTAAAAATACCAATCAGAGAATTATCAAATTAATATTATTATTATTTTTTTTTTTAACAAATTAATTTAAACTTAATATTTTAAACTTTCAGAGGTTTGGAAATCCTTTAATTATATATAAAATATCGTTAAAAATCGAATCTCGAAACATTAACGAATGCAATATACGATATTTATATCCAAATCCATCGATCGCGATCAGATTTTATAAAATAAATGCTTATTTGCATAAATGCTATATTCACAAAGTGTGTATAATTATTCGGTCACTGAAATATACATTGATTTTGATGTTTTCATTCCGTATTTAAATATTTAAAAGGGGAAAACATACACTATAGACTCTAATCGAATATTGATAATTATCAACAGTTTGCCGGTTGTCCGAAAGCGTTTTCCAGATTGGAGAATTTGAAAATCCATCAACGGTCGCATACCGGCGAAAAACCGTATTCGTGTCAGTTTTTAGGATGCACAAAAGCGTTCAGCAACAGTTCTGATCGGGCGAAACATCAAAGGACACACTTTGAACAGGTAATTACTACTACAATATTTGTATATTGATTTATACCTACATAAAATAATCGGCCTGCAAAACGGTTTGATAATATAAAAGGAATCAAACTCAATACATTCCTCATCATCCGTTTGTTTATACAAAATAAATAATATTTAACTTCTATTTGGAATCGAATAAATACATAACACATTATTGTATTATTTATATACATATACTCATGTAAATTTATTAATTCGTATTTTAAATAAAAAGCATTTTTTAAATTGAATTTTTCCAAACTTTTATGTATACACGCGTCGTACGAGGTATAGTCGGAAAATCAATAAAATTCTCGTATAATAGAGAGATTCCAATCATTTTTGTAACATTAAATTTTGACCGTTCTGTATAAAATCAATACATAAATAAAGAAAAAAATTCATGGATTCAATAAAATTCCTTAATGAAATATTTATGTATGACATCGTTATTGGACGAAATGTCTTTAAAGTTCAATAAAAAATGTAATTTGTAAACGTATGAGACTAATATAAAATAAAAAATAAAATATACGATACGTACGAAAAGAATATAAATTAAGTTAAGAAACTCTCTCCGATGAAAGTCACGAACAATAGGAAAAAATAGGCGATTCAAGATCGTGATTTCTTCGATTGCCATTTTTATATCAAGAGCAATATAATTTTATAACAACAACGCGTATTATTATATAATACGATAAAACGAATTCTAGCTAAAATATTACTCTCTTTGCAATTTATATTTATATTTTTATATTATATAATAATATATATATATTTTTTTATCAAAATATAAAAATATTTCAAATACAATTTTGTAGATTTCTTTCATAGATAAGATAATTAGATATTATGTTTTAAATAATAACAATGATATAAGAAAAGTTATAAAATCGTTATTATTTTTTGTAGAATGCGACATTTAAAATCGCGCGGATAATAATATATAGTTTATTCTATAAAAATGAAATATTTTTTATTGGTTAAACAATTTATCGATATTTTGAATAACGATAGAGTAGCAATGGACGGCAGAAGGAAATGATAAAGCTGTTAAAAAATTAAGTAATGGCCAAAAGAAAGAAGATAGACGATATTATTATATTGTAGGCGACAAATTTGATTTAATCGAGGTACGACGAAAGCGCGATTAGGGATTTATGGCGATAACAGCCATAAATTTTGTAGTTGAGGAGAGACGAAAACGAATAAGAAGATTACGGAGCACTACTCCAATATTCTAATGGCTGCTGTGAAACCGTTCATTGCTAATAATTGTGAAAGATGTGCAGATAAATCAGGATAACAATATGTACACGAGGTGTTGTCGTACGACTTAATAATAATATTCTTCTTTGAACGAACTGGGGCAAGTGGATCTGATCGACTTTCAGAGTTTACCAGATTTTAAATTTATTTTTCATTACAAAGAACGTTTAACAAAAATTTTCATATTTTTCCGACCTTTAAAGTGCAAGAAATGTTCTCGAGTTAGTGGAAAAGGAACTTTTAAATATATTTTTGACTTCTGGTGCATCTCAATCATCTCATAATGTTCTACAGTCAGACAAATGATGGTGAATACACTGCATGTCTTAATATTAGCAATAATTGTGGCCAAACCACATACTAGTAAAGACGTCCAAACTAATAACGAGTAGTATTCGTTAAGGGAACTATATAATAGTTCGATTGAGATCAGTTAATGTAAAATACGTATGTACGTATATTTTCTACAGATTTAAACTGGAATATTAATAATTATTATACAGTAATATGTGACGTAAAATTAAATCAATTTTCGACGAACGTCCATTTAAATATCAGTAATAATATCATTATAAATATGCAAATATTGTAAATATATACATATTATATAGGTACCTAACATATTATTATATATGTTACGTATACGCGATTATTTTAAAATTGTCTCTTGAACAAAAATGTATTATTTGAATCCGGAACGAAAAAAATTACGTTCGAGTAAAATAATATTATTTAAAATATTTTTTTTAAAAAAAAAAAAAAAAAAAAAAAAAAGAGAAAAAGACGAGAAAGCGATTGGAAATTTTACAATCATTTAATATTTTTTCAAATTGAATGTTTTATACAATTTTACGTTATTTACAGAAACCGTATGCGTGCACGATAAAAGGATGCAACAAAAGATACACGGATCCGAGTTCGCTCAGAAAACACGTAAAAAATCATTCGCCGCAAGCGTTTTCGGTGAGTTTGAAAATATGGGGGAAAAAAAAAATAAGCGTATCGATGGTTAAACGACGATTTATTATGATATTGTTTGGCCGTTAAAATTTAACGAGATAATAATTATATAGTGTTATCAATAAAAATAAAATACGCGGTTAAAGAAAAATGTCTTCGTTTTTTTGTAGAAGCAGTCGTCCAAACACGCGGCAAAATCTGACGTTCAAACGGAATCGACTAGTATCAACGGCACTCAAACGATACTACGTACGTTATTATTTTTAATTTTAACTAAAAAAAAAAAAATAAATAAATAAAAAATAATGTAATGAAATGAAATTTTTATAATTTTTCCCAACAGGTTATCCCGGTGAAAAACAATTCAAAATTAAATCGGAAAAGACTCAATGGTAGAACGCTACGCATATATTAGATATTAATATTTTATACGTTTAAAAACCGTTTTATCGACATTCGACACGTACGTTTTATATAGTTTTATTAAGTCTGTGATTGTTAAAAATGTCTAAGAAACTCTAATATATCATTATCAAAGATAGGACGATGCGTATTGTGTACGAGTGTAAAATAACACATTTTTTTTCTACTACGATTAGATATTAAAAAATTGTTGGAATAACAAATTGTTTTAAATTATTATATAAAACATATTATGTATATTAAATAATTTAAATATTATCACTTTTATCGTAATAATTGTACGAATCTCATTATATGGTTAGGTTAATATTGTATTTTTTCGATATTTTATATATACGTTTTGCTCGTTTTAACGTGAAATTTTATACGTACGTTTTATTTTTATTTATATAATATTGTTTAAACATTTTGTTTTAGAAAATATAATTTTATTCGAATTTTTTTTTTTTATACAATGTATAAAAATTAATTATTATAAGAGAAATTTATTTTACTGTAAACGAAAAACGCGTATTATTATTGTTATAATTATATTGCGCGTTTCTTCCTATTCCGCTTCCGCGCGTATACAAAACGCATATTATAACATACGCGCGTGTACACGCCGTTTGATTAATGATCGCATACATAAACGAATGAAATAATCCCATTGTGTTTATTCCTTTATTTCGATACATTTTATTCACAACAAAATTAAACGTCCGAGTGTCCTCGTTGGAAAACGACAGTCTTACGCAATATCCTAAGCTTGACGTAAATCGATTAATTCTTTTTTCTTATTACATTTTTTTTTTTTTTTTTTTTTTTTTGTATTTTTGTTCCTTATACATTGTCGCCCATATAATAATTTTTAAACGAATTTATATAATATATGTGATTTACTTGGAAATAACGCGTTTAAAAATGATTTTATACGATTTGTAAATGTATGCGTTTTCACATTATTTACAATAAATTGCTAGAAAATTCAATAGAAATTTCATCGTAATAATGTTTTTTAATAAATTAAATATTATTATTTTATATAAATCGATAGTGTTATCATAATATGTTTTGTAATGTTACTATTATTATTTAAAAATCGTACGGGGTGTAAGAAGGAAA
The DNA here is from genome assembly GCA_021307375.1 of Tetraneura akinire. Lineage (NCBI taxonomy): Eukaryota > Metazoa > Arthropoda > Insecta > Hemiptera > Aphididae > Tetraneura > Tetraneura akinire. The sequence goes on along the minus strand of JAIUCT010000007.1, from coordinate 24,778,574 downwards.
GACGTCGAATTTCGAATCAAAAAAAATAACCAATATTTATTATTAATTTATATTTTTAAGAAAAAAATAAACTTATACGTTTTCCTTAAGAGTTTGCGCTTGATTTTTACACGAGCATAATTTAATTTTATTCCAGTACGATTTATATGTTAGTTTTCGATCGAGATCCAAAACCATCCGTATGAAAAATTTTTTTCAAACTTTGTACGCACAAACGACAAAAACGTTAAATTGATATAATATTACTGGAAATTCGAACATTTTACCGTGTTCAATATAATTAATAATTATATTATTTTCGCAGCGTTCTTTTATAAAATATTTATTAACGGACGATTTTTTCTAAAAATGTAAACATCAACGTAAAACAAACGTATCGAATTTCATTTCCTCTGAAAAATATTCAAATATTCAGCTTTTCGTCCTGCAAAGGCATACCGTTATCGGACTTTTAATTATTATTGGCGCGGAAAAAGTAACACGTCAATAATTTATAATTATAATATTATTTAATTTATAATTATTAATAATATAATTACAACACAGTGCGACAGAAGTTTTGAAAACAATATGCGGCGTACGATCGAAAGTCAACGAAAGATCGTCCGATTTGTACACAATAAGATTTTTAATAATTGATGAATAATTAACGCCAGGTGTGAACTGCAGTCATCGAGTTTTTGAACAGATCGCTGGCCAACGATGATAATAAAATATGAAATATCGATTTATACTGCACAACGAACGCGCGCGCGTGTTTCACATAGTCATCCGAACACGCGATGACGATCGGACGTAAAAAACGATTTTACATTATTATGCCAACAATAAATTCATTCGTGAATGATAAAAATCGGCCGGCTCGTGTCTAACCGGACACAATAATTATACACAAGATAAGTTCGTTTATAATATTATAGAATAATATATATAGATTTCACCGACTTTACACGACAAATAGTTGCGTTTTTTTTTTTTTGACGCGATCTATTGATCTTTGTAATGTACCGATAAGAAAATATCGTCGTGACTTGATGACTTGTTGTCGCGTGCACATAAAAGATTAATGAATAATAATTAATAATATTGTATAGCTGTGAATATTACAGAAACGATTTTATTATTTATTATTGCGTGTTCGTCACTGCAGTCACCAGAAAAAAAAAAAAACGCCTCAATATATTTTTATTTTACTCTTCGGACGCGGAGTACAAACGACAATCGGATATTTTTTTCCAAATCTTTCGACCACTTGGTCTTCGAACAGAATAATGTTCCTCCCGCCGGATAGTGTAATACGATTCGAAATGGTCGAATTCGAAAAAAAGATATAAACGATTCTGAGCCCAACTCAAATAATTCTTAAATCGCGACTATATAAAATGACCTTGATTTTAATCAAACATGGTATATTATCGTTATCGTAAAATTACGACATAACATTTAAAATGAGATTTTTATAAACATTATGTTTTACGTTAGTGTATTTTTCCGGCGCTACAGAGTAATAATAATAATAATAATAATAATAATAATAATAATAATAATAATAATAATAATAATAATAATAATAATAATAATAATAATAA
>JAIUCT010000007.1:24758926-24776975 GCA_021307375.1 Tetraneura akinire | reverse complement strand
AATAATAATAATAATAATAATAATAATAATAATAATAATAATAATAAAAATTATAATAATAATAATAATAATGTTATCAACGGGAACACCGACCGGGATGTAAACAAACTCGCGAACAATTAGCTGTTAATCATTTTTTTTTTTTTTTTATGTCGGGATTACGAGATCGTGGCACGGTTTACACGGAACTGAACGCGTGTAATAACGTAATAATGGACTTTATAATAATTGTCGGCGAAGATTCCATTTGGCAACGTTATAACAACGCTAAACGTATATATTAATATATTGAAATAACGCAGAGTTATATCGCTGCAATTTGATTTACACCGCTTTTTGGACGGACTTTTCCATTTATCATTGCCGCGCGAACTTAGACCAAGAGCACGATGACCTCTTCCGTTTTGGGGATATTACAGTTTTGGCGATGTTTATACCTAACCTAACCTAACCTAACCCCCTTGGTCGTTTTCCATCGACCACTGTTCAAAAACCATCGAGAGATCCGTCGAAAATTATTATTCGATTATAATACGAGTACAAGGCGACAACGAAATAATGTAATAAAGTCTGGCCAATCGATTTCGAACACGCGTCGTTTTTTACTTCATCAAACTCACGTTGTGACGCTCGTTTATATATAGAAATAAGCCCTCCCGGAGTATATTTTTAGCCTTTTCCGACTTTAAGTTTAAATGTAATTTATATATTTGTATCGATTTAATTAAAAAAAAAAAAGAAAGAAAAAGTCATTGTTATATAACACGCGTATAGTGTTATGAATTTGTTCTTATCAGTATACGTCTGTTGAAAAATGTTAACGGGACATCAAAACGGTATTAATTTAATTTAAATTTTTTAATTATATTACATAAGCTGGCTGGTATTATACGATTATACGCGTGTGTAAGAATTAAAAAGTGAACGGGTTAGAGCAGGTATATAATCCGAGTTTGGCTACGAGACAATTGAGCAATCGCTATAGTAACATAATTATTAATATTAATATTACATTGTATACACGTATAATACTGTTTATAATATTATTTTGTATCGACGGACGGGTAGAATAATTGTTGAACGCGTTGATGTCTCTCTAAGGAGAGGAGCCATCAACAGTCTGCAGAACCGCGTGTCGGCCGAACAACGACAATGGCAATTATTTTAATTGCCCGTTCGTGTTGCCGGTACTCGAGGTATTTGGTAATTTCCGTTGTTACAAGAACGTCGTATAACCGCGCGTTATACCTACGTACTCGTTTATAATATACCGTGGTATAGGTACTTATAATAATAATATGTTTATATATTATAAAATAATACGATGAGATCCAACGTCTGCAACGAACGGGTCGGAGAGATTAAATTCGAAACGTCACACGCAGGATGTGTTTGTCTTCTCGCCAAAGAACTACCTATTTTTTTTTTCAATTTCGCATTGTCTTTGACGTGCGATTTTCGTAAAATTTCAAAATGTTATAATATAAAATATATATTACAATAAATTTCCGCAACACGTTACCATATAATACTATACCTATAAATATAATACGTATTACACACGCAGAATAAAAATTCAATTTATAATATAAATGTAATAACTTTAGAAAAACAAAAGTTATTTCTAAACAATATAACTTTACAAAGACTTATTTTTATTTTAAAATTTTACGTTCAAATGTAATATGCATATTAAAAAATGAATAGAAAGAAATAAAATATATTAAAAAGAACAAATAATAATATCATAATAATAATTATTCGGCGTCATAGATCATTATATTGTGTTTCATATTGATTTTGATTTTAAAATAGATTGACTAGTGACTACTAATAATTGGCAAATCCAATTTTATCTCGTAATTAGGTACTTTTTTTTTTTATATATTATGACTGTGTTGAAATATTATACACATTATAACGGTATAACGCGCGCGTGTGTGTAGAGGAAGCGTATATTATTTTGTCAACATAAAGTGATTTTTTTTTTCATTGAAATAATATTAAAATTGAAACTTAATAATATAATATGTATATTTTTCCAAGGTGACATTATTACACACTCGTATTTATATTATATACTTATATAATATATAGAGAGGCGTATTAATTCCATTATTATCGAATAAATAGCTGAAAATGCAAAAAAAAAAAAAATAAAAAACTAGACGATAAAAATAAAAATAAATTCTTTTTTAATATTTATATAGTCTCCTGCTCATATTCATAATATTATTCTACGTCGATAATAATTATCTTTTTTAATTCGTAGCAATTTTTTATATATGATATCGTACGTTTTTTTTTTATTTTTTATTTAAAAATGTTTATAAGTTTCGCTACGCATTCCCGTTATAACATTAGGTATTATAATTATTATTATTATTATTATTATTTTTATTATTATTATTATTATTATTATTATTATTATTATTATTATTTATTATTGTAAAGAATGCGTGCGAGTTAGTTTATAATATGAAGGTATTGCGGACAACTATTTTTTTTTCACCGTATGATTTATAGTGAAAATGATAAAATGTTTGTGGACTTTCAAAATAACGATACAATAATAATATGCGAAACAACACCGTCAATTTAATAGAATATATGACGTGTATTATATTAATATATTAATTAGGACGAATTGAAGATTTTAATTATACATAGGTATAACAAAAATTCATTACGTCATATAGCCATATAAGTAATTATACCGCGGTTACCGGTAACCGTTAAAATATAAATACGTAGGTACTAATAAATATATTATTATATACGTTTTTTTTGTTTTTTTATGATAAATTCGAATAAATTTGAATCCTCTCACGCCTCCGGGGATATCTGCAGCTGCAGGCTGGACGTCGATTATACGATATTATGTTTACCGTATAAAATAGAACGTATATTACGATACGCTTTGCGACTTATAATGTAAGAGCATCATAAATAATTTTTAATTTGCGAAATATTAATACTTAAAGATGGCGTATAAATACGATGATGAATTGATGACTGTGCAATACGACTATACGAGTATATTATAATCCCAAAAAACTATATATTTCTGTCTGTCTAATAATATTTCATTTTTTAACGTTAAGACGAAAACAATTTTATAATACCTAATAATAATATTAATACCCAGTGGCGGCTCGTGGGTCTTGAAAGTGGGAGGGCGATCAAAATTACTAAATTATACAATTAAGTAATACAATATATTATTAATCAATTTTCTATGTATTTGTATTTATTAATTAAATTACAAATAAATTATTAAACAAATTTGAAATTTTTTTATACTTAAAGTCTAAACGTCTATCTTTAATTTCACAAAAAATTTCAATTATTTTATTGTTAAAATTTAGGTCATTTGAAATCATATTATTTTCTATATTACAAATTGTTAAAGCGTTTAATCTTTCCTCTCCCATTGTGTATTAATACCTACCTAATAATAATAATAATAATAATAATAATAATAATAATAATGTAAATATATAAATTTCGAGATCGCCGGAGCGTATTATCGTAAGATAATTAATATACAATTAACGGCGAAACGGAATAAAAAGGGTTAATTTTGTTTATCGATCTTTATATGATATGATGATGATAGTATTTCTCTCGTCCATTGTACACGCGCGCATAACACACATATTATAATGTTTTCGAAGTGTGTTTTGAATGCGTAATTATTCCGACTTAAATAATATTCGCGAAATAATAAATACAATATAATATTATCATTATGTAGCGAATGTTTTTATGACGTCAAAAATCGGTGCACAAAAGATCGCAACGTATATTTTATTATTATAATTATTATTATTATTATAATTATTATTATTATTATTATTATTATTATTATTATTATTATAATTATTATTATTATTATTATTATTATTATTATTATTATTATTCGCATCACACGCATTAATCATATTCACATATTGAATTTAAATTATGTGTATATGAATATTTTAATATGGACGCTTATAAGGGGAACATCTGCCGTTTGAGTAATTTACTAGGTATACATAAATATATTATAATAATCCTGTATATTATATGCGATCTTGTTCTTACTTCTTTTTTTTTCTGCTGCTGCTGCTGCTGCAAAAAAAAATCGCGTTTATAATGACATCAGCATGGTCTGGTTTGCGAAAAATCGCGACTCAGACCGTCCAACGTATAATTTATATTCACGATAAAATAACGTTAAATTATATTATAAGTAGTTGGAAAACGAAATTTTAATTCGTATATTACGTGTAATTATATTTAGATGGCATAAATTGATTTGCATACATCGGAGTTCAAAAAACGAACGAAATTAAAACGGTCAAATTATTATTTTTATTATTATTATTATTATTATTATTATTATTATTATTATTATTATTATAATTATTATAATTATTATTATTATTATTGTGTTTGCAGTGAAATTTCGATCATTTTATAATATAATATTATGTATTTAAATATTTTTATAGCACTGGATCGGGCATTTCGAATAGTTTTTCCGTAATAATTTTCCTGATTGACCATCGTTTTAATATCGTCTAGCGTGGGACTACAATACGGAAATTTAAATACTAACGACGTTACATAAATATTTAATTAAAAAAATAAATCGTTGTTATAACGTTGGAAAACGCGCGCGCATTGGCTCGAAAACAATATGTGGTAACAAATATGTGATAGGTATAGCGATATCAATTTCTTGGCGAATCTGTTAATTTAATAATAATTATTATTATGTGTTTTTCGAAAACGCGTGGTAGGACTGGTATGTACCTCTATATTAAAAAAAAAAAAAAAAACAAACTATTTTTTTTTTATATAATAGGATACTATCGGATAATAATAATAATTTAAGCTTATTTATCAAAATTTTTGAAACGTTCATACGAGTTCGTATAACACATTATCAATTTATCATATGATAATAATATTATGCACACGTAATCACGTAATCGGTCAAGTTAACTCCTATATAGTTATAAGTTATAATTTATAATAATTTAACTTTTGAACCTAAACCGTACATAACAAACATTAATTATTATAAAATCAAAATAATCTCTGACGTATATTATATAAAAAAAAAAAAAACGAACGTACATCGTACAAGAACAATATAACAATAATTATAACATCGTTGAAAGTGAATATTATAATATGTAATATAATTTTATAATAATTCATACATATAATGAAATATCGCGTTTTATGAAATTTAACAAAACGTATCGTGCATAATACGTAAATTTAACAATAACGTTTATAATTTACAGGCGATTATTTATTATTTATTTATTATGTTAAAAACAAATTATAAATATAATATCCTCGTCTTCTGGGCGACGTTTTTTTACAGGCGGACCGGTTTAAAAAAAAAAAAAAAAACATCTTCGCAGAATATCATATTTTGATTATACACAATGTGGTCATCACGACTTCACGAGTCGAACGTTTTACAATTTTGGCAATTTTCACGAGTTTTTTATTTATTTTTTTTTCGTGTATTATAAAATACTTTTGAGATTTTAAAAACTTATAAATTTATAATATATTATACGTGTAATCGGATCGAAATTATTAATTTTTTAATATATAAATTATATACGTTGTAATATTTGCATATTATTATAATTTCTTCTAAATTTTTTATTTAATTAATTTATTTTTTATTTAATTCTCTCTGTACATGATAATAATTATGTTATTAACAGTTTTATATTAATGTCGATCTTTTCTACTTTTACCGTGTACACGGATCGATACCGGAACTCGCTTAAAATACTTATAATATAAAATAGTCGTTGGCGTGACGTCGGGTATCACGAAAAAATTGAAAAACGCCTCGCCTCTAACGCATAACCTATAATATTATATTTATTCGACCTAATATTATTTATAAATTAAATTTATTAAAAAATAATCTCACGGTCGGAATATTTAAAAAATAGACACTATATATTATTATAATTATTATTATAATATATTGCCAAACGTGTTGTGATGCTATCGTATATAATATTATAATACGAGCATCTAAATTCGAAATGCGTGATGTTCGCGTTCGTTTCGCAAGTAGGTATTACCTACCAAAAACCAAATATACCTTACCTACGTATATACAGCTTACCAGGTTACCGCGGTATATTTCGCATCATATTATTCTACGTCGGTGACATAACCTTAATATAGTTTTTAATATATGATATATATACATATTATATTTATATCGTTTGTTCTTCCACCAAGTTCGTTATGTATACGTGATGGCGTTTAATAGCATATTATGTTTACGAATATTATTCGAGCAACTTTCAAATTAATAATAATAATTCTTCGATTATATCACTATAATAATAATAATACATAGAGCAGGAAAAAATAACGTAAATATAACACGCGTATCCATCCGCTCTCTCGATGTTTATATTTATATAGTTCTCGGTATTCGGAGATATCAGATCACCGAGATACTGACTCATATGGCGCTCGTTAATAATATTACGCGTGTATATACGATATGATAAATAATTATCATCACGATTGAATAACGTCCAAATTTATAAGATGTGTTGAAAAATCTGTATACACATTTTTCATTTTTGTTCATTTTTTTTTTTTTCGTGTAATATTCATTCTTCTCGTGTAATATTCGTTCTTCTCGACGATTCAAGTCACGCCATTCAATTCCGTTCTCGTTCCATCGCTCACAGATTTAATAATAATCAATTTTTTTATTATTTTTTATAACTATTTTCGTATACGGATCGACCGTCGGTCGTGTCGTATATATAATCATTTATTATTAGGAATTCTGTATATATTATTATTATTTCAGTTGTAAGATTCTTTCTCTCGTGAAATAGAAATTATATTATATATACTTAAAAAGAAAGAATGCAAAGTGTGGTAACAAATTAAGTATATACTCAAAAATAAAAAAAAAAATAAAAACTAACCAATCGCAATCGTTAGGTTTTTTCACTGTTATATATACGAGTAGTATTGCACTTGACTTGACGTAATACCGTTAATTTACAACGTCTATGGAATCGTGATGAACATTTTGCCGTCGCGATGTACCGCAGTCTGTTGATATTTCCTTCCTCTTTGATTTGGCGCGTTCCTGTGGGCAATTTACGTGTTCCTGTATACAACGTTTAACCACGTGCGGTTATAATATATAGAAGATCATATACGTGCATAACATTATATTTATATACAATAAATTACTATGTGTATTTTGTTATTTTTCTAGGATATACCTGCACATAACCGGAAGGAATTACATAAGTTTGGTGGTTTATTTTATTTTTTTCATCTAAAAATCGCCCCAGGACTTCCAGCGGTGATGACGAGATGAGGTGAAAGGACAAATAGCTATTTTTATACCGTCGAAGGAACGTGCGGACGATATAAACAAAAAACTTGCCCGACAAATACCTATAAGACGGAAAACTATGTACCTAACAACGAATAGACGGGGGGGGGGAAATTAAAACTCAAGAGTATACAAAAAATGAATTCCACTCGTTAAGTAAAATAAAAATAATAAGAAAATGTAATAATTGATTTAAAATAAAGAAAAAAAAACAATAATTATACTCTGTATATAGTACTTACGGTACAAAATGATAATGAGAGTGTATTTGTTTTGAAAGTTCGTTTTCTACATAGATACGACAAGAGTTTAAATTAAAATTACATAATATTTTTATTATGTGCTTAACGTAGGAATGTTATGTAATGAAGACTTTTATGCCAGTGAAAAAGTTCGCGGTTAGTAAATTCAAACCGCGGTCAGTTGAAATAATATTTTTATTTTTTGTAATAATAAAATATAAATCATTTTCCGATAACCCCGGATATTACCTAAACCGTGGTACATAATCTAGCACATAGGATACAGAATACATAATAATTATTATAACACGGAAGGTTATTATAATAGTTATATATTGATAACTTGCCATGTGCTCGGTTTCGTTTTCGCGCGTCCGATCGTGCGCTCCATTCTTTTACTGTCGCTTTTCGTTTTTATTTTTCACAAAGTTGTTTGTCGATTTCGTTTTCATCGTCGCCGTCTATACACTCCGTTCGTCCGGTGTGTGAAATTCCCTCCGCGCGTATAATTGCCAAGTGACTTTCTTGTATAACATGCATTTACAATTTACTATACGCGTGTATATAAAATAACGAAATATTATTATAAATTTATGAATGGTATATTCAATCCTAACCACATCCTAACCAATCGTCTTCGCGAGCCATCGACAAGTCAAATATTGTTTGTTTTTGGCAATATTTTTGTGCGGTCGTTGCCAGCAAAAAACCGTATCGCATGACGCATCGCGGAGATTATATAACAGAACCGTTACGAAATTTGTATGAATATTTATCTGATAAGAACGTCGACCCATACGATCCGTCAAGTGTCCGAATTCTATATAACATAATTTAACGTGTATGTAAGCGTTGGTCGTTGATTTGTCGTTTAATTTTTTTTTAATTCGATTTTGTCTATTTTTTTACGGTTAACGAATTCGTTTTATCGTGTAGTTTATAAGGTCAAAATTAAAATTTGTATGTAGATTTTTTTTCTTATCGCCCGGATTTTTTAAACCGTCGAATCGATCGATCAATATTTCGTGTTGAAAATTTTGATTTTGATTTCTTTTTTAAAATAACGACGCGCGACCCATCGTAATTTTTTTAATTCGATTTATTTAATTAATGCGCGGATAGTATTTTGTAACAATATTTCGTATGATAATACACAATGACTGTTATTTAATTTTATAGTATTCGATTTTATGTAACTGTCGACAACATTACAACACTCGACTTGGAAAATATTATTGAATCAATGCAATAGTGCATTTAATGTTTACGTTTTAATGACGCGTTTCTATTGTTTTATTCGTTCTACAACGCTGACGCACGGACGGTAGTCGTGATGAATAGAGTGGACGATATTATTATTATTTTTTTTTAAATTTTTATTAATATTCACCGGGAACGCGAGCGTGTTTTTTTATGGACCACCAAAGGTTAGGTTAGGTTTGCAGCTGGTTACGTAACGCAACCTAACCTCAAGTCGAGTGTTCAAATCTGCACGTATGTAGGCACGGGTACAACTGCAGCTGATGACCGTTTGCCGCGTTTATATTAACGACACGCGGAAGAGATAAAAAACGATAACATTATACTTTTATCCGACTGTATTATGTCGTAATATAATATAAATAACAACAGTGCAAGCTATTGTAACGTCCGCACGGGGGACACACGATTTTATTTTTTAATCTTTCATCGATTACCGTTTATTCTGTAAGTAATAAGTATATATAAAAAAAAAAAATCGTGCAGAAATTAAAAATATACAAATAAAAATATACAAATGCTGTTATCATTTAACATAGATACGGACAGCGTTATCAATATGATATTAAAATATTTTTATACGATTTATCGAGACCAACAAATGAGCGACCACGGTTATTATTTTTTTTTTATTTAATAAATCATGGAATAATAATTATTGATAAGGAATAAAATTCGCATTTATAGATAATAAATAGAAAATCGTTTTAAAAACGTACGCAGGTATATTATAATTTATAATACACATCACGTAATTTCTCGTACGAAATCTGATTAAATTTTTTTTAAATAGTTAAAATATTTAAATATAACGTCGCCAAAGAATTATATTTTTCTATTCTTATTTCGTTTTGACGTTTTGTACAAAATTAATAACCAGAACACAATTTAACGAATTACGAAATAACTATTATACCTATTAATTTATTTTATTTTTATACATTAGTATAGTCGTCGGATGAAACAACAGAACGTAATATAACATTCGAGTGCGTGTATTTTTTTCATTATGCATTACATAAGTATAAAATACGCGTGTAAGTATCGTAAGTACACATATAAAATATTATTAAAAAGATGTATAAACATTACCGAACCGTATAGGTACCAAGTTATACAAAGCCCATTCACCGTTTTATAACAGTCCGCATAATAATGAAATAAAGTACGTAAACGATATACGAGTAATTATATTGGACGAATTAAAAATGAGATAAAATAGGTTATATTCGCACCAGAAATTGAATCGTAGATTAAAAATTAAAATATATTGCTACAGTAATAATATACTCGAGTGTAACGTAATTTAGTTGTTTCGTTAATTATATTTTAAGGTTATAAATAATATACCTATAGGAAGTATAATCAGTGACGTGTTTTGAACCAAATTCTGGGGGGGAGGGGCCAAAATTTTTCCCCTATATAATAATCAATAAATTTACTAAAAAGAATAACAAAATTAATATATAGGTATATAATATAAAAAATAAGGATCCTTACAGTGGTTCTGGTACTCTTGGACCACCCCGTAAATAAACGCCACTGGGTATAATAACAAAAATATACGTCAATATAATTATCGAGAGTTCAATTTGAACCCTCACAGAAAACGTTCATCGGGGAATTAAAAAAATATTATAATAATTAATTTTCCAATTGCGTTTCTCGTATTTTGTTCTATTTTAAACAACGTTCGATAACGCGATATTAGCACGATATTAAATTTTACTATACATAAAAAAAATTTGTTAAACGAAAACTTGGACATTTTTTTTTTTATTATCAAAAAATAATTTTGCGCAGAGTTCAAATTTATACTCGTATATATAAATGAAAAAAACTGTTATTAATATTTTGCATTTTCGTTAATTTAATTAAAACGTGTTCGCAATATTCGTAATTTAATAGAAAGACAGTTAAGAATTCTAGGGTAAAAATGTTTTAATTAAAATACAAAGGGTGTACATACTAAATTGGTCTTTTTGAAGTTTCGTATAACAAATTCATCAAGATTAACGGAAAATTGTTGTAAAGTTGTTGTTATAACACCATTATGAAGCAATTATAAATAATGATTTATTCCAAAAATTTCACTGTATAATAATAAACGTTATTAGAGTAACGAAATAACGATAAATAATAATAATAATAATGATAATAATAATAATAATTATTATAATATATTATACGAAGAAAAACGCTTTTTACGATCCACGCAGAGTTAATAAAATGTAATACAATCTAATTATAATTTTAATATAATTTCACTCGAACCTGCAGTAATTTAAAATGACAATGTAAAATTTTATTATTTATATATTATAATTTATAATGTATATATACACCTACTCTTATTACAGATATTAACTGTTCGTTTTATACAAAACTGAATAATGAGTTTAATTTAATAATTCGACCGTTTAAAAATCACAAAATCAATAGTTATTAAAAAAAAAAAAAAAAAAAATTTAATTGAATGAAATCGGCATTTTAAACGTCAAATCTGTTATCACTATTATACGATATATTAATTTTAAACGTTTTTTTTTTTAATATTGGGGAATCGCGGATTTAAAAGAAATATCGATTATTCCTCCAAGTTTTTTCTTTTACTGGGTTACACCTTACACCTAATATTTTATGCGATAAAATATTAAAACTCGTGTTCGTTTTTCTCTTCCACAAGGGTATAATACTTACGGTATACCTCATATACCTACATATCATAATATCAAAATTAATGATGTCGATGTGTATATCGTTAATATAATAATATACTCGTATTTTATTATATTCAAACGACATAATATATTCGTTATTCATGAATTAATAATTAATTTAATGTAGGTGTTAAATGATCGAATATACAATATGTAATAATAATTAATATAGATCGAAGACAATATAATATTATTCTATTGTTTCGTGCAAATATAATACGTGTCTGCAATTATTATTTGATATTCTTTTCTATTATAATATCGTATATTATTATATTTTTATTGTATTTTTTTCATTCGACGAGTCGAGTCGAGTAAATTTAAATATTCCGAGAAAAATCGCAATATATTATTATTATTATTATTATTATAGCGATAAATTGTATATTATACAAATTGATTCTGGTTATACAAAATACAAATCACTGCAGCGTGCGTGGATATAATGCGTCAGGTCGCACGCGCAAGATAAAAAAAAAAAAAAAAAAAAGGTTATTGGAAACGTAAAAGAAAAATTGCAGAAATTTTGGGAATCGTACGAATATCATAAGCCAATTATACCCATTTAAAACGATTTAAACGGTTTTTTATAAAATATTATTTCGTCGCGTGCAAAAATTACACATAAAAGCACGCGCATACGAAAGGAGAACGCGCGGTTTTATTATATTTTATAACCACGAAGATTTTTATTTCCGGGAATGTTTAGGTACCTATTCTCATTGTTCGCGTACACAGAATTTCCTACTTGTTTAATTAAAATATAATTTGATAAAAATAAATAAAAAAACCATCCCATTTAAGTAAATACGTATCGTTATCATTTCATCCGATTCCTAACGATTCGTATAGTTTTTAATCGCACTTTACGCAATGGATAGAAGAAAAAAATTGAATAAAATTTTTTTAAAAAAAACACGTATTTTACAACATATGCAAATTGATGATTTCAGTGTTATTACAAAATTATTTAATAAGACGTTATAGTGTTATATTGTTCATCGTTCGATACACGCGTTTAATAATTTATGTTATAACACGTTTTTAAATTCAATATTTAATTAGGTTATTACGTAATATGATAATATATCATCGTATTATATGAATTCGACTTATAAACTTAACAATTATTATCATATTTCTTAACCGCGTTTATAGTTTATAAATAAAAAACGATTAAAAAAAAATAAAAAAAGATACGATCTTATGATAAAAACAAATATGCAATTAAAAAAGATTTAATCTTCTTTTAAAAACGAAAGTCGTATATGTTATTTTAGATAAAATTAAACAAAAATATTTATATTTTCAGTGCGCTTCACTTTTTGAAAAATAATAACTGGTAAAAATTACTGATAAAATATATACCTAATTATCAAATATTTTTCGTGTCATTGTATGTATACCCCCATATGACATAATATATACAATAACACTTAATGTAGCGTAATAAAAAATTAAGGAAAAATTTGTATATTTTAATAATAAAAAAAAAATCGTATAGTATTGTGTATTTACAATATACGAAGGTAATATAATACGTATTATAAAAAAAAAAAATGTGATTTAAAAAATCACATTGACCTAAAATTTGTACACCCGATCAAATTACATATAACTTTTAATTTAAAATTTGATACATCTATAAAAAAAATAATATAATTATATGTAATAATAATAATATGTCCTTTACGTATATATAATATTCCATAGATTCAGGTTAATCCTTGAATATAACATACAGTTTTAAACGTTTTAGTCAATAATAGTGAAATTAAATTTGATACAAAGTAATATTATACGCGTATAATATTCGGAGTCTATAAATTTTTTATATTTATTTTATAAAATATTAACTATTTAATGTTTCATTAAATTTAACCTTTACCTACGGTATATTATAGGTATATTATAACAATATTTATTTTATCGATCGTTTATTTTTATTAATATCCGATAACTTTCCTAGTCTAGAGATAAAAATTTTGATTAAAATTTTAATAAACTTATAAGTATTATTATATAGACACACACGTATTATGTGTATTGTGTATATATTATTATTATAATTATATATATGTATTTATGTATAAAATTTGTTGTTTCTTACATATTTTTTTGATAATAAAACATGATAATAATTATTAAATTTCATTATATATATTACCTATTAAAATATGGACGTTAAATTAAATTATTAAATATATGATTGAAATTAAAAAAATAAATAAATAAAAACTCGTTTAAAATTTAGATAGATACTAATATTAAAACGGTATAAGATTAATAATAGACGTTTATATATTAGATTAAATACCTACACTATATTATGCTACGGGAGACTTTAATGATGAGTCGAGCAGCGTTAAATGAATTCTAATCAATTTATCCGATTACATCGTCGATTAACGAATATCTTAAATTAATTTTTATTCAGAATTTTGATATTTTTACCATGCCATTCGTATATCGTATTATTTTATATTATTTTCGAAGAAAAAATCCGAACAAAATTATAATAACGTGCTCGTATTAAAATGTTTGAAAAATTGTTTTCATATTATACTAATTCTCGATTGAATCAACGAACATAATATATAAAAACAAAGTTTATTATTAAACATTTGTAAACAGTGAAAAAATGAAAACAACGTTTATTTTTGACATTTACATTTTATTTTGTTTATAGTGTAATAGTATAATCATGATATCATTTTTTTGTTGTTTTTTTTATGTTTTTCACAAGCAGCTATAACGTGGAAGTGTTTTGTTTTTAGACGAGATACGATTACCGCGGTAACCGGGAACCCCACCAGGCTCCCAACGACTTTGCGGTAACCGCGGAGACTTTCTGATATAAAAACGTTGGACGCCAGACGGGTGTATTCACATGTTAGCCAGCGATTTTGGCAACCGCAAGTATACCAATAATAATATATTATTTATACAGTGATTGGTGCTCGCTTTAATTATTACTATAACTATATCAGGACGACGAGGATATATTTGTTTTTTCTTAGCCGTCAATTTATACTCGTTCAAATATGGGGATCTTATCGATAACAGTAAGTAAATCCGAATCGTTCGTATTTTTATATAATTTTACATTGTTTAACGTATATTTTACCATTGTGTTATCATTATGAAAATTTTTTTAACACTGTATACAGTAGGTACTTATAATAATATTACGCGAACAAAAATAGAATATTTTAAATTTTTAAGAATATATTTTATTATCGTACGCCTTTCGCGATCGAACGTTATAATATTTAGTATAATAATAATAATATTAAAAAACGTATAAGTTAATATTTTTTCGTCTTTGTAGATTGAAATTATTTCGAATTGTTCTTGTACCTATATAATATTGTGTAGATTTTGAAACGTTTAAAATTCTTAACGAAAAATTAAACGCGCGGAAAACTTTAATATTTCAAAAACTGCGGGCGATAAAAATTATTTCGCGTTAAACGTAATAATACGTAGGTACAATGTAAAAAAACTAATAACCTCAAACGTTTTTTTCCCCTCGAAGTATTAAAATAAGTATAATATAATTAATTATAAAATAAATTATTATTTAGAAAGTTAATATATATTATAAGGAAAAATATGGAAATGGGGCGCGTAATTAGAAATAAATTTATATAGTAATATACATGAAAATTGTAATTTTAATATAATTAATTATACAAATGATCTATATAACTATTTCTCTATATAAAAAACATACAAAATATTTGAATATTACGATCAATCGAATAGATAATAAACTTATATGGAAATTAAGATTTAAGAATATTGCGTAAGTTTTTTTTTATGATAATTTCAATTAAAACATATTTTAATTAATAAATCATATATTGTATACGACTTTCTCGTCATAAATGATTAATATATTATTTAAAATAAATAAAAAAAAAAAAACGTTTAATTTATTAACATAATTATTACTTTTTTTAAAAATTCGCGATATCTTCGTATATATTATATATAAAAAAAAAAAAATATATATAAAAAATTAACGATCCGATTTCGACCTACTTTGTTTACGTTTTTATCTATTCAACAATTAACCGTCTATAATATACGCGCGTATACCACGTTATACCACGATTTTGTTACCAGTTTCAAAAAAAATGTATACTAATCGTGCGTGTGACCGGCATACAAAAATTTAATTGATCGTACGTAATATGTGTTTATATGTTTCATAATTTTTGTATTTCGTTTCAAAAGTAATCGTGTATTCATAAAACGTCGTCTTTCGTTTTCTGTAAAACGCCGGTCGGATGGTATACGCCGACTTAACAAAAAATATATTCGCGGTCTCGGGGGAAACGGCCGTATTATATTTAGACGGATGGCTCGACGTCAGATTTTTCCACGATTTATTTGTCAATTCGTTATTAATTAATAATTATACTAATCGTTCGTATATTGAGTTCGGTCGTTATACCTAAGTACGCGTTTTACGGTCGAACGGAAATTTTGAAAAGTAAAATTGCGATTTATCCTATCTACAGATTTAATCGAATATTGATAGTGTTAATATTTATTAATATACGCGTATCACTCGGGACAAAATGTATCCCTCATCAAAATAGACGTCGTAAAGTCCACCGAAGGGTGGAGAATATACGAAAAATAACAATCGGATTATAATATAAAATCACGTTTAAAATGATTTGTTTTTTGTCGTTTGAAATATCGTTAAATTCAAATTTTACAATTTATTTTATACTTTATAGCTATAGGTACCTACTTCGTTTCAATCCGGCCATAAAAATTGTATAATAATATTCGATAATGACGTGTGAATACGACGGTCTGAAAAAACTAAAAAAATATTTAAATTTCGATAACGTCTCGACGCTATTTCTCTTTTTTCTCGTGTCGAATAAATCTCAGGTCTGAGGAATAATCCGCGCGATATTAATCGTAATTGACGAGAAACGGTCTTTTGTCGGGACGTCGTAATGTAATAATATATCCTATTAATAGTTATATTATACATCGCTTCCGCCCAGCGAACGTGGGTATTATGTCGTGTTTTAGAAAGCCAAGATTTTGAACAGTATACGAATGGTACAGAAATAATATTTATATAATTAATTTGAAAAACGTATATCGAAGACATTCTTACAGAAAACAATAAATAATATAATATTACGTACACGTTGATTTGAAATTGAAATTCTTGCGTTCTCTCCGTGTATAATGCTCTGCAAGTTCGTATATCGTTAAATTAAATAGGTAATAATATAATCAAACGAATTATTAAAAAAAAAAATCATTTTCCGTTAGCAAATAATAAAAAATAAAAAAACAGATAACATTATTTGTCTACGTCGTTATCAGAGTTACGCGTGTATGATACGTCGTGATTAAAATACATTTGAAATAATTTGTCGTTTATTCGCGACGGTTTTTCGATTTTGGCCATAATTATTAATTTCTTATTCGGGACTGTTCTGTGGAAACCGAATAACGAATAACACGCTCATCGTTCTAAATCTGCTGTAGTAAAAAGGATGAAATCGAAAATCCCTTCACTGACGAACGTCAATCCGTATATAATTCAAGACTTTAAAGTTTTAAACTTTAATGTCTCATGACGTTGTTTTTTTTTTTTTCTGCAATAAGTCACACACGTTCTATAGGTACATCATCGTTCTTTGAAAGTTCTGAATCCAGGGGTTTCTAACGTAGGTATTATTCGCACTCACATAAAATGACGTAGGTACACCGTGTGCGGATTATTGGCACCCCGAGGGCGAGGACTACCGGAAATCTGGCGCGTCTTTCGTATAAGTTCCGTTTGTGCCATACGAATCATGACCTGCGGCTAATCGAAATAATATTATTATTATTATTATTTATCGGAAACACTTTCGCCTTTCGTCCTGCCCGAATGCTGGAAACCTTTCACCGCGGTCGCACGCCCATAATGAGATGACCCCGTCGGAGTGACCGATAAACGATACGGTCATCCGCTCTTCCCTCTTTGTGTACACATAATACGAATAATATTCTAGTTTTACGAATCTTCTCTCGTGATGCAAAACAAAAACGGAACGAACGAAATAAACCTTCTCACGCATATACGCCGACGCCTGTATAAAATATATAATAATAATAATAATAATAATAATAATAATAATAATAATAATAATATTTTATTATTTTTATTATATTACATCCGTCTGCGTAACTAGTTTTATGTTTTTCCATACGCTATATTCGCGTCGGCGGCGTACCTTTGCGTATAGAGTTACGGATTACGACTGACGTTACCTGTTACCATGTTATTATTACCTATGCTATACGTTAAGTTATTACGTCTAAAAACATTTTATTGCTCTTCGTTTATTATTATTATTATTATTATTATTATTATTATTATTATTATTATT
>JAIUCT010000007.1:24670706-24748233 GCA_021307375.1 Tetraneura akinire | reverse complement strand
TTATTATTATTATTATTATTATTATTATTATTATTATTATTATTATTACAACTATAATGTTATAATGTACTCGTACTATCATATTATACGATTCGCGCACGTATCGGATCGTTAAAACACACGTTTAACATTGTACGAGACATATTTTTCAAATTGACGCGAAAATAAATAAATAAACGTCGAGAAAATATTATATTATATTATCGACGATTCGATATAACGTATATATATATAAAAAAAAAAAAAATTAAGTAATATTATTTCGACTGTATATTATATATTGTATTGAAACGATGTTGTGTTGTCGATGCGTCGAAAAATATACCGTCCGCTATCAATTTTTGATTCGTTCTGAACGTTGCGCAATAGCAATGCACATATACCTTATATTATTATTATGTATAGGTAACACAATATATCATATATATATATTTCAATAGTCTTACCAGTTACCGGGTATAATATTATATATAGACTTACGGCGGATCTTTATATACGTGTATATCGTAGATGCGTTTACCTATTATATATATTTTATATGTATGCGATACGTGTCTCCATGTACGACGTGTACGATGTATAAATAGTAAAAACACGTCAATTCGACAACGGAATAATAATAATATATTATTATCCATTTTATGCGTTTTAATGTTTTTCTGTTCGTAATTTCGTATTACTAAATTGTTATGAAAAAAAAAAAAAAAAAAATTATACACATATTATTATTATATAAATATTTTATTTACTATAATATTGGCCAATGATCTGCTATATAACAGTGAAGTGGAAAAAAAGTATTTCTTTCGAATTAACTCTTTAAAGTCACGTGCATATCCATTACCTAAACATATAAATACTTATGTTTAGTGAGAAAATCACTACCTATTATATTATACTCGCAATTATTTCTAAAGAAAAAACAAACTAATAATACCGACAATAAACAAATTCCAAAAAATCTTACTCGACAAAAGTAGTTTTTAGAAAAAAATATAAAATCAATTAATTCCTATATTAATAATTAACGATTTGATTTTATATTATTTAAAAATTCACACACGAGTTTTATAATTTAACGTCTTAAAATTATGAAAATTTTAACAATTACTATAGTATTTACCGACTAAATCGTAATCACATTTTTAATAATTTGATAGATATACCTTATAAAATTTTAATTATAATATTATATATTAAACCGATTTTAGTCTTGCAATTTTAGTTTAAGAATTAAATTTTATTGGGATAAATATTATCGTTGTTATGTTTTCTTTTAATATTATTTTAGGTCTTTAAAGTTTTTAAGAGTATCAAATGTTTTAGATATACTGACAAATAATTGTAATTAAGTAAATAAGTATACATTTTAGACATACCCATAAAGATTTTATATTTTTATACCAAAATTTCATGGTAATTATTATAAACATCAATCATCTAAACTAAATATTATTTTAATAAAAGTACTTTAAAACATTTTACAAATGTCGTTTAAATATTTAATTATTTTTTAAAAATACTTTACTGAAACGTAGATATTTTTTAAATAAATATTTTCACATTAAATTTATCAATTATTAACTACGTATAATGTATATTATTGATTTCTATTCGTGAGTAGTATATAAATATTTTATATTTTATTTTAAATCAATAAAAAATATTTAAACTTATTTAAAATCGTGAAATTATAATTTCTCATATATTAAAAAAATAAAAAACGAATATGAAAGTTTTTGTAAATACTTTTTAAAAGTATTTTTTTTTGTTTTTAATTTTTTTTATTAAGCACTCAAATATGTATTCTAAATATATATATATATATATATAATGTAAGATGTACCTAACTCTATTTAAAATTCTTATCAAAAGTATCTTTTACAAAACGTTATCTAACGTCGTTTATATAAAATTCAAATTTAATGCATTTGCCATATATCAAATAATGAAATTGATCAAAAGTGATGTTTAATAAATCTAAGGAAAAGTCAAAATTTTACATTTATTCATATAATATGACAATATTTATATATGACATATGAGATATAAAAAAAAAAATTAAATAATTTCATAATAAACGATACGTTAATGCCATTAGATACAAATAAAATTATCAAATGGTATATGTTATATTATAATGTATAATATAGTGTTACATAAATTGATACTAACGGCGATAACGTTGAAAACGCAAATAATGCGTAATTCTCACGATTTTTCCAACCTTATATACGAGATACCATAAACATTATTAACCATAAACACTATTCTGTACGCAATAGTAATAATAAAGCGTAATAGTGTTATTAAAATATTATTACACAGCAACTACTGTTTACCCGCGTATTTCAAAGTATACCGCGGTTGATAACAATCATGAACTTCTTATAATTATTTACGACTATGCACGCTCGCGCAAAATCTACAATAAATTATTCAGGAGTCCGCAAACACGGTCGTTAAAAATAAAAAAAATGGTAAACGTACTATTAAAAACGTAATATAACATAAAATATATCGTGCCAAAAAAAAATTGTACATTTTTAAATCTTTACAATGTATTATTGATGCGATTACCTACGAAGAAGAAAAAAAATAAACAAAATCAAACGATAAAATCCATAGTCGTATATTTAATCATTTAATCGGTTATTTATTATCAAACTCCAACGTACGCAACAGGTGTTTATGTTTATGATAAAAAAAAAAACATAATAAATAATAATACACACAATCACATTTATTATATTGCCTATTATATTTTTACTTTCGATGAACGATAATATATAAGCGTTTGAAACAGAAAATACAAATTTTTACGAAAAATCAAATTGAATTATAGGTTATATACTTATACGTATAGTTCGCGAGGGATGGTTTATATAAATAATAAAATGAACCACGGTTACTAAATAAACGGGTTGATGATATCGACTACAAATAGCAGATGACCGAAGAAATCGTCATAAACGGTCGGAGGACGTATTTTGACTTTTCGTACCGTGAAAATAATAACTCCGAGTTTCGAGATAATATTTTTTTAACGAGTAATGAAATAATAATTGCTACACAGCTTTTATATTATCACACGCGATCCGAACGATGTATCTATACACACGCGTTATGCAATAAATCATTATTATTATTAGTTTAACCATATTTTACTCGTATATTCTTACTTTCACGGATTTTTATTTGATTTTTTTATTATTATTATTATTATTATTATTAAATACGACACTATTACGTCTATGTAATATACATTGTGTGTGTGTGTGTACATCGTACGGAACACTTTCGACGGTTTTAATAAACAAATCGATATATATATTTATTGTGATTTTGTGACAATCATAAATCAGTGACGTGGCAATTTTCGCATGACTGATTTAATATATAATTATTATATTATAATATATATAGGCTTTTCTATAAACACGTAAAAATATAGAGTTATACCTTATACGGCTAATGCCGCGTACAATCAAGGAAATAATTAAACGTCGGAATAGTTTTATTAAAATGTCGTGTGTTTTTGACGAATTTTTTACGCGCCTCACTTACATAATTATAATAATATATATGTTTATTATTAATTAAAAAAAAAATCACGTCGATCGGTTTATAATATTATTGTTTAAGCGTGCAGCCGTACGATAATTCGAAATTATTGTAAAAGGCGCATACATAAATCCATTATTATACAAATTAATATATTATTATAATTACGCACCGTTTGAATAATATTATAAAATTAATTCTATTTTTAACAATAACGATATAATTTTTTTTTTTTTTTTTTTTTTTGTTCTTTGAAGAAAATAGCTATCCAATATTACTAATATTATATTAATATTTGACTATATATTATTGATATAATGATATTATACGCGTATGATATATTAAGATCTAAAACTTGGACGATCAATACACCTTAAAATTAGAAAAAGATTTTTATTTTTACCATATTACAGTATTTATAGTTTATAATATTATACTATATAAATAAGAAATTAAGAAATTATAATTTTTTTTCGAATTTTTTAATTACATTTTTTTTTTTTTTTTTATATATAAAAATACATCACGTATCATTTTATTATGTTGTGATATCAATAATATTTTCTTGGCGGAAGGCCGAGATAAATTACGAAAAATATTATATGAAATAATCGTCCATTCGTAATATATGCCGACGAGAAATTAATTATATAGGAGTCGCGACCGCGACAATGTGGTCATATAATGATAATAATATCCACGTGATTGATGAGCGTATTAGATTACGTTGACGGAATTGAATATAATATAATATTATAAAACTCGAGTGAATAACAATACACATAAAGTCGCATTAAAATGACGAATAATAACAGCTCTAGTATTGCGATCTGGATGAATAGGTCGAAAGAAGTACGCGAGAGGACCCATATATGATCATTTCAGCGTGACGCGAATGGATTTAATCGCGAAACGTGTGATGATGTCCGGTATAGAAAATCGAACGCCAATGTTGTCTCCGAAGTCGGTTCTTCGGCGATCACAAATCATAAGATCGATATGATATGATCATAAGAAGATGATAATAATAGAATTAATAATAATACCACGCGCTATTCTTGTATACCTATGCGGCGAGATTCTTTTGGCATGCGAAAATCGACGGAGAAGGGATTTGGATTTGACGCGCGGCGACAAAACGCGTATCGGTGCGGGGAAAACTGCCGGAAGGTGTGCACACGCGAGTGAAAACTATTTGGCGGGAAAACGTCATCGTAATAATGATATATATATGAGAACGGTCCAGGCCGAGACGCGAATCTCCATTTTGTTTTCTCTCGCATATATGACCGCACCGCAAACACGCGTTTTAAAACGATATTCTATTCACGAAACTCGCGTAAAACGATAAATCAACGTGTGTAAATTACATTAAATTATTTTTTATACAATAAATATATTTCGTTTTCGATTATATCGCCCGAGTACCTAGGTATATATTATAATATATCGCACAAATAAACAACGCGCCTCTTTCAACGACCGCGGTAACCGATTTTATATACCTGCATGCGGTTATATTTTATACCAATTATTAATAGTGTACTTATACGTATAAATATTTTTGAAGTCTCGTATATACGAAATACATCGAAAATGGTCAATAAACACGTGAGTAACCATTTTTGAGTTTGTTTAGGATATATACGCGTTTTGTCGTTTTATATACGGTTTTGTATAAGTAATGAATATTTTGTTTGATTAAAAGTTCCGAAAACATAACACAATATTATACATTTATACGGTTAGTGTATACGAGTACATACACTAACCAATATCATTTTTTTCTTTTACATGATATCAATTTTTAATCAAAGTTATTAACATTATTTGGATCATAAATTAAATGATTTTTTTTTTTTTTTTTTTTTACTACAACTTATAATGTTATACTAAATAATTAATATAATTATGCAAACAAATATTATTTATACCAATATGGCAATATTAATATATTTATATTGAAATAATTTTAACATATACGTAAAACGCATTTTAATATCATGAAATATCCTCGTCATTAACTTTTTTAATTATTACAATTTTTGTATACCAATATAACTAAAAATATTTTTTTTTTTTTTTGTAGAGATGATAGAGATGTAGAGATTTTTTTTAATTTTAAAATTTAAACAATAATGCATTTTTATTGCTAATTTATGATTTGTTTTATACTTTTATTCATGTTTTATATATTTTATGTACAATGAAAAAATAATAATGCGCAATTTAAATAAAATTGATTATTAATATTCAATATCGACTGAATCGAATTAAAAACGTAAGTTATAATGAATTTACAGAGAGTATTGATAATTATTATAATATTATGTTATAATTTTATATAGAAATTTGAAAGGTTATCGTAGGAATTTATTCCATTATATAATATTGTACTGATAACAGGGACCGTATTAGTATACATTATTTGTACTGTTTATACAATTTTATCAATATATACACAATTATATTATATAATATGACATACTTGTTATTACTTATTATTGACTGTTTGAGTTTATACGAAACACACGATCAAGTATGAATGTAAATACGTAGGTATTATTTAATAGAGACTATATATTTATTTAAATTGAAAATAAACTTGAAATTATACTATGTTTATTCATAATACATTTATATCAATTTATGTAATATTATATGTACAAACAAATATATATGATAATCGAAAAGAAAAAACAAAATATTGATCATAGTTATAAATTTATAATATTAGTTCGTGCACTGTAGACAATTTGACACTCTACATTGGAGGAAAATTCTCCTCTGGGAGAGTTTTTTCAAACTATAGTCACATCAAATTATTTACAATTTCTCGTAGCAAAAATGTATTATTTATCCATTAAGGATTAAGAACTAAGGACTAGCAAGGGATTATGAATCTAACCAATAATTTTCATTGATTTTTTTTCTCGAATAACCTCGTGTAAAATAAATTTTATGAAACAACTTGACTCTGAAATAAAATTCATCGGACTTTAATACGTATATGAACGGCTATAGTTTTAATTATTTTGATAATGTCGTTTGATAACCATCATAATATAATATTCTTAAAAATATGTCCACGGGATAATAATATTATGATACGTAGGTACTTATATATATTATATATGTACAATATAATAAAACTCGTATAAGAATATATTATCAATAACATTATAATATAAAAAGAACAAGGAGAATTTTATAATATAAGCGTCCCTTCATTTCCTTTAATTCTTTAAACCCCCGAAGGAGTTTGTCTAAACTATAAAATTATAAACTTATTGATTATTTAAAATTTTTAAATTTTTAATACATTATTTTCCTCTTTCACGGTTTTGAAACTATATACATTATATTTTTTATACATAACACCAATAATATTTAAGTCTATATAGTTGGGCATCAATTCAGCTATATATGTATATAATTAACAAATAAACATACCTATAATAGGATATTTTGTGTAAGATAAAAACGACACGGTTTAAGTGCAAAATATTATGTCTAATAGCATCATCAAGGTAACGTTTAGATTCGGATGGAACAAAATAATAACGAAATTTATAAAATCATAAGTCGCAAATATTATCACTCGCCAGTTCATCATAACGAAACATTTATGCGCGTATTATTCTTTTTCGTGCGACACAAAAACCAAGACCAAGTGTATATTTATTATGACGTTATTATATATATAAAAAAATAATTTTTTTTTTTAAAAATTTTATTCTCGTTACACGCGTACACGTGAATAGAAAATATAATTTGATAATAATATGATTTTAAAAAAAAATAATAATAATAATAATAACAATAATAATAATAATAATAAATTATTGATTCGCGATGTGTCGTTATAATATTATGCTATATTATAATATAGTACATTTCGTATTGTGAAACGGATTACATTTTATTATTATATATTGTTATTGTTATTTCTCTTTATACGCTGTGATGTATTATGTACTGTAATCGAATATGACGCGAAAAATAATAATAATAATTTAATATTACGCGAAAAATGTTATCTAACGCCTGTATATGTAGACAGATTTCCACCGTCGCCGTTGTCGTCGTCAATATGCGTACAGGAATTTATTTCCTGTAAAATAATCGAACGTTTTTAACTGTATGAATGCGTGTTATATTCAATTATTTCATGCTTAAAAAATACAAAAAAATAAAATAAAATAAATCATAAAATGAAGAAATATTTAATAATATACTAACGTGATCGCACGACAATGCGTTAAATTGACGGACGAAACAGACGTTTGTTTTGTAAATATTATAATAATGTATTATTCAAATATCATTATAAGAACAAAAAAAAAAAAAAAAATCAATCAACAATTAATTCTGTCAAAGACCACCGTAATATAAAAATTAAAAAAAAAAAAATGTATATTATATTCTAATATGACGTATACAGTAATACGTTATTAATTTATTATCTTATATTTCAGATTCTCGGCATATTATCACTGTTCGTGATTCTAACGATTTCTTTGACGTCTGCGTATACAACAACATAGTAAGAATTTATTAAATAATATAATAATATTTTAACGTCCAACGGTATTTTATTTTATTTTATTTATTTTTTAACACGTTGACGTTGACAATTTATATATTTCAATTTCTTTAAATTGTTTATGACGATATCACATTAAATTATATTATATATTATATAATAATATTGTAAGCTGTTGATGAATTATAAGTTTTATCCAGTAAAAATATATTTTATGAAAATTATTTTTTATATTATATTTTAGATTCTTTCTAAAAAATCTAATTTTAACGTTCGTAAATTTTAATTTTTTTTTTTTGTGAAGAAAATATGCAAACAAATTCACGTAATTATAAAATAAATTATAAATTTATAACAATTATTTAAAAAATAAGTAAATATTTTAAATTATAAAATTTTTTTTAGCGATATATACATATTTATTTACTTAAAAAAAAATTATATATATTAAATATACAAGTATTAAAGCTATTATACAGAGCACTTAATAATATATTTATTTTAATTTTAATCGTTTTCTCCAAGTTGTAATTACTTGTATATTACCAGCTAACCTTGTAATTAAACATAACCTCTTATAGTATTATTATTTGTAAATTTGTATAAAAAAATATATATATAAAGGCAAAGTTTTTACAAATTTAACTTTTTCATTTTCATTCTAAAAAAATATAAGAATAAGGTTAAGTACCTATGAATTTTTAAATAAAAAAATTTCAATCTATTTGTAAAACATATTTCATTATTATATTGTATAGGTATTTAAATTAAAATAATTATATTTTGATTATAGCGAAAAACACGTCATTCACGTTCCTTTTTTAATTCATCATATCCATCACCATCACAAGCCAATTATAAAATCAATCAAACCGAAAATTAAAAAAATTAAAACGAAAAAATTTGTACACCACTACAGTTACTGGTATTGAATATACAGCTATTAAATAAATAAAACTTAACATACAAACAAAACAATTATTAGTCTCGCATGTAAGAATTTAATTGTTTTTTTTTTTTTTTTTTAGTAAATTGTTTCTGTTTATAGATATTGTAAAATATGATATATAGGTACCAATATAATAATTATTTATTACCAGAAGATAATTAATTTAACCTAGTGTTTATCTTATAGTGGTCAATTTGGGGGTTATGCAGGGGGATGGCATCCCTTTATGTTCTTTAGTTAACACAATCCATCCCTTCACTTATTATACTCTTAATAATGCATCCCTCGTATACTTTATTTTAAAATTAGTGTTATATTAAAAGTTGTAATGTTACATATAATACGTGGGAAGCTCAACGATAGAAAATTTTGTACGAGTATAATTTAATTTTAAGATTTTATTATAATATATACTACAATATAAATATTAATTAGATTTAAGTAAGTACTTTTCGGGGGAGACTAATTAGTCTGTAATAAATACAGGATTACGTTTTCATTAAATAACTAGGCCATCCCTTCACTTATTTTGACCCATTTCGACCATTGATCTTACATGAAATTCGTTTCGTTTGTACAAAATAATTTACATGATAAATTCCTAACTAACATTTATAAAAATAAATAATATATGTATATAATATATTTAATTGTTTAGAAATAGTAAAACAATTACTGTATTTAAGCAATACAGTATGTAAATTTAAAACTTATAGTAAATAAACGTAATAATATTTTAGATTATAATATTTTATATGTATTCACAATTATTATTAAAAAAGTAACGTTAATTATATTAGTATACTTATATTAAATGTAATAAATAAATGTCCATCGTTTAATCTATTCAATATTATTTTAAAATTTTTATATTAACCTATTTCGAATTGTATAAATCCAAAAACATTTTATTTATAAACCTAATAAAAATAAATTATTCATTTGTTCATATTTATCTATAAGAATATAATATAGAGGTTTATTTTATATAGGTATCTTAAGTTATATAATGGCATCTAATAAAACTAATAAACTGTACGTCTGTACATATGAATTTAGTGTGTTCTACTTTAAACAGAATTCTTTTATAACATTTTCGACGTACTTTTATCCAAAGAAAATATTTTTAAACATTTTCATAATATTACTTTTCTATTCGACATTTGACAGAATTATATGTCAGTAATATATTTTATAATGATGTATTTAAAATTCAAATATTTTTGATTATTTTATATTTGTATGGATATAAATCAATAATTTAAATTAACATTTAATTTGTAACTTTTGAGCGCACAATGTGAATTCTTTTGATTTAAATTTTTTAATATTTTAATATTCGAAATAAGAAATAACCAATTATTGTCTAGCTCCAAGATGTTATAACAGAGATTATTATATTACATAAAATATTCTATTATTTTTAAACGCAACAAATCACGATGTTTAAGTTACGTAAATATTATGTAAAATCGAACACATTAGTTGATTGATGAATGATGTAAAAATGAAATTTATATAACCTAAATAAATTTGTTTTTTGATATTTTATCTGCATTTTAAATGCTATACACTGTTGTTTTCAATATATTTGCCAATATACAATAACTCGACATTTCACTTTAGTTTTTTTTTTTTTTAAAGAACGCTATTGGTTTTCAAAATAATAATTATTGTGGTGTAACATCCAAGTAAAATAATGCGTTGGCGAAACTCCAATCGTATTTGGTACTTCCGAAATGGAAATGAAAAAACATGTTTCCAAAGCGTCTCAAAATAAATAATTCATGTGATGAAATATTTTATGATTGTACATTACTTATATACTTATATACATACGAACGAAATTTATAGAATTTTCATTTTAAATAAATAAATAAAAAAAATTCACGATTTAAAGTTAAACTCTTCACAATTTTAAATTGTTTAAAAAAAATAATAGAATTACGAAATCCAAATCCAAATGATAATTTTTTTAATCGATTTCGCTTAAATATTTTTTCCCCGTTCAAATTTTAGACGTCCGTAAGTCAAATAATTTATTTATAAAAGTCGATTATATTAGATCAGTCAATGGCGAACGAATTATACTATATTATGTTATAATATAATATATACAGGACGACGATCGTAATTTCGTATTACAAAGCTTTATATATTTTGTAATCCATCACTCTGTATACAATATAATATGTATATATAAAAGATAAAACACAAGAAACGCGGAGAGAATTTCCTGTCAAAACGTGTGTTTTTACGGAGCATATAAAATATACATTGCCCAGTGGGCGAAGACCGGTGAATGGATTGAATTTTCAATTCATGACTCGTATACCATTATTATATTATTATTATTATTATTATTAGCAACAGCAGGCGCGGATGACAAACATCCCGTTTTAGAGAGTCTATTATATCTGCAGAAGATTGAAATAATTATTATAAAATTTATTGTAAAACAATACGTTTTTATCTCAAAACAGAACGTTACAATTTCCCGACTTTATAATATACCTATTAAAAATTGTTTTCAAACAAAATGACGTATATATAAAGTACGTATATCGGTTTTTCGAATGTTATACGGTAAGTAGGTATACATAATAGTATAATACATAATAAAAAATCATTATTATCAGTTTGATAATGATTGAGATCACGTTCGATATTATTATCATTTCTCGACGGTTACATCACACGTCTTAATGGAATATACGAGTATATTATACTTATTATATATATACGTATATCTAATTCTAATATTATCAGACTGTATTTGTATAAACTTAGTGGGTGCCCATAATAGATATTATATAGTTATTATGTTTTCGTTGCATGACTCGTGGGATAGTGAATGTAAGTACATACTATAATATTATTATACGAAAACCAGTTTTCATTAACGAAAAACTTATTAAATAAAAACCACGACCCGTTGAAGGTGCGCGCGCAATAAATTCGTGTTTGGCCATTTTTCTATTCGTACGTATATAAAATGTATATTGACGGTATATTATATATAAAATAATACGATAATATAACATATATTATGTGTTATGCATATGCCGAAATCGCCCTGAAGCCAAATAATAATAATATTATTTTTATTAGGTAAATATTACTTCACTGCGCAACGCCAACAGCAGGACGCGTCCTGTTTTCCAGGTCACGGCATTCGTATAATATATAATATATATATATATATATGTGTATAAGTTTACCTCGGGGCGGAATCGCAAGCTCTTCACGAAAATTAAACGCGTTGTTATCGTGATATAAACACACGAGGTCCTTATGGAACATTTAAACAGAAAATATTAACGAATTACAATATAATATTATTGAATATACGAAACGAAATAACGCTCCAGATGACGTTTTAAATTCACTATATATATTCATATATTATGTATAGGTAATCTGGTACCTAATGTACCTAATCAAAGTGGATTATTCATATAATATACTCGTATATACTATGGTGAAAATAACCGAGGCTGGGCATTAACGAGTAATAAAAAGTTAAGTTAAACTAAAAGTTAAACTAAAAGTTTAAATAAGTAAGATACTTTTTTTTTTTTTTAGTATAAATTTTAGATTCTGAGCGAAGCGAAAATTTAAATTTAATTTTTTCGAAATTACTGAGTATAAGTTCATTTTTCTTACAAGTTAAATTAAATAATCTTCTTTAAATGGAAAGTGAAATATTTCATATTTCATTCAGTGTACGAAAACACCAGTTATTTATAATTTATAATTTATTACATTATTTATGCTTCCCGTTCTTCCAATATATACTATATAATACGCCCACGAATATTTAAAATGAAACGATCAATTCCATGTTTATTTTATTTATTTGTATTTTATGAATTAATACTTATAAGTTATAAACAATATATATTAAAAAAAAATGATTCCTTATTATTAGACTGTAGGTATACGAGTATATAACTATTTAGGTATAATTCATGCATAATAATGTGGTATTATAGAGTGTTATAACATAAATTCTCAAATGGAAATAGAATTTAGCGAACAACAAAATATACTTATTAGTTATTAATTTATTACAGTATTATACATAAAAAACACTCAACACTATTAAAGACTATAAGGTAAGTATAGATCAATGGTTATTTTTATAATTAATATTCAGTTATCATCAATAATATTATTTTAAATGTAAAATATATGTAATGTATTGGCTTTACAATGATGTATCATGTATGTCTTTTTTTTTTTATGCATAAAGACACATTTTCGAGCATAAATAATACTCTAATCTTCACAAACAGCACATGTTTCCGGTAGGAAAGTGAATGTAGTTGGTACTTTATTTATTATTTAGGTCATTTTTTGACTTTCTCAAAATTAACCCTATGCGATGGGAAAAACTACCAAAACATGATAAAAAAAGGCATTTTTCACGAAAACTGAAATTTCGACAAATTTAATTTCAATATTTCAAGATAACTCAGGCAATTTTGAACTTAGAGACTTGAAAATTTTATTGTGTGTTAACATAGAAACGCTGTTTATACGTGATAAAATTGGAACCGATACGTTAATTTTTCTACAAAATATAAAACTTTCAATATTTCCTAAAATTCTCACTTTTATGGCTATAATATTTGATATAATTGGCAATTTTAAGATCTGAAAAATTCACTGAAGTATACTCACATATTACTTAACATGGTATCAAAATATTAGAAAAATATCAAATCTTAATTATTTTTTTTTATATAGCTATTAAAAGTTGATATACTTAGTTTAATCGAAAATCTTAGATTGTATACACTATAGGTACCTAGAAGGATTCTATATTAGATTCTTATTATTTATCAATACTGATTAATAAAAAACTCAAAAAATGTTGAAAATATTATTGAAACATAAGTACTTACAAAAAAGTATAAAAATATAAAAAGAAGAGATAATATTGCTGTGGCAGGGATACAGATGTAAAGAGGATAATGTTAAATTTTGACTAAAAGTTGAATGCAATGATAAATCATTACATTCGAAAGACAATTCTGAGCAAAGTACGGTCATATTTGGGTATTTAGGTGATTCATTTAGGGATTTTATGAGCATTTATACTGAACGTAGAAATTGTATGAATGTAAAAATTTTAATTAATACATAGGTATATCTATCATTATCCGATGAAATTCGGTCAAAATCGTATTTCCAAATGATTTATCATTGCATTCAAATTGTAAACATAATTCAATACTACCCTCTTAAGGCCTGTATCCCTTCTACAACATTTTTAACTCTTATTTTTTAAAATTTAATAAATCAACTTTTTTTAAACTTTTTAATCGAGTTTATAGTTACTTTTTTTCCAATTGACTTTTAACGTTTTTATGTTAACTGAAATTAAAAGTAACTTTTAACTTAAACATTTCTAAAATAACTAAGCTAAAGAAATTTGTTAACTTGCACCAAGCCTTGCAAATAATATAATAATTTGATTATTATCTGCACGGTTACGAGATAATACGTTCATGGTTTTAAATCAATAGATTATTTTTATTATTATATTATGTGTTATTTTTTAAATCATAGATATTTCGTTATGGTTATACATTACCATTTTTAATAAATGTTATCGTTGAAACTGTTTCGCAAACATTCTAAACGTTGACGGAGCAAATTTTGTTCTGGACTGATTCCAATATCAAACGTGTTCAAACTTTTGTTTCAGATAAGATATCGAAACGACGCGAAACTCTCCAGCGACAACTTTTTAACAATCGTGCGCATGCGTAAATCCGTCATAATTATCACAGCATAATATATTATAAATTTATAATGATGTGTATTTAGGCACCTTTATAATATTATACTTAATATAAAAAAAAAAAGTAAAAGTAAAAAATCACATAAATATTAACAAAATTGTTGACTTGTTATATACAATTTTATTATATAAAATCACTAATTATTTAATTACAAAATTCAGATTATTTTCTTATTGCCTACTAATCTACCTATATAATTTTCTGGCAAAACAATAAACATAAAATATTGCTGCTGTTTCTTCACGACAACGGTCGATACCAAACTAAACGCTTTCGAACACGGTTCTGTGATGCATAAAACGTTGTTCTGAACATGGTCCAATTTGTTTGTTTTACTCGTACGTGGAAAACAAACATACTATAAACAGTAACCATATTATCTTATCAAACTTTTTATGCGCGTTTTCTTTTATGCTTACAAGTTACAACATTAATACTAGTATACAGATATATATATATACGTATACAACTATTTTATACATTATATGATGTCTACGATTTGTATTGGTGCGATAAAAACGGCGTATAGTTATAAAATAAATAAAATATTTAGGTACCTACAATAAAATTAATATATTAAACGTATTTCATAGGTATAATGTATAGAAACGATATTGGTACCTATATAAATGTTTATAACGCGGGAACTAATTTCAAATTCGTGCGACGTCGAAAGAAAATTTGGCTTCCAACACAAACTTAATGGTAATAAACTATGATAACAAATAACTAATAACTAATACGTATACGTAAGACATTTTTGAAAATTAAAAATATATACTATATTATATAATATATACGTTCATTGCACATCATCGTTTGTCTATATACAACACCGTATCGAACGTTACGAACATATAAATTTAATAAAAATCATTTTTTAATTCATCTATCTAATACGTCTGACGTATTGTAATTTATACTCGTAAGTATATTATTATTATTATTTTCAGCGCGCGTTTAAAACAATAAAACAAAATATGTTTTGTTAGTTTTATTAGCATATTAATATATTTGTTATAATAAAAATCCCAATCTCGCGGTTATCACTTATCACACATAATATACGAGTATATATATTATTTATTCGTACACATCATAAACGCATAACGTATACCTCGACCTAGGTAGATGTTCTGTAATAATTATTATTATTGCGCATCGCAACCAGCATATTATTATTTTACGAGTATATTTATATACATGAGTACGTATACATACATGAATTAAGTCCGCGATGATAGGTATCTTCGCGCGGACAGAATTAATATAATATAATATCTAAACGACGTTTTACTATGAATTTATAATCGTATCATTATTTATTATTATATTTATTATAAATTACGATATCGAAATAATCGTGGGGAAGGGTGAGATGTGTCCACATAATAATGCTCGCTCGTTGCAAAATGTTGTCGGATATGGGAATATAATATGTAGAATTTTAGTATTTCATAATAATTATTATATGGTTTATTGCAATATGTCAATATCAAATTATGAGGGACGTCCACGCCGAGCCACGTAAATTGTATGTTATAATATATTATATATGTGATGATAATACGACCTGACATTCCGAACAAAACGCAATAATTAATTGATTATAATAAACGAAAATGTAGAAAAGAAAGAAAATACCATATATATATATATATGCTGATAACAGGGGTATATTATTTGTATTATTCAGTAGTTGAAATGTGTCAAAATTTACTGAGGGATGCCGTATAAAATTTAATATTATATATAAAGCATATTATTAATACATTGAGTATTTTCATTACCGATTCATTGAGGACTTTTACACTGTCCCTTTCATGAGTATTACTGAAGTTTTATTTCTATATTTATATCGTATAGTGGATAAAATTAAAAATTTCTATCCGTTGCCATTCATATAGCTATAGGTTAATGTGTATTATGATTTATGAGCTACAAATTCCAATTAAATACTGATTTTAATATAAAGTTCACGATTTCACGATGGATATACTCTATATTATGGGCATAATGAGTAAAGGGTATTATGGATAATGTTAACTCAATAGATATATTCATTTTAAAACTTTTTTTTATGGCAAAGCCGTAAAGGTCAATATTACCTATGTAGTATTTTGTAAGATTTAATTAATAGAAAACGTATTTGACTAAGTTAATAAAACCTTAATATGCATATGTCGTCTAAATTTAAAGAAATATTTTTTCATTATATAAATCATATATAGGTAGGTATAATAATCTAATATGGAATATTATTAGATTCCAGAAAAAAATAAAGATCTGCTGCCATTTACACCAGTTGAATAATAATAATAATAATAATAATAATAATAATAATAATAATAATACTAAAAAAAAATGGTTACTCGTATAATTCGTAGTATAGTCGTATACGCGAGGTATATTTATATAAACTTTTATACAATATTTTTACGACGAACAATTGTCTAAAATTAGATTATAGAGGCTATTATGTTTTTACGAAGAAAGTTAAAGGGAAATTTTAAAATTATAATTTTCTTATAAATGAAAATTTAAAATATTAAATTTGTAAAGTTACAATTAAAATTAAATCAATATTCCTTGCGTTTTTTCGTCGAATCTCTCTAATCCTATATTAACATTTTATTAAAATTTACGTACTAAAAAAAGCTATTTTCTTTGTAAATAATGTAAATTAGCATTAAAATAAAATTAATCTTGAATATATTATCATGATAATTAATGTTTATTCATGTATTTAAAAAAATATTTATATTCTATTTGTTCATTTCATTACTTTGTTTAATAATAATGTTTACAAAGTATATTATAATCTTACGTATTTATTTTATACTAAGTGATTGTTAACTTAACCCTAAGAAAAATATATCAATTAATAAGATCTTACGTTATAACTAAATAATATGTTTGAATAGCAAAAATTTTACATATTGATATTAGTACATTTATTTTAAACTACTTACATTTCTTTTACAATTTTATTTATTAATTTTGATTACAGTGTAAATTTTTTTTCTCGTAGATTTTAATATTAAAATTAAAATGCAGAGTTTTATCTTATATTATACTTATGTTCAGTTGCCGCTCAATCGGTTTTTTACGGCTTCGAAAGTATTATTATAATATAACTATCTGACACGAATTTAACGCATCAACAATAAAGTAAGAAGCCTTGATTTATTAATTTTTCATTCCGATTATAAATAATTATATCTCTTGTCTTTATTAATAATTATTAATTTTATATAATATTTATTTTTATTTTTATTTTTTATATGAATACAAATGTTACAATTTTAGTTGTCCTTTATTAAGTATTTTTATACTTTGTAATTATAATCATCGTTCCTGGTTGAGGTCATCAAGTTAGTATTTAATATAATGTCTAGTAACGAAAACAACATTTTTTTACCTATATCTAAATATGAATTATGATATATAATAAATATATAATTCAAAAAAATAAACGATAAATGAAATACACTCAGGTATTGAAATTTAAAATATATTACGAGTATAATATTAATTAAATATTTCCTTTACTTAAAGTCTTAAACGTAATATTTGCTTACGGTATTTTGATTTTTTAATAAAAAAGAAAAAAAATTGCAAATAATATAAATATTAGAATCTGTTTGTAATATGTAATTAGTTGTTTTTCGATTACATAGTGATATATTACAATACACATAGATACATATAATTTCCTATTTTCTTTTGAATTTTCCACTAAGCGTAACTTGCATCAAATGATATTTTATAATTTTCATTATAACAATATTATTTACTTATTTGCCTATAAATTATAATATCATTTTGGACTATTTCAAATTATCATAAATTTTACTCATTAAATAAATTTAGTTAATACATTAACGAAAAAATACTAATAAATGACATAAAAATGACATAATTCTTGGAAAATATATTTTTGATAAACTTTATTTTCATTATTTTATGATAACAAAATAAGTACCTAATTAAAAAAATATATATAAATATTTACATAAGCAGACATGATAGATAATTTATTATTCATATAGATTATAGATATATTACATATTATGCAAATTTGATAGAAAAATAAGTATTAATACTTAACATGGTGATATTATGTATATAATTATAACTCACGAATTGATTAATGGTTTATGATTACATAAAAAAGCCACTTTTTGAAATTAAAGTAAATAACGAGAAACGTAACAATAAAGCTTTACTTAATTTTAATTTTTAATATCCATTATTTTATAACATATAATTTTAATGTACATATATTGTTACGTTTGATGTCCAATGATATAATAATATAATAAAATTATATATTTTAGAATACCAAAAAATAGAAATCCATTTTATAAATAAAATTAAAATAATTATAATCATACATTTTTGTAACCATAAGGTTACCATATGATTATTGTTATTTATTTTTCATGTACCTACTTGGATACATTTTTAACGATAACTATTATAATAAACATGAAATTAAACTTCCTAATATCTATAACGCTTATAATCAACATATACATTTTAATAAAAAAAATCGTATATTTCACTTTGTGTTACCTTTTTTATGATTATGTAATTGCATTAAAACAAACCGAATGATTAAATACTTAAAACCTCGATTACGTATTAGCAGTGTCGTGTGTCATTAAGAACAGTATAATTTACAGTTTGCATGTGAATGCGCCGGGCGTGGTTTTTAGTCTACTTTATATATTATTATCACAACTGGAATACTGGATCAACTAGTTTTTCTTTTTTCTGTATATTAAATAATTGATTAAAAACATAATAATTATTATGTATTTTTTTTTTTTTTTTTTTTTTTTTTTTTTTAATTCGTTTAGCAATGCAAACAAATCAAAGGTTAACCACGGCATTGCAAATATTATAATAATATTGGATGATTGATAATTCCAAAACTTGAATTGAAAAACGATTTAAAAAGGATGTTTGACTAAAATTCGTTCTTTTTTCCAGGGATTTTAATGATTAATAAATTTTAAAAATGAAATATATTACGAGTTTATATAACTTAAATTAATATGATATTTATTTACAGAATTATAACTAAACATTATAACTAACCCTGGGAGGTATTTGGATAATGAATTTTCCTCATTAAACAATTTCCACAGAAACCAAAATATAATACCCATTCCCAATATATTATTTATATCTCATTAGAATGTTATCTTTAAATATTAAATAATTCATAACCATAAATAATTTCTTTGAATTATCGTTAAACACAAATTATTGTAAATTTGTTTTTGGAATAAGTAGTAAGTACTATATTTATACCTGTATACATATTGAATTTAAAATGTCTGTTCAGCTGTTCTTATTAAATATAAAGAGATTAAATAAAATGTTTAATGATTTTTTTGATTGATAAAACTGAAAATAAATAAAGTTACCTACTTATGTCAATAAAATAATAATTATAATATTTTTTTTTTTTATTATTATTATTATTTATTAACGTACCTATTTATAAATATTATATCAATACTATTTTGAATTCAATTTATATATTATACTGATATATTTTAAGTTTAAATGTTAAATACAAAATAATAATTAATATTATATTTTTGTAGGTACAGTAAATTAATATCTATAACCATAAATAATTGAAAACTACAATATATAATATGATATGGATCGAAACCGAACAGTTTGTTACACTGGTAATAATTTACAATATATTATACATATTGGAGGAAAAACGAGATATAATAATATATTAAAGTCTAGAAGCTTTATTCGATTCGTAATTTTTTTGTTTCGTTTTTTTTAAAAAAAAAATATAATAAATAAATATAATAATATTATCATGTACCTAGGTCCTAGGTACACCTATACCACCTACTACCATATATTATAATACGTAATGATATATTGCAACTTGAGCTATGAATCATCGTCGATTATGACAAGAGTCGTATATAGGACAATATAGACAATATATTGGTAATAGGTATAAAAAAGTATCATACCTAGGTAACGTATATTATTCGTAATATTATACATATATAATTATTATATTAAGCGAATGATATAATTATACAGTTCGAAAAATAACAATAACCCGAAACAATAGTTCGCAAAATAATTTTTTTTTTTTTTTTTTTTTTTGTTCCTCGAGCGTGTATTCGTATATATTACACTACACAAGAGTTGAAACTCGCGTGGAAACTCGTTTCGTCCAGATCGCATTAATTGTTATACAATAACTTACTGTACCCCACAATGTACACAATATTATAATAATAATATTATACAAGACGTGTATTATTACGATACGTATCCGTGCGTGATATGTCTGCAGCAGCTATCCGATGTCGTTTTTAAGCGCAAAAACATAATAAATATATATATCGAAATGCCGAGTAAAGTAGTTGCACAACGTGTTTATACATTATAATACATCCACTGGACATCTGTACGGGTCAACCCTTCCAGGCAATTATTATTATTATTATTACTCCTCCTAAAAAGTAAAAATAATACGTTCGATATTCAAAGTGGAATAACTATATATAAACGCGCACGCTCGAATCGTGACAACTTGTACGTGCCAGTAGACGCGAACGAGAACATTAATATAATATTATAAATTAATATTTCATCTGTACGATAGACGTTCGGTAAAAAAAAAAAAACTTCAAAAATGAAAACCTCCGTGAGTACTTTTGACATTTCACGTTTTGTCAAACATTTTTTTTTTCATTTTTTTTTTTTTTTTAAGTTTTGAGTTTACACCAGTTACTATACAAATAATTTCGTAGTAAATCTAAAAAGAACTTTAAACGTCTTAAACACAATAATATTATATTGATTGTACATTGTCGATCGTCTACGATATCAAACGAATTTTTTTTCTTCCCTGAAAAACCGTTAATAAAATGGAATATTTTAATATTTTACAATATCTATCGATTTGTTTTCAATCTCAATATACGATATCATATTTTTTTATACCTAATTTTTTTACTCGTTTTATACATTTAGGTATTATTTCATAACGTATAATACACCCATATAAAACGTACTCGATACTCGTATTATTATAATTTTCAATTATAATTTAATACTTTTTTACACTTTAATATTTCCATTTATTGTTTTTAATACAATGATGTATTCTCGTAAAAGTTCTTCGGAGTAAATGAATAATAAAAAACGATCACAAAAATAATATACGACATATTTTCCATTTTCAATTTTCAATTTTCGTTTTATTCTATTATTTTTCTCTACAAAACGTTGTAGTTTTTAATAAATTCAAATTTAAATAGGTATTTTAATTACAATTAAATACCCAAGTGTTTGAATTTTCTTGGAATTAGGTATAGAACTAATAAGTTAGGTAGAATCTAATAAGTTTGAAGTCTTCTTAAGTACAATTAATTTTTAATTTGAACTATATAATATAGTTATCTAATAATTTTTTTTTTTTTCAAATTATTTTAAGGTTGCCATTATCTTAACTATCCTTTCAATGGCGGCTGCTTCTCCTACATTCTGGCACAAGAAGTAAGTATAAAATAAAGATTAGATATTATAATAAATTAAAATAACGTACCTATTTTATAGTATTAATATAAATAAATTGTATTTTATACATCATGTACGTTATTTTTTTTCGTAAATAATATTAAACTTTTTATTTTATATATATCGGATAAATTTTTTATCTTTTTATAAAAAATATTTTAAAAACTTGAAATATTAGAAGATATAATCTCAAAAAATGTTTAAAAATATTTTTCTAATAATTTAAAAAAATATGTGAAATTTATAAAATTACTTCAAATCTACTTGTTTATAAAGTTTATTATAAGAAATAAGAATAATAATCGATATTCTCATAATTTAATGAAAAAAAAAATTATTTTATTTTTATATGTTCGCATATTCTATATAGACGAATAATTAAATAAATATTAATTATAATAATATGAAGAAATTCAATTATTGCTGAATTGTAGCTAAATTAAATTACTATAATTTTAATTTAATTTGTGTTATAATATACATTTTGGTACATGAATACAAAAATTTGAGACTAAAAAAAAAAAAAACATTTGTGTATTATAAAAAAAAATGATTGTATACATTTTTTTTACTAGACGAAATTACTTAGACGAAATATAAATGATACATTTTTAAAATTTCAATAAAATATTATAACATTTCATATTACTATACTTTTATTTATTATTATTAATTAAAATTACAGTTATGTCAATAAATTTTCCACATTTAATACAAAAAAAAAAAAAAAAAAAAAAAACAATTTAAAGTTCAAAATAATAATTACCTATATTATTTTAAAGAAATTTTTACTCACGTTATTGAAACTTATATTTTTATATTGATATTCCGTTCTGCAATGTGACATTGTCAATGTTATGAAATATTTTAGAATCCCTCTAAAACAGAAAGATTTGACTTGTTACGTTACATAATATATTTATAGACTTTGGTTAACTTTGAGTTTTCAAATTATAGACAAGTATTTAATATTTTATGTACTTTAAATTCTAGTAGAATATTTAGTGAATTATGAATTATATATAATGAAATATACAATATTATTTAATACATATATAATATAAAATGGTTATTATATAAATT
Organism: Tetraneura akinire; assembly: GCA_021307375.1. Lineage (NCBI taxonomy): Eukaryota > Metazoa > Arthropoda > Insecta > Hemiptera > Aphididae > Tetraneura > Tetraneura akinire. The sequence goes on along the minus strand of JAIUCT010000007.1, from coordinate 24,724,697 downwards.
AACCTTAATTTTAAACAAATAAGTATACATATATTAACATTTTTTTTTTTTTTATTATTATTTATTAAACGTATATTTTTATATTACATATATATGAATAAGAATTAATAAAAAAAAAAATATACATATTATTTTTTTTAAGTACTTCTAAATACTTTTGTCTTCTTGAAGTATTCGATAGTATAGATACTGTGCTATATAAGATTCAATTATTTTGAAAGTATTCGAGCAGAAATTATGTTTTCTAGATCATTGATCCTTTAATAATATATAGATTATTCCAGAAAGAAAACAATATAAATTTATATATATATTAATTTATTGTTAATTTAATAAATCAAAATGTAATAGTTTGAATTCTTACACTAACAAATTATAATATTTGTGTTACATAAAAACAAACAAAATAACTTCGTGAACTATACCCAGAGTTCATTTCTCATCGGTTAAAAATAATTACTGAATCAGAATAGTGTTTTAAGAAATAATTTTTCGCAAAAATTAAAAATATTACAATAATAAAATATAAACACGACGCTATTTTTTTTTTTTTTTATATTTAAAAATTTACAATTTTCTTTCTGTTATCCTTAACAGCGAACATCACGAACATCACATTATCCACGTGCCGTACCACGTACACAAGGTGCCAGTATATATCAAAGAACCCGTGTACATTAAGAAACCCGTCTACATCTACAAGTCGGTCGACCATTACGATCATCACGATCATTATGACCATCATGACGATCATTACGACCATGATGACCATCATTACGATAGCCATTGGTATTGATAAGACTACTATTGATAGCTCAAATTATAATAATTATGGTTTTAAACAGTTTTAATTATTATTCAAGACCTGAAATATTTTACTGATTACATACTGTTGTAAAACTTTTATGTATATGTACATACAATTTACCATAAAACTCCTTTTCCTTTTTAATTAATGTCGTGTCAAATATATTATACTTATAATATTTATGAAGTATAATGTGCAATGTCTGCAGTATGTATAATATGTATTATTTTATTCGCTTTACCTCGTTTTTTATTTTGTAAAATATTTAGTTTATACGTCATTATTATTATACATTTTTGTCTGTGCTACCTATTATATACATTTAACGTTAAGCCATTATACTTATACATTAAACTATAGACACATACCTATTTGGACATTATTTTATAAAATAAAAATAAATTTTTACCAACAAAAACGTGCGTTATCAATTTTTATTAAAATACCACCCAATGGCCAACAATAAAAGTATTCTCATTGAACAGCCTGTATAAGTATATATAGTATAACAATGTATTCTTATTTAGTATAATCCCTGTGTATAATCTACAGAGACTTGATAAAAATACAGACTGTATCTATGTCTTCTCTAACATTCCGAAACGTTTAAACCAAGGTGGCAGATACACCTTGATTCAAACAATTCATTTTTCTACCGTTCTACAAATTCATGTTGTCGAACAACTACTTATCCAATATCGTAATCGTTATCCGTCAACAACCGAAAATTTGTTGGTCTCTCCTATATACGTGTTAAATCTTAAATATAATATAATATTTTGATTATATTTTTGTCAGACATGAATACGAATCAAAGAATATGCGTTTTGGGATCTGGAAAATGGTACGTATATATTTCAATAATGTTAACGTTTACTGTTTAAATAAACAACTTACAAGTTTGATTATACTCGATAATTTTTTTCTTAACGTTTAAAAATTAAAATTTATGGTACTTACCAACACGTATTATTTGGGTCGATGGTGTTCGAGCGTTTTTTTTTCTCTATATCTGAATATTATCATGTATTCTAATGCGCATATTATATCAATAATAGCAAACGAACATGAACATACTCCATATTCCATATATAATATTATATAGTTATGCAATGTGTATATTATCCCGAATTCAATTAATTGTAATAATGTATTTAGGAGTACTACGATTGCAAGAATCATTGGTAAGAATGCAGCTCGTGTTGAATCGTTTAATTCTGAAGTGAAAATGTGGGTATACGAGGAAATTATACATGGTAAAAAATTAACCGACATCATGAACACCACGCATGAAAACGTGAAGTATTTACCGGGAAAAAAACTTCCTGAAAACTTAGTAAATATTACATTTTCATATAGATGTACCTGAACAATTATAACGCGAATATAATTTTTTTTTTATATTCCTCCATATTCTTGATTAAAATTTTATCTTTAAAAGTATATTTTACATAAATATACCTACCTAAGATGTATTTTTTATTTATTTATTTTTTTTTTTTTTACCATCATTTTATTTTCTATTTCATAGAAAAACTTCTAAAATCTACCAATAAACCATATAGGTATGATATGTGTGTGTGTGTTTTTTTTTTTTTTTAGATTGCTATACCTGATGTCATTGAAGCAACTAAAAGAGCCGATATTTTAGTATTTGTAGTTCCTCCTGAAGTTGTACCGATAATATGTTCTAAACTTGAAGGTTTAGTAAAACCAACCGCAGTGGGGTTCTCCTTAATTAAAGTATATTTTTATAGTTTTGTAGTAATTAAAACTATATTACAAAGCATAATATATATTATTATTATATAAATTAATAAAATATAATAATAATGTTTATTATCCGTAAGTGTAATTTAATATTTTAGATTCTGAGCGAATCGAAGAATGTATTGGTTTTACATAATGATGTGTCTTTTGTTTTTTTGTTTTTATGTCTGTAGACACTTTTACTACCTGAAATAATGCTCCAATTTTCACGAATAGTAATATAGTATATGTTTCCGATTGAAAATTGGATGTAGTTTGTACTTTATTTAGGTCAATTTTCGAATTTCTCAAAATTGACCCTCCTATGAGACAGAAAAAACGACATTTTTCCTTCGACGAATTTGACTCATCATATGATTATAATAGTAACCATAGTGATAATAAAATTATTATATTAGCAACCATCTAAAAACAAAAATATTTCCATTGTAACTTTCATAATAGTTGTTTGAGCACCTCCCGGGGTTGGGCCTATCACTTTTTCCTATTATATTTCAATATTTTACAATAATAATAAATAAAATTGACAAAAATTTTATGATATGAGCATTTATATTGAACTTAGAGACTTGAAAATTGTATAGGATGTTCATTTATGTACTATATGTGTATCTACTATCTATATGGTCCTTATATTTGTGATAAAATTTTGCGTTTTAAATAATTAATAAAAAAATGTCAAAATTTTTATCAATACCTACATTATCTGACTGAACTTCCCTCAGAATCGTTTTTTTGAATGCAATGATTTATCATTAAATTCAAATTCTAACTAAAATTAAACACTATGATTTGCACACCTATCTCCTTGTAGCAGGTATATACCTTCCTTTTTTCTTTTTTTTTTTAAGGGTTTCTGTGTGTCGACTGATGGAAATGTGAATCTAATTTCACAAATAATTGAAAAAGAATTGCAAATTAGAGTTTGTGTGATGATGGGTGCTAATTTAGCCGATGAAGTTGCCGATGAAAAATTCAGCGAAACCACAATTGGTAAATTTATACTTGTATAAATATTATAATAATTTAAATTATTTGACAAAATTTTATAATTATATAATTTTATAAGGAAGCCGAGATAAAAAAATTGGTAAACTTCTCAAACAATTAATTGAGACAGATTATTTTCATGTTACTGTTGTTGATGATGTCGAAACCGTCGAAGTTTGTGGAGCGTTAAAAGTATGCAATATATGCACATTAATATATTATACCAATTAAACCTATTAAACACATTATGACATTGACATTATATTTTAATACTTTTATGTAGGTTAGGTAATATTTATTTATTATAAATTTGTAAGTATTATTTTACACAAATATTAATTATTATTATGGAAATATAAGGACTACCTACTAATATATTGTGCGTATCATAGTAATTCACTAATAAGTAATAGGTATGTGCTTTTACTATTAAGTTTTTGTATTGTACAAATATGAAATTGAATTTTTGTCCAAAAAGATTTAATATCGCTCATATAGGATTTTATAACGTTCGTTCACTGATTTCACATTAAATTATCCATTTCTTTACACATAAAATTTTTTGAAAATTTATAATATTATTTATAAACTAATATTACATAAACCATTAGATAATGGTTAAATTTATTTAACAAAGAATATTAAACAATATTTGATATATTTATCAAATAATTTAGGAAGGATATCTAATTCACACATTATATGACATTATGATAATATGCTTATTATATATATATATGTCTATTTAGAAAAAAAGTGCATTAATATTTAATATTCAGATTGCTGCAGACACGATATGCAGAGAATACTAATAATACTGTATATATTACCATATAATTTTTTAGACACTCTATTTGATATTTATTTTCATATAATAATTTTTTAATATACGTTTTAAATGTTTTATTTAGGATGTCGTAGCGATTGGCACTGGTCTGGTCGATGGACTTAAATTAGGCGTCAATACTAAAGCCGCCATAATACGCATAGGATTCATAGAAATTATCAAATTCGTTGAACACTTTTACTCTGGTATTCATCTCGCTACGTTTTACGAATCGTGTGGCGTTGCTGACTTGGTGACCGCGTGCTATTTCGATTGCAATAGAATATTTGCCGAAATGTTTGTTACGTCTGACGAAAAAGTAAATTAAAAAAAAACAAAAAAAAACGAAAAAACGAAAAAACACGACTACCTTAATTATATACGATAAAACAATAATAATTTATTTTTTATTTCAAACACGTTTATCGAAATATGATTACAAAGTCGATGAACGAACTACAGGAAAACGAAACGTCGCTGCATGGGCAAACATTTCAAGGACCGATCACGGCCGCTTGCGTGGACATAATGATCAGAAAAAAAAATTTAGAACACATGTAATACAATACTATAAATAAATATTTAAAAAAAAAAAATCATACCTAATCGGGTACGAATATTAAACTGAGAGGCGCTTGTGACATTTCAGTTTTCCATTATTCACTACTATTCACAAGATCTGTATCGGGGAATTAATGCCGGAAGATTTAATAAAAGAAATTAAAATAAGTTCTAACATGTAAGTTACTCAATAAATCATAATATCTTTCTTGTTTTAAATATTGATAATTTACATATTTTTCTTTCGTTTTTTTTTTATAGAAGATTCGACATACGAAATTTAACCCAAATGACCTGAAATACAACGACGACCACAAGATCAATTTTTTTCTTTATTTCATACGTGCATAATTTGATATTATATTTAAACTATCTTAACGTACCTATGTACCTAATTAATTTTTGACTTTGAAAGAATTATCATCCAGACAGAATTATTGTAATGCTATAGAAATCATCAATAAATTATTATTATTATTAAATGATTTATTAGTTTATTAGGTATTTATTTTACTATAGTGCTGCCAGCGAAACTAGAAGCTTGACGGTCACGCTCCTGGTGACCGTTTTTTATCGTGGATACGAAGAATGCTTTCCCGCGTAAAATAATACAGCAGATGGTTTAATAGTTAGATGTGTGTAATTAAAATCTACAGGTATTCGTCATGCAACGGTCACACAATAGTTAAACAACCTTCGGAGGGTACTACTATTTTCCCTCCAAATTGTATTTAATTTTTAAACGACACTACCTACGTATCAACGCATTTTTCTATCTGGTTATTTACAATAGAATGAGAACCACTATAAAAAAAAAATATATATTCATTTCGAAAAAAAGATGGCGCAGTTGCACAAACAACCAAAATATTTAGAACCCCTGGTTTTCACGAAAGCTGCCACTTTATAGGTGCGTGACCATTAAGCTTCTAGTTTCGCTGGCCGCACTATAAATATTGTTTAAAAGTTAAGTTTAGGAAGTAGGAATGCATAGATCATGAATTGGATATAGATGGTATTCTGAGGGATGGTTTTTCTCTATTCTTAATAGATTTTCCAATCATAAGGAAAAATTGAGAAAAAATGTAACACCTTTATCCCTTCCATCAGTTTGTCTTTTTTTTTTTTTTAATAGAACCCTTTTGGTATTTATAAAATAGCATTTAGTTTACAAAAACAAGATAAGTCTTTTATTTTTATTAGGTTGATTTTCCTTTATTTTTGGAAGTCCTTAATTATATATTATTCTATATTACTATATAGTAAGGAGTTGGTCCCCTTAATACTTCTATGTAACATAATATGTATCAATAAATAAATAAATTAATTAACATAATATAATTAGGTACCTAACATTTTATTTAAATCGATCAATGTGCTAAAATGTGTAAATAATATTATTACAATTTTTATATAAAAATAGGTAGGTACCTACATATATAATGATTTTAAAACTTTTGTTAATTTTAATATTCTATAAAATATAACATAATACGAATATTATTCAAATTTGAACAACATTTTAATAAGTTTAAATAAAAATTAAATGTAAATCTTGTAAGTTGTAATGAACATTGAACATAATATTGTATTCAAATTTAAAATCGGCCTTCGGGTGAATGGTGGCGTACTCTGGTGAGAACATCTGAACTATCAATCTGTCGTAATTTTTGGCGTCATTATCAAAGCGTTGAAAGTACAAAAGCGGCGTCACCTTATCTTTTCGACATCGTGGTTCGTGGTATACACGGTCGTTGTACAAACAACTACCGTAGTTAGGTATATATTGTTCAGTGCTCTTATCACACGACAAGACTGATAGAGCAAAAACAGTTGTGATTTAAACTTGGTGGATTATTAAATGTTATTTTTGAATTCTTGATTTGATACATCAGCTTTCACGTGTATTCTTGAATATTTCTACTTTGTTATAGTTAAATACAATAATATACACTTAAAATTAGATTATTTAAATAGAAAAAAAATATAATTTATACCTACATGGCTACATTAATGTGAGGTTATTATTCTGTTAAAAACCTTTTGTACTTAAGAATAGGATTTTTTTACTGAAAAATTTTTCGAATTTATGCACTCATTAATAATGTCAACAATATCTTTGAGATCCAAAAGAAATTTAAGCGAGAAAATTGAAAATAATGGATTACAAGTAAAAAAAAGAAAACATATAACAGTACAATCCGAAAATTCTGAAAACAATTCCACCGATTGGAAACCACCCGATTGGGAGAGAACAATTGACAATATAAGAAGAATGCGTCAAGATAATACAGCACCCGTGGATAAAATGGGGTGCGATAAAACTGCCGATTTAAATGAACCACCAGAAGTAAATATATTTATGTAATAATTAACTACTTATACCTAATAAAAAAATTATACTTTTTTTTTTAAATTGTTTAATCTTTCATGATTTGGTCTGTTGTAATGAACATTTCCTAAGTATTTATGTTAGTTTTATCGAGAAACTGATAATTTTAGTAATGCAAAAGATATACCTACATTAATGAAAATCAATTTATTTTATATATAAAAAACACTTGTGGCATAATATTATAATAGTAATAAAATAACTAATAAAAGACATTATTTATATTCAAAAATATTTAATTTTATTTAATAACAAATTACTATTCTATTATAAATATTTCTGTTCAATAAAACAACTTTAAAGTTAGAGAATTCTGAAGTTTCATTTATATATTATTACAACACCAGTCTATATAATATAAGCAAAACATGTTTATAAATTTAATAAACAATAAGTTTACAATCGAATAACAGAAGTAGATATTACCAAAAATGTTCATTACAATAATTTTATTCATTATGAATATAAAATGTAATTAAAAAAATTATTTAACTTGCTATAACATTATAGGTAATTCGATATCAATATCTAATTTCCTTGATGTTATCCAGTCAAACAAAAGATGAAGTTAATTATTCAGCTATGCATCGTTTAAAACTACATGGTTTGACCATAGATAATATTTTGGAAACCTCGGATGAACTACTGGGAAAATTAATTTATCCTGTTGGATTTTGGAACGTAATAATTTTATATATTATATATTTTAATTTGTGTTCATAATATCTTTATAATAAATTTAAATTATTTTATTTTTGCTACTATAGAGAAAAGTTGAGTACATCAAACGTACTTCCCGCATATTAAAGGATACATATAATGGAGATATACCAAACACAATAGAAGACCTGTGTAAGTTACCTGGTGTAGGTCCCAAGATGGCGCATTTGTGTATGAGTTGTGCCTGGAATGAAGTAACTGGAATTGGTAAAGTACTTACATTTGTAATAATTTATTTAATACTGATAACATAATACATTTACAGGGGTGGATACACATGTACATAGAATAAGTAATAGATTGGGTTGGTTAAAGAAAACCACTAGAACACCAGAAGCTACACGTAAAGAATTAGAGTCTTGGTTGCCTAAAGAACTTTGGCGCGAAGTTAATCATATGTTGGTAGGCTTTGGACAGACTATATGTAAACCTATAGGTCCAAAATGTGTTTCATGTTTAAACAAGCTCACTTGTCCATTTGTTTTATCAAACAGCTCGCCAAAAAAATAAAGAAAAATATGTTTATTATTATTTACATCTCATTGTATATTGATCTCATTGATATTTTCTAATTTCTTTAATTTTTATGGCTAAAATTTGAAACAACTTTGTATTGTTGTTAATCATATAAATTGTTTTGTTTATATTATTTTGCCATATTTTGTTTGTATTATAACGAATCCTTTTTTTTTTTTATATATATATATAAAAGTTAAAGTTAAATATTAGAAATCAAATAAAACAGAATTGTATTAATATACTTCTTTTATTACCTACTTTATATTTTCTTATAAGTTTTTTTCACTTGTATAAAATTATATAATATATAATAATAAATATATGTAATTACCTATTAAAAAAATGATTTTTTATTCAATCTGTTAAAATTTTAAATATTTATAAAATGGGCGTACCATGATATGATTAACTAATTTTATAAATATTTAGTTTTTAATATCAAAATAATAGTCTCATAGGTACTTCAAAATGTATTATTCATAATTTTCTGTTTTCATATTTTAATGTAATATCAAAATAAGTCTTGAAATAATTGTAAAATTTAGTTTTGTTATTTGGATAGATTACAATATTAATATTGTCCAGTAGGTATATTAGTGTTCATTTATATTTATTTCCATTGTTCATTGAAAAATGGTAATATTGATAATCAAATTTTAGTAAAAATTGTCAAATAACTGAAAATGACATTAGAAATATGAAATATCAAAGACTTTTTTTTTTATTCCATTAACAATGCATATTGTAATAAATTCGTAACAAAACAAGTTTAAAACTTTCACTTGAAAACGTGTGACATAGTATGTTAATTTTAATTGAATTATACATTCTTGTAGAGTTCTACTAACACTTCATCTTCACTATACTTTTTTTTAATTCAAACAATTCATCAATTATTTAATATTTTAATATTAGTATTATAATATGATTTATAATATTAAAATTAAATTTTTATTTTATGTAATTTTATGTTTTTTTTTTTTTTTACTATTTTTATGCTATTATAAGTGATATATTATTTTAATCAAAGTTAATTCAATAGGTACAGAATTATAATTAATTATTAAATGTTGATTTTTTTTTTGGAAAATATCTTACTAGGGACACTAGGGGAAAAATATCAAATATGTTTGATGAGCCTGTTGTAATGAAGTGCAATGCTGTTGGTATTGTTAAAGGAGACAGTACTGTCACAATATCACTATCGTATGATTGTCATGCAAAGAATACGGTTTACACGTAATTATAAAGTATTGTGATAGGGGCAGTAGCAGTACAGACTACAGATAAGTTTTTTTATTTTTAACTTAATTTTTATTTATTTCATTTTATTGTTATTTAACAATTAAATAACTTTCTCATCTCTAAATTAAATATCTGATTCATATATTATTTGACGTGTACAGTTGATTTCTATACCGAAAGAATCACTTGAGCATTTTCAAAACAATCGAAATAATCGATTGAATATAACAATTGAATATTTCGAGTGATTCCTCTAAATTGTTCCCATCACTAGTTTAGGGTTCTTATGGAAGCCAATCAGATGGAGGGATTTTAGCCAAATCAAATTTAATGAAAGCAATTGAAAATAATAAATTGAATATTCCTCATGAAAGTGTGAAAGGTTAATTTTAATAAACCAGTATTTTTCCATGTCTCTACCAGGATTTATAAAATATCGGGACCGTGTATTGAAAACTGGTAGTGTTCCGGTGAAAACGGGACAAATGATAACCCTAATAAATAAACGATATACAATAAAAATTATTTCAAGACATTATTGTATTATAAATTTGCAGATTTCTGACAAAATAATTTTAAAAATTAAGAAAAGTATAAATTAGATAAGCATATTAGTATTTTATATAACTTTAGTTACTAATAATGTTTAGATTATACAATTATTTTATGTCCATAAGCATATTAATATCTAAATTAATTCAGATTTATTTAGTTGAAAAATTTGTCTTTAGTTATCCATAAATGCATTCTAAATTTTATATTATTAATTTTTATTTATAGATGACTATATTTAGTTAACTAAAATTAAAATCTGTAATATCACTGAATAAACATTTTTATCTCAAATAACAAACAAACAATAATAATTAACAATAATTTTATATTTTCAAACAGTTTATGTTAAATTATAAATTTTATTAAACAAATAATTATTTAATTCAAATAAATGAAATATGTTTACTTAATTCATAGCTACATTTTTATCTTTACCCTTAATGTGGTATAATAATTTCAAAATAGTGCTAGGTGTAATTCCGGGAATACGACTTGCAGCTCCAATCTGGAAATATGAACACATTAAATATATATTTTTGCAAGTAATATATTTTTATTAATACATACAGTTAATGGTTGGATATACATCAACTTTTCAATTTCTTCTTTTGATAAACTGAGTGACATACTAAAAATTAAATAAACAATTATACAATATTTACTATTATGATTATTAATGGGATATTATAATTATAATATTATACTGTGTATAATCAGTATCTGAAGGTATAAGTAATGATTGATCCAGTTCCACGCGGTCTATGTCATCTTGTTGTTCAAGAATAGACGCTTGATACAAAGCTTCAATTTTTAATCGATTCCTGATATTATTATTCTGAAACTTATGACCAAATTTATCAGGAAGTATAGTTTCTAATTGTTGTAATGATACACCTAATGTAGATAATCCCAAAATTTCATAAGCACTGCAATATATCAACCAAAAATTAAACAATATTGATTATATATTATTCAAATTATAAATTAAAAATTAATATGTATACAAACGTTTTTGATTCAGGATTTTTAGATACTTTCAATCCTAAAGACTTATTCCATTTATGCATTGATTGGGATACTGAACATAATAATTTTATACCATTTTCTAAATCAGAACGGATTTTTAATGTTTGGTTATAACGCTTCTTACTAACACATCCAATATTATAACCTATACATAATTATATTACAACATTATTATTTTTAAATCATTAAAAATATACCTTTATGTGTCAATCGTATATCTGCATTATCAGGTCTAAGATGCAATCGAAACTCTGCTCGGCTAGTAAACATTCGGTAAGGTTCATCTGTACCTCTTGTAGTTAAATCATCTACAAGAACACCAATATATGCTTCAGTTCTACTTAGTATGAGACTGTTTTTGTTTAAAGACTGAAAATTATATTACATATTTAATGAATCACAATCTTTTAAAATATTCAATTGGTACTCACTTTGGCACCAGCATTTATTCCAGCTAATATGCCTTGAGCTGCTGCCTCCTCATAGCCAGTTGTACCATTTATTTGTCCAGCAAAAAACAATCCTCCAATTTTTTTTGTTTCTAATGTAGGATATAGTTCTCTTGGATCCACATAATCATACTGTACTCCATACCCTGAATATTACTAGTTAATAACATTTTTGAACCTAAGATAACTTAACATACTTTACCATATTGAGTGATATTTGCATTTTGTAATCCATCAATACTTCTAATCATTTTTATTTGTAATTCTTCAGGTAATGTACATGAAAGTCCATTTGGATAAATTATATTACTTTCAAAACCTTCTTCTTCAAGCCATATTTGGTGATTTCTGTCACGAAACCTATACAAATTGTTAACTAGTATTTGTATATTATTTACTATTATTTCTTAAAATTAAAAAAATGTTAAAATTTGTTTATAACAATTAAGATTAATCACTTGAGAGATTTGGATTCGATTGAAGGACAATAACGTGGACCTTTTACTTCCTCTTGAACATGTTTATTTACACTCAAATTATCAAGTACAATTTGCTGAACTTTACTATTAGTGTATGTTATATAAGTTTTTATTTGATCTTTAGGCTATATAAAATCATATAAAAATCAATAATTTTAATATAATATTATAAATTTATAGTATATTTAATATTTACATCTAGCCAAACTGCATCATTCATAAATGAAAATGGTATTGGTATGTCATCACCATCCTGAAAATTTAAATTTGAAAAATCAATAGATTTTTTCTCAATCCGTGGTGGTGTACCTGTTTTCATTCTTCCTGTTATAAAGTTCAATCTTTTCAAAGTATTGGCTAAGTTAATGGAAGATTTAGAATTGATTCTACCACCTGGTTTGACATTTAATCCACTGAACATTTGACCATTTAAAAATGTTCCAGTAGTTAATACAATACATTTAGTTTTTAATAAGGTTCCATTTTCTATGAATAATTAAAATATAATAATACTTTTAAATAATTAAATATCAAATTTACCATATACCTAATAACACTCCTGTACATTTATTATTATTATCTAACAAAATATCATCTACAGATCCTTCAATAACATTGAGATTTGGAGTATTTTTGAATAGTGCTTCTTGCATATAGTTTTTATATAGTTTTCTGTCTATCTGTGCTCTTAAACCCCATACAGCTGGTCCTTTACTACGATTTAAAACCTGTAATTGATATTATATTATTATCAAATTTAGTATATAAGTAAATAAATATAGCAATATAATAGGCATTTACTTATAAAAAATACTAAAAATTAATTTGAATAATTCAATATTTATTTTTAATACAATGCAATTAGTATATAATAGTATAATAAAATTCTAGAAAAATATGTAAATTTTTTTGTTTCTTAATTTTTATCTTATTTTAATATTTAAATATGAGATAATTGGCATTACCTAATTAACAATTATAATAATTATAAGTTAATTCTCATTTGAATTTAATTAGTTAAATAGTTTAGTTATTGACTACCAAATATTGTTATTTAAAATAATTTTTTTTTTATAAAATTGTATTTTTAACAAATCTAGATGATTTTCAGATAAGTATTTTAATATATTTCTTATAATGTAACATGAATTTAATTATTACTTTATAATGGATGCCAGAAATATCACATATTTTAGCACAAAGTCCATCTAATGCATCAATTTCTCTCATTAAATGCCCCTTTCCAATACCACCAAATGACGGATTGCATGACATTTCTCCTAAAAAAAAAAAATCAAATATGATTTGGATAGTAATATTTGTATATACTTATAATCATACCAACTGTTGATTTTTTATGTGTTATTAACAACGTAGATGCTCCCATTCTGGCAGAAGCTGAACATGCTTCAGCGCCCGCATGCCCACCGCCTACAACGATCACATCATATTGCTGTGAACAATGGCAGTAGTACTTTTTTGAAATGAATGAACGAGTATGTATCAACAATAAACACCTCAAATGTTTTATACACTTGTCAAACATGGCGTTAAAACAATATTAAAACATTTTTTCAAAGGATCAAGTTTCTAACTCCTCTTTTTAAATCTATTTAATATTTTTATTCACAAATATTAGTGATAAAGTATGCAATAAGTAAATAAAAAACTGACTACGTTAAAAGTAAAATATATATTATTAAATTATTGTATAATTTAAAATTTGTTTTGGTTATTCATTAGACTTTATATTTTAGAACTTCAGAAGACAAATGAGAAAAGACAATAAAATATAAATTAATATTATTTAAATATTTATTATTCATATAAAAATAAATAATAAATATCAATGGAACATATTTATTATTTATAATTATAATTATAATATTGTTTTCACCTTGCCGGTACCTTTGAATGTTTGAAGTTTGAACATAAATTAAATAAGATAGTACTATCTTAATTTGTAATCGTTATCATAATTTTGTCTTTCATTATCATTTTTCTTTCATTATCATTATCAAGTATTTATGTGATTTTTAATTTTTATGTAATTTACCTTTGTTTCGGCATAAACAGGGGCGTAGCGAAGAAATTATTTAAGGGGGTAGCCAAGTCGATTTGGCCGACTTACTTCACAAAAACCAATATTCAAAAAATGGTTTATAAATATGTATGAATTATTCAATTTTTTTATTTCTATATATTTTAAATATTTACAAAAATACATTTTCTTAATGTTGATTCTGAGCGAAGAATGTATTGGTTTTACAATTATGTATGAATTTTTTATTTTTCATTGTGTAGACACTTTTATTACTCGAATTAATGCTCCGATTTTCACGAATAGCATATGTTTCCGGTTGGAATATGTATTTGGTACTTTATCTAGATCATTTTTCGAATTCCTCAAAATTTACCCTAAACCGACAAGCGGTAGAAAAAACGATGAAAAAATGTCGAAAAACGTCATTTTTCACGACAACTGAAATTTTGACGAATTCAATTTCAATATTTCACGATAACTCGGGCAATTTTGAAGATAGAGACTTGAAAATTGTTTTGGGTGTTCACAATAGCTACTATATGTGTATATATTTGGTAAAATTTTGGAACCATTAATTTAATTTTAATTTTTCTCTAAAATATAGGACTTTGAATATTTCGTAAACTTCTCGTTTTTATGTGTATAATGTTTGATAAAATTTACAATTTTGGGCATTTAAATTTTACTGAAGTATACATACATATTATTTAACATATCAAAATATTAGAAAAATCCCTTGTCTCAATTTTTTTTTTTTAAGCTGTTTAAAGTTGAATTTTTAGTTTTTCCTTTTTGTGTTTTTGTTATTATGTCTGAACTCTGAAGACACCTTTACTACCCGAAATAATGCTTCAATTTTTACAAATAGCAAGTTTCCGGTTGAAAAGTGGATGTAGTTAGTATTTTATTTAGGTCATTTTTCGAATTTCTCAAAATTGACTCAAATCTCAAAGCGATAGAAAAAACAATCAAAGAATGACGAAAAAAAGTTCACGAAAACTGAAATTTCAACGAATTCGATTTAGATTACTTACAACAACCACAGACTATATATTATATTGTGTATATACTGTATATAGATTATTGTGTCAAAAACATCACCTTTCGAATTATTATTTATATGTTGAAAGATTTGCGAAACACTGATTTGCATATTTTATGCCGTGAACTGTGCAATATAGGCATCTCATTATACATCTATTCGATTTTTCTGGTTCTCTTATCAATAATTTAGGTTCACATGTTATCACGTTTTATCAATGATTCACAACACGGTCTTATCTTTTGCAACACGAGTCACAATTCACAAATTAAATTTATTAAAAAAATAAAAACTAATCGTCATTATTTTGTCTTTTTAATCGTTCAAGTATTTCGTTTTCATAAGCTAATTTTAGGTGTATTATGAATTAAAGTTTAGACGAATAATATAAAAAATTACAAACCAGCTTTCAATTCTACCAAAATATAGGTAAGTATCGAATTATTCGAATAGTTATTAGTTTAAAAATTAATATTATTAAAATTATAAATTAAATCTATATACGAAGTACTTATTTAGAATAATAGTATTAAATTGATTATTATTCACTTCAAATTATTAATCACAACTCGCAAGTTTCAATGTCATAACAAAATAGTATGTGTCAATGTCTTATCTACACTTTTCAAATTAAAATATCTTTGTTAGATGTTTTGTAATTTTGAGGTTTATTTTTACAATTTCACAATAAAATATGTATAATTTCTGGTCGTTAATATTGTGCAAGTCTGTGTTCGTCTTTTGGTCTTCTACAAATATGATCTGCTTAGGGTTACCATATTTTATTTAGCAAAAACCGGGACAAACTTTTTTTAATTTTTTTTTTTCATTGATTTCTAATTATACAATATAATTTTTAATACACATTATATAGATAATAATATATGACACTTTAAAAATTAAAGAATACATAATAAAATATACAATTTTTAATCTGTGTCCGATGTGTTCTTCGTCGGCATAAAAGTTTGTGTTGTTTGATACTTAATATTTTATAATATGATTATGTATTAATACTGCAGTTTCTCCAGGTAAATTGGAAAATTCAAGAATTTTGTTTTTACGCCTGCAGTGGTCGAAAAATAACGAACAATTACAGGAACTAACTTAATAGCTTTATGATTTGATAATTATCTCAGATCTTACTTGTTACTTTTTTCATCAAATGTCTAATAAAAGACACTTATAATTAATTAAAGTCTCATTCCGGGACAATATGCTGTCCCGAAACACATTATCGGGAAACCGGGACGTCATACTCAAAACCGGTACTGTCCCGGCCAAACCGGGACGTATGGCAACCCTAGATCTGCTATCAATACTCTCAGTCGTTTCATCTGTTTGTTTGCCTTGTCTCTGCATTACTCTATTTTATAATATTGCCTGCTATTGTTTTAGAAATCTAATCTCTAATTTTAATATTATATTGGTGATTATTTCCAGACAACAAAATAATTAAATATTACATATTATTACAATAATCATTTTACATAAAATACGTTGTACTTCGAATATACTTCACATAACAGGGTTATACTTATAAATATAATCTCCAGACTTAACAATAACCAAACTATTAAATATTATAGTAATTTGTGTATATAATACATATTATAATATATACTTGGAATATTATTATTTCATAGTTGCTAGTCTAAATATAATTCCATGAACTATATCCGTTTTTATTAATATATTTATTATATAATATTGAGAGTTCACAACAATAGGTATAAAACTTGTCATAATACACAGGACAATAGTTAAATAAATAATTATTAATATAAATTTGAAATATCAAAATCATATATTTAAAACTATTTTACGAGGTTTCTGTGTCTGGATGATATGATGTCTACTATGCTTTTACATGTTATTTATTTCCAAAGATTTTATTATTGTAATTACCTACCTACTATTGTTATTATACAGATTATAATTGTTTTTTGCTCAATTAGGTAATTGAAAATTAATTAATACCTAAAAATACATTTTTCATTCAATTTGTTTTTATGTAAATACAAAATGATCCAAAAGATAAAAAATAATGTATTAAATAATAAATATAAATACCTAGAGCATGCATGTCAAACACGCAGCCTATGGGCCGCATACAGCACATGGCTGATTTTTTTGTGGCCGTGGCTACTAATATTAATGGACAAAATAAAAAAATTACAACATATTTATTTTATGTCACAACCAAGACCGTTGCTAGATTTTTTTTGGGGGGTATTAAATTTTGAAAAGAATGAAAATGTTCATTTTTTTTAAATTTATACTGTACTTTATGTGTTTGTAAAGAATAATAAAATTGAAAAATTTGTATAAAATATTTTTTTTTTTTTTTATTAAAATATGTTTGTAGCCCGCATAGATAACTATTCAATATATTTGGCCCACTTGATACTTTGAGTTTGACATGCATGACCTAGGGTAATTTAAATTTAATTAACAAGAATTAAATATACCAATACCATAATATTAGAAATAAAAATAAATATTAACATAAGAATAGTATTTTTGATAAATTTATCAAACATAGACCTGTCCAAACTTCAAGTAGTAGGCATACAATAATATTTTTATTGCAAATTTGTATTTAGTCAGCTACATAATAAAAATTGTTTTATTATAATCATGTGCATCAATAATGATGCATCATATCACAAAATACTATTTCATTAGTACCTAAATATAAATTATCAATTTATCAATATTGCATAAAGTTTATTTATGTTAGTTTGACATCTTATTCCCTTTAATCAATTTAATCCTTTAATTATCTGGATAGTATAATCATCTGTTATAAGGTTGAGATGATTATTGGCTAATTAGAACATTAAGCTTAATTAAAGTTAATTAAATAATGCTCCAAAGTTAAAATTCCACTATATGTAATAATTGTAGCATTTGTAGCTATCTGTTATGACAGTACATGTACTCGTATAATCGTATACTGATATCATAGTTATTGTCATTTCTAATTATGATTATTGTTAATTTTTTAATTTTTATACCATTTTTAATTTGCCACTTATTTATTACTAGGTTAATCAATTTTGCTCGTCATGTTTATATGTGATATATGTGGCAGTGATTTCACTTTAAAGCAGAATCTTAGACGACATATGAAAATCATACATAAATTAACTATAGAACGTTATATAAACAAGGATGCTGAACATAAATGTTATAGATGTAAACATTCATTTGTTAATATAAGTTCACTTAGACGACATGAAAAGTTGAAACATAAAAATGATTTTATTAAAAGTTTTCCAAAAACTAAGTATGTATCATACAGAGTACTTCAGTTCTATTTACTCATTGTAATAATATATTTAAATATAATAATTAAGATTTTTGAATGCCATTTTGTTTAGGTAACTGAATATTGAGCTGAATATAATATTTATATTACATTTCTAAATTTCATCATATAATAAAAAAATATAAAAAATAACTTTTTATTTTATAAGGGTTGTGGAACTTGAAGATTATTTATTTGTTAAGCATTCAAAAATCTTAATTTTTCACACGGAGATATTACAATGAGTAAATAGATCTAGAATACTATTTATTGAATTATATTATTTTTCATTCAAATATGTTATTTAAAATTAAATTTTAAAATAAAACAATATTGGAATAATTTTAATTAATCGTTATCTTATATATATATATATATATATTGTATAATTTTACTACTGTAATTTATATTTTCAGATCTGTAAAATGTATAATATTTGAACCAAGTAACTTAGAAGAGTATCCATTATTACAGGTACTATTTTAATTTGTAAAAATGTAATGTTAAATTGCTAAATAATATTATTTTTATATTGTTATTTTAAAATTATAATTTAACTTATTCTATCAATATAATAATTATAGAAATAATAAAATTTCATAAAAGAATCACTTCTGATGTTAATTTATGAATATTTCACAAAATGTCATTGAATAAGAAATTCAATATTATAAAAACTTAAAACACTTATAATATATATAAATTATATATTAATTATATAAATGTATACATTTATCAAAATATGTTTTCTAAAAAGTTCACGAAGAAATAAGTTTGTGTCTTTCTTTAAATTTGATAATTGTTTAAATTTAACTAAAGTATCATAATTATTAAAATTTTATGTGATTATGACTATTGAATATATGAATATAGGAAAACATAACAGCATGATATATTAATATATAAAATATATAATACGGGTACTTATCAGTATTGTGTCTACTGTATATTGGACTACTAACAGTTATGACTTATGACACTTATCTCTCCACTGTTTGATATTGTCAATTTATTTTACAAATAAATAAAATCAATGATTTATATTGTAAAACTACTTTGAATAAGTAATAGGAAATGCTAAAGATTTTAAAGATTTAAAATATAAAAAGTGCAAATAAACCATTGGTGTAATATTAAATACCAATAGGTTAGGAATACATTAGGTTTCAATATTAATACAAACATATAAGAATTTTAAACCATATAATTTAAATTTACGAACATTGGTAATCACAACCATAAGTGCCAAATTACTTCTATTATAAGTTTAAGTTATCATCTATATTTTTATTTTTTAACTATGTTATGTATTTTGAAATTTTCAAACTAATTTCATTAAATTAATATAAAAAATATTAAATTTAATAATTATTTATTTTCTTTGAAATAGATTACTTATTATTTAATTATATTCTTTTATAATTTATTATTTTATCAGTTATCAATATTTTTACTAATTTATGAACATTAAATTTATTATATTCACCACTTATTAATTTAAATAAAATGATATCTATATTTTTTACAATAAAATAAAAAAATATTTATTTACTTTCATTAAATAAAAAAAAAAAATTATCACACATACATATTAAAAGATAATTCTTAACTAATTAATTTTTGTATTTTACATATTTCTATATCACCACTATATTAAATTTCTTTATTCTAGAAATTAATACCTGATGGTTATATTTACAAAGTCAGTTGTATGAAAAATGTAGCATTGAATAAGTTCAAAGCAACATTTGAAATTGCGGATTGTTGTGAAGATACATTTTTAACTTGGTTATTAGAATTGGAAAAAAAATCTAAAACTACCTATAAACTTGAATCATTTACTGAGTCATTTGATCTAAATATTGAATCTTATGTAAATATTAAATAAGTATAATAATATAAGTAATGTTCTATTGATTAATACTTATAATAATAATTAATTGAAAATTGTTTTTAGAAAATTTTTAGGTGTGTTCATAATACATTTCCTAGTAAAAACATCACACTACATCCAATGCATACAGAATGCCCTGCTACTCTAACAGTAAGAATACAAAAATCCGTTGAAGCTTTGTAAGTGATTACAATTTTTTATTTGACAAAATTAAATATTAAAGTTTAAATAAAAAAATAATTTATGTTTTTTAGATCTTTAAAAAGTACAAGAGCTGATAATGTAGTGTTGATCCAGCTCAAAGCAATTGTGACATTACATCATTATCATAATCATATTACATTTGAATCTGAAAAAATAAATTTATGTTCAAATGAAAAGGAGAAACAAGCAGATAATAAAACAGAAAATAATTTAAATAAGGCACAAACTATTACATTCTACAGTCCAGACATTACATTGTTTACTTCACAATTATTAAATGAAAATAATAGTACTGATGATAATGCAACAGAAATATTTGAACAGAATATTATACTATATAAACCAGAAAATAATACATTTTTATTAAGTGATAACTCTTGAATAAATATGTCTACAAAGAATGAGAATTTAGAATTATCTGAAGAATTTGGTAATTATACCTTAGTTGAACACATAAATACTAATCATTAATTGCATGATGATAACAATACTGAAATACGTCAGTTATTGTCTGATTATGAAAATGCCAATGATAAAATGTTACAACAATTTAAGTCAGATCCTACATATTTTACATCAGCAATTGAAACATATACATTATCTATGAAAAATTTCTTGATTTCTAAAGATGATTTATTAAACACATTAACTTCATTTGGAAAGCTACAAGAACAAGAATAACCGAAATAATAATGTTTGAACATTTTTTATGGTGAGCAATTTTTATTATTTAATCTTTAAATATATATTTGTACCAATCATTAAAAAAATTATGTTATATCAATAAAATTATAATGACTTACAGAATTATAGTAAAATATTAAATTAATATTTTTTTATTATAATATTAAATCATATTAAAACATTGTTATATTATTGAGAAATTTTATTTTTATAATATAAATTTAACTTAATTTGTATTCAGTTGTTAAAAAAAAACTTATAAATTATAACTATAAATGATCATTTTGAACTTTAATATTTACATATTTATAATAAATTAATATATTAATGATTAAATAATAACGAAAATAATTATCATTTTACATTTTGATATTATAATACAACAAACAAATAAATTGTTATCAGAATTATTAAAGTGATGTCATTTATTCTATTCTGTGATGATGTATTTAGGGGTGTTTTTAAAGGTTTCCTGGTGATATCTTTCCTTCAAAAGTATATTGATTTTGAATTTTTATAGACTTCACTTGTCCTCATTAATCACTTGAGAATTTACTGGATCTGGAGTTATTATTTATTTGTAAAGGTTATCACTTATTACACTTAATTATACTATTTTAACTATTTAAAATTAATATAAAACATTTATTAAATATTGTAGGTTAAAACTGGTAATCTAATATACTATTATTTATTTATTTCATATTTCTATTAACTAACAAATTACTTATTACATTAAGTTTATTAAAAATATAAATGAGATTTAACCATAATATTCCATAAATTATTATATTAATTTTGCTTTTTTACCATGTTTATTGTGTAATGATAGATTAAATAAGATTATAAGACATTAATATCAATATTAATAAATAAATATAATATTTAAAACCAATAATTATAAATTACCTATGTATTTTATTGTTTAAAATAAAAATAAATGTAGGTAATCATTCAATTAAAAGATTATTCATTATTGAATAATAATAATTTATTATTTAAAAGTATTGGTATAAAAATTATATCATTATTCATTACTTACCTATTCATTTTTATAACCATTTATAATTATATAATTAAAATAAATTATGAATTATAAAGTTATCTATATACCCATATATCTTTTAATAGAAATACATAACTACCAACGTTTAAATCTTATTTTGTTCTGTCTTAGTAAAATTATTAAAATCTCCTTTGGTATTGATATCTTTAATTCATTGAACAGTTATATAAATTGTAGTAATAACATTGTAGAACACAATAGACTTACCTCAATATTTTTGTAACATCTAGTATTTTAGTTGTTTGATAGCTAATGCCTAAATGGTAAAATTATGAACAAAATATACTCTAATGTTTATTTAGTGTTTTACATAAAAAAAAGGTGTTTGTGTATATAATTATAAAAATCTTATGATGTGTTTATAAAAACAATAATAGAAAATTGAAATATCGACTAAACTGAACACGGAATTATACTTTTAACGGTGTGTTTACAAGTGAGGTAAACAATTAAACAATATCCAAAGTAATATTATGATGGTTCATTGTTTACTATAATATTAATTGATATTTATAAATTTTATTTCTATAAGATAATTTCTATATTTAGTGGCAGATCAAATATATTTTCTTTAATTTTTCAAACAATAAGTAATTTTATATGAAAAAAAGGTGAAAAGACTTTAACCCCCAGAACACCCCCTAAATACGTCACTGATATATTCATTATATCAAAATATCTATAATGTATTTAACTGTCTGAATCATTATTTTTATTTATTAATATATACAATTTATTATTTAATAGGAGAATAATTTTTGGCATATAAAAATTTCTAAAAATAATTAAATTATAAGTTTTAATACACTGCTTTACATTAAATAAATACAATAATTAATTACAGTGGCATATTTACGTATAGCATAGATTAAATATACTATGCGTATAGGCAGTATAGGCACGTGCCTACAGCAATACATTTTGAGAGGTGGTACCTTTAAAAATGATATATTATATTTTCTTATTTGTCCTGGTGAACCCTCAATATATCCCACAATTAAATATATATATATTTGGTTTAGATTAAATTAAGTCAATATTTTAATAAATCGTTACACTATTAAGTTAACGAAGATGTATATTTTAAATCTAAAATTTTATTATAAATATGAGATATTATGATAGTGAACCATGTGATAGTGGGTGCTTAATTTTTATAATATTAATAATATAAAACTCATAAGAAATATTACATGTAATATTTTTTTTATACATCGTAGAATTATTTATTTTTATATTTCAGAAAATTAAATAATCAAAGAAACTTATATAATATAAATACAAATGTAATTTATTCATAATATTATATTATTTTATTAAATTATTAACAATAGGCAATTGTAGGTTTTGCCATTTTACATATATTTTATGACGGCCGCTTGACATCAGACTAATTCTTATCTAAAACTGTACTTATTGAAAATTGAAGATTAGAGGCATACCTGAAAAATTGAACAGTTTAGCATTACTTTCTATAAAGGGTAAAATAATAAACAAATTAAATTGCAATGATTTAATTGATAAGTTTGAAATAACTTAAAGTAGATACAAATTATAATCTAATTTATTCTCATGCAAGTACTTATAAGTAAAACACTTTTTACCTATAAAATCAGTATTTTATCAAATTATTGATTTTTTACGTAATCATTATTATTTTCTTTAAATGAAATATATTTGCCAATAAACTCATATTTTAATAATTTAAAATGGTTAATTTCTACAGGCGCTGAACGCGTAAAATATGCCACTGATTAATTAGCAAAGTGAACATTATTAAAATTAAAATTAATATTTGTAACTTTGTGAGTAATTTATATTATGTAATTTTATTATCTTTTTATTTAGGTTAAAATTTTTAAAATATAATTAAAGATTACATTACTATTAAATAACAACCTTTACTTAAGAACATTGTCGCTGAATTATAAAAATGATACCTACAATTGTAAATAAACATTAAATACATAAATTAATGATATGTATATTAAAAATACATGTTCTATCATATTTCATTTATTTTTCAAATTATTTCTCATTAATACCTTTTTATAATCACTTTAAATTTCAATATATAACAATGTAATAAAAAAATTTTTATAATTAAAAAGTACTATTTCCCATGCTTTTTTTTATATAAATGTATAATATTTTATATTATATTTTTTTATCAATTATGAAAATTATTTATTTAATATCTTCATAAAATAAAATTAAGATTATTCATTTTGATTAATTAAATTTAAAAAATCATTAATCTTGTATTTATTTCTAAATTTATAAAAATAAAATATTAATCTTAAAAAAAAAAAAAAACAATTTTGTTTCCAAACAGTAAACGTTAGTTTTGGCGCGTAAACCGAAGAAAATCATAAAAAAGCGCGCCAACATTTTATGTTGGCTACAATGTATGGTCTCATCCAATTGTGGAACTCGTTATTTCCACCAATCATATGATCCGTTATACGAGTAATTAGCCAATCAGTAGGCCTGTTACGTAGGATCTCGGTCGATCAATAACGTCGACCTCCGTTACAAACAATACAAACAAACAGACGCCATTGTGGATTTGTTGCTCCGTTTATTGTTTTGGTTTGATTCAGCTTTCAAAGACGCTTTGTGAAATTTTTTGTTCTGTCTACTAACTATTTGAAATTTGATCATCTGAATTAAAAAAAAGTAAGTATAAGTTGTTTAAAAGCTAATGTCAGTGTTTGTAATTAGTGTATACTACGTATTTCCCTGTTTAACAGTTTCAAAAGCCAATTTCAAATGCCATGTACAGTAGTCTGTAATACATATATACCATGTAATGCACATGTCGGCCATTACGTAGTATGAGAATTTCTTGTTATATCGGTATTTCATAAATATTAAAACATTGGTTTTCATTATTAAATGTTTTTTGATTATATTACTAGTCAATAGTCAAATCATAAAACTATTTTTAATATTCCCAAAACATCTTTAATAATTTAATAGGTATGATCTATATTTCTAAAATATAAATCTAATATTTGCCATCATTAGTAGAAATAGTAAAATAATACTTATCATTGATTATATTAATTTTTTTACTTTTGTAGATTTAACATGGCTCGTACTAAGCAGACTGCTCGTAAATCTACTGGAGGTAAAGCCCCCCGTAAACAATTGGCAACCAAAGCTGCACGTAAAAGTGCACCATCAACTGGAGGAGTAAAAAAACCCCATCGTTATCGTCCTGGTACTGTCGCTCTTCGTGAGATTCGTCGTTATCAGAAATCAACTGAATTGCTTATCCGTAAATTACCATTCCAACGTTTGGTCAGAGAAATTGCTCAGGATTTCAAGACAGACTTGCGTTTCCAAAGTGCAGCAATTGGAGCATTACAGGTTTGTATTGCATCTATGATATGTTATAGACAATTTTAAATTATAAATTGAATCTGAACACTATGTATTTACTTTTATTATATTTTTTTTTGCACATAGTTTTGATGTTATAATGAAATTATTTTTAATCGTAATACCACAAGTCTATCTTGATATTGAAATGGATTCAGTCTAGAAATTTAAGTAAAAGACTGCTAAAATAAATGATAAATTATTAATAAGTACCTATATAAGTATTTTTACATTGTTTCTCTTTTAATATTTGTAATTATTTACTTTTAATTATATTAGACCAAGAAAATTTACTATTATAGATTTAAATCTATATAATATTTCTTATATTTGATTTTAAAATTATGCTAATTTTAAATCTCTATAAATTAAAACGGATTTATAGATTTTTAAAACTTTCAATAATAAAACTGTTAAGAATTCTTTCAATATTAACTTAATAATTGATAGAATATGATTATTAATATACAAAATAATTTTTTTACTTTTTTGCTCAAATAGTGCTACATTAACTCTATTAGCAAGAGAGTATGATTATGTTGTGCTTACGACTGAAAAAAGTAGTTATTCTGTTGTAATTGAATAAAATTACACTGTGTTACAGAATGTGTTAAAATTACATTACAATGATTAGATTGATGGTATAGTGCTTTTCTATTTATGTAGTTATTACAAAGTATGTGATGGTTTATAAACAATATTGTTTGATAGTAGAAAGAGGTGGCGTCAAAGCTGTGTAACAGATCTGTGATATTAATAATGCATTGAGTTAAAACAAGTCTTGGTTTATGCGTATTCGTCTTCTCATGGGAACAGAATATTAATCCAATAAGTTCTATAAAAAAAATATTTCTTTGTAGAATAATGAAAAGATATTTAATAAATATTAACATATGTAGCAGTATATTCTAATTTATGCTTAATACATAAAACTAATAATAATGTGTGAAATCGTAAAATTCTGCTTTATCACATATACATTTATAAGTAGTAAATCCACTACTGGAATTATATTTTTAGATTACACATAAAATAAATATTCAAAAGCTAATATTGTTTTATAAATTTGAATTATTTAATATGGGTAGGTACATATTTTATTTTATTTTGTATTTAAATATTCATATATTTAAAGAAAAAAATTTTAAGAATTTTAAGGTTCTGTATATTACCTAATTTTGTATATCTAAAATATTTTTGAAAATAAATGTAGATATTTTAATATGTATGAATATGGTTAATTTTATTAATAACTATTGTGATAAATTGATTATTTTCCCCCCGAATTAAGTATAATACAGCCAGCATATCTAATTTTTATAAGTAGTATTATCATTTTTCATAAATAGTGCTGTAGAATTTTCATAAATATACTGTATTCAGTGGTGCCGATTCCTATTACCAAGTATGGCAATGGCCATAGTAAAAATAATGAGTGGTCTTAAATTATTTATCTAAATATCTAATAGTTTCAATTTCCCAAAACTAAACTACCTATGAAGTGAAAATTAATTTTAACATTACTTGTGTGTTTTGTATATGTACCATAATGCAATAATATATAATTATGCAGCTTTCATATTCCTTTAATATTATTATATAATGTATATTTTTATCAACAGGTTGTGGATGGGGTTACATTATAATACAAAACTTGCCATAGTAGGTTTTTTGTAATTTGCCATCACCGATTATATCAAAAACAATAAATTTTATTAAATTTTTTCTCCCAGGAAAAATGTAAATATATGAATGTATTACTACTAAGGTAACAATATGTATATAAAAATTTTAGGTAGGAATAACTCTTGATATAAAAAAAAAAAAAAAATTAATTTTTAATTTGAATGAATAGTGTTTTTTAAAAGTTGGCTCTTAAATTCTTTAGTCCTTGGGAATGATAGATTTTACCATTAATATATTATAAAATTGAAGTACTTAATTTAAATGTAATTTTAATAGTTTGTAAATTATAAAATATAATTACATTATAAAAATAAAAATTTTAATATTTAGATTTATGGTTTTAATAATCATTTGTTTTAATAAATATATTTAAAAAAAATTAAAATATATAAATAAATTGTATATTATAATAAAAACATACTATTTTTGTACTTATTTTGATAACTAATTGGTATTAGGTATAAGATCTCTCTAAAAATTATGAAAATTTATAATGATTAAAGTGATAAGGTTCCCTACTCAAAAAGTACATAGGATCAATATAATATATATATAATAATTGATATATATATATATTATGGACTCTTGTTTATAATATATATTTTAATAAGTGTCAAAGAAAAAAATAGTTTATTTTAATTTATATTCATATTACAAGTATTCTACTGAATTAAATTTTACCAATAATTTATGGGTTTTAATAGAAGTGCTAATTACTTTAAACCATTTATATGTATTCATTTTTTAAATTTATTGTGTATTTATTGTATGTATTTATATTTTATAATTACAGGAAGCCAGTGAAGCTTATTTGGTTGGTTTGTTTGAAGATACAAATTTATGCGCTATTCATGCCAAGCGTGTTACTATAATGCCTAAAGACATCCAGTTGGCTAGACGTATCCGTGGTGAAAGAGCCTAATCATTCTCCGCATTCCTCTCAATTGTATTTTTTTTTTTTTCATTTACAACTTTCCTGGGTTTATACTTTTTTTTATTATTATTATCAGAAAAATAGATAGTTATACTTAAGTGTGTTTGTGTGTAATAATAATTTCGTAGGACATTAATTTTTTTATATAAATGTAATTTAAATAATAAAGTGTTCATTAAAAAATGGTTGTTTGAACGACATTAATTTGCTGTATTTTATATTCTTTTTTATATAATTTAAGTTCTAGATATAAGTCTTAAAGAATTTAATTTCTAATCATATCTATACTTAAAACAATTTTGAATAGGTGCATCTAAGATTCTAAGGAAATTATTTGTAGTATTTTATAATATAAATTAACATGCCTACTGTATGTATGCTATAACTTATAAGAAATAATTCTCTTGCTTGAGATTAGATAAAATTTTAGTTAATTTTGTTTGTTTTTTTATATAATCCATTTGTACTAAGTATTCCACATAAAAATATTCTTTTGGTATTTTGATATTTCATATACTCGTATAATATTGTGTTTCCCATAATCAAATTTGAACAAATGTTTATAATTATAATTTAAAGGTATCCAACTAAGTTCTTATGTTTGATTTGGTCATCACAAAAAAATAATAAGCTCATAAGTTCATGCACCAAAAGCTACCAAAATATGCGCTGAAAATTTAAGAAATATAAATATATATATATGCATTCAAAATCTAAATCTTCATAAAAAAATAAAAATCAGAAATAAATAACTCTTTAAATGACAAAAAAATAAACGATACAAGGGTTTATTTTACCTACCCTAAAAAGCGATGATTCCTGAATTTATAGAAAATAATTTGCGTCAAATAACTTAAAATATCAACTATATGTTAAATACACACAAAATATTTACCATTATAATTTATAATTTTTATTACTATTATGAAAAGGATTTTTATCCAATTTAGCATATTTTTCTATGTAGCAAAAAGAAAATGCAAATGTATGAACTTACGAGCCCTGGTCAATATTAAATTATAAAAAACTTAATATATTTTGTTTTGTAATTGTTAATTATAGAAGTATTATTAGGTATATGGAAATTAAATTATAATGTATATTTCCCTGTTAAATGATGTCTATTAACAAAATAAAATTGTGACCCAACATTTCTTGAGTTTTTCAACTATTATTTAAATATCAATAAATTTCATTGAAAATATTATATTTTCATGAATTTTTAAAATGAAATTTATCTTAATAAATGATAATTATCAGAGAATAATGAATGAACTTTAATAAGTAAGTAACATTACTCTTAATTTTCAACCATTTATAAACTTATATGAATTTGCTAATACTTTTGAAATTACAAATGATATTTAAGCAACAATGCCCGAATATGAAAAATGAAGTTTCGTATGTAATATTTATATGTACTTTTATATGAAAAATTGTCCAACTATTTATTTGTATGACTTGTTTTTTTGATCAATATGCGCTGGTCGGATTAAAATATTAAGACATCTATGCTAGGTTACGTACAACATCCTTTTAGTAGTTTAAAAGATCTGTTGAAAAAATTCAGTTGCACCAACGATTATTAAACGTTAATCGATCTGTTAAATATTAAGATAACGGCAAGTTAATTACCCGATTTCTGTTCTATAATTAATATTTAACAGACTTAAAAATTATTATCAATTTCCATTTTAAATTATTAATTATCACAGATTTTTTAAGATGATTTGTCATTTGATATTTTGTATAACTAACAATATTGGAAATATTGATGTATCTGCCGAGGGTTTTTCGTGATCTCACAAATATAAAACAAAAGGTTTTTCCCTTTACTATCTGGTACCTACATCCAGTAAATGTAAAATTGTTTTCCGTATCAATAAAATATATAATTAAAATATGATGAATAATCGTGGGGCAGATGAATAGCATTACAGTTAGGTATATTAAGTAGACCTTTCACTAAGCTCTATAGTGTATTTAAATTATAATCGCCCTTTAAATATTTATCGGATTGTTAGTTAATCATTCATTTAAAATTAAAGAACTGATTTTTATGCAACCCAGCACTAATGCATTCAAATTAAATTTTACAATGTAACTACACGAAGTCATGAAACATAAAAAACTACATTTCTTAGAGGAAAAAGATAAAAAAAAAAAGAATATTGAAAAAGATATTTCATTTCTTAGAGGAAAAAGCAGCAGGTAAATAATAATTCCTATAGTTAACAGTAGTGTAGGTATGTGTATTGAAGTTACTGCAATTACGTTTAGAAATAAAAATATTCAAATCTTTTACTGCATTTTCTAGTATGATTTTTGTAAAACGGTCATCAATTGCAATATCTTCAATAATTACATTAAATATTTCTACAAAACATTAAACTATTATATAGTATCATTTGTTAAAATGTGTTTTGGTCATAGACATTATAATAAATTATAATTATTTATGGTTTTGGTAGGAAAATAAATAATTCATTTACCTATCATTTAATCAGAAAGTAAATTGATCATGTAAGTATATAAAATATAAATATCTATTGTAAACAGTACTAAGTATATATTTGCTATTTTGCTAACCAATATAAATTTAATATTACCATTTGTAAATATTAATATTAAAATTTAATTTAATATTCAATAAACTATAAATCATAGACTAGAAAATAAAATATAATAATATTATTAATACAAAACGCATTGCTGTAACGGCAACAAAAAATAGAATTAGAAAATGACTAAATCTCGCAACCAAACCAAACCAACAATTTAAAATTTTCATGCAATACAATAAATTATTATACAAATTAAAATAATAATACATTTTAAATTTTGTTATTAATTATTGTTATATAATAATTAATTAAAATAAATTTTTTTTTAAATTTAGATAAAATTGTATTTGTAATGTATATTAAATGCCAAATGGTAACTGGTAAAGTGGTAACTACTAACCAGTTACTTAGATACTGTAGTTAGGTACTGTATTTTCTACTTGCAATATTAAAAAAAGACGATCTGATACTCCTGCCGCAGGGATATAGGCGTGCATATCATAGTATTTAATTATGATTATAATTTAAATGCAATGTTAAACCATTGCATTCGAAAAAACGATTCTGAAGCGAAGTTCAGTCAAATAATGTAGATATTGATTAATATATTGACGTTTTTTCGTCATTTTTTCTTCGTTTTTTCTAACGCATAGGATTCATTTTGAGAAATTCAAAAAATGACCTAAATAAAATACCAAGAACATCCACTTTCCTACCGGAAACATATGCTATTCGTGAAAATCGGACCATTATTTCGGGTAGTACAAGTGTCTTCAGTCGTAAAAACAAAAAAATAAAAATATCAATTTAAAACAGATATAAAAAAATAAATGTGACCATGGATTTTTCTAATATTTTAATATGATGATTCAGACATAGAAAGAAAAAAAAAAACGAAAAAAAAAAACGTCGGTCACCCATCCGCTGTCGATGCCTGGCGACGGTGCTCAACACCGAGATAGCGTTCGAGAATATTTCGCCGACTACACCACGCGCGTCTCCCATAGAGCCACGTTTTTGTGAATGCCAATTATTCGTCATTTTTTTCATAATATTTTCGTTTAAATTAAAAATATCAATTTTAAACAGCTTTGGCTTCAAAAGTGTAACAATTTCTGTAGCTTAGTTACCGTTTTTAATGTTTATAGGTATTGAACATAAATAACAAATAATAGTCAATACTTAATTGAACGTTCAACGAGTAACATCGATATCTTTCGTTAAGTATTTAAGTCTTAACAATTTTTTCGTTATTTCGTATTTTCATTTATTTATTCTATAGTACAATTTCATATTGAAAATGACATTAACTATGGAAAATATTTCTGATTTTTGCGACTTGGTGAAAGAATTGAAGGACGATTTAGAGAAGGAAAGAAAGAAGAATACGATTTTACGGCAAACAAATGAACTACTACGTTGCGAAATGGGAAATCTAAAAACGGATAATCAATATTTGATCAGTGAATTAATCATGCAATCTCTCGTCGTAGGCAATGAAAGAAAGAAGAACGTTGCCGTAAGAGAAGAATTGAAATCGTCTAGGGTAATTTCAGTTAACTAACATTTATCATGAACACGGAAATTTATAAACGATTGAATTTTTTTTATTTTTTTTATCAGACATTAAGTAACAATTTGCAAACGATACTGGATACAGAATTCGAAGAATACGAAGTGCTTGACAAGAAATGTAAACCCACAATTTAATAAAATAATATAAAATATATCAAATACGATTGTAAAATTTAGAAAGTTTCACGTATTATTAGTGTATAATTTACATGATGGTATTAATATAATAAGTACACACCACCGAACTTTATTACCATAATTCAAAATTTCTATAATTATATATTTATATACTATTGCATTGTAGATTTTACAAACGGTTGCTTAAGAGTTCAGTTGTCCTCATATTTTCACAGTTTGGAAGTTTTATTTTTAATTGGACATAATTATAATATTAGCTTTTAGGCATATCTATAGCAGACTACAAATTGTTAATACTTAATTAAGTTCGATGGTTATATAGATATATAAATGTTCTTATTTTTCAAATATAAAATATTTATATTTAGGTATATTATATATAATTATATTAGAAATATTCAATATGTTTTTACTTTGTAGTTTTTTTTTTGTATATAATGACAGAGTTCCAACGTTTTATTAATACTAATTATATAATATTTTATTCCATTTTTACAAACAATTAAATTTATTTTTATTTTTATTTTTATGATTTATTTATATTAATAAAACAGTTTTATTTATATTTTAATAAACTGTCAATCTAATTTCTTCTGAAACTTCGTGTTTTCACTACGTCCGAAATTGTTTTATACAATACATTAAACTGTAAAGAACTTTTACTAATTTTATTCCATGATCTTCTTCATCAGTTTATTTTTTGTAACTATATGTACCTATTTTATTTCGTATTAGACAAATCAGTGTGCAGTCGTCTCCTTTTGCACGGCAAGAAACAAAAGGAAAAAAGCATACAGACGGAGTATAGAGGACGTGAAACGACTGATAAAGAAACACAAACAATAACAACAACACCTTGTAGTCTGGTTACTTCAATAGGCATTTCGGAAACAGAGAAAACACTCACAGTAGTAGAATCACGCATAATACGGAAGAACTCGCGTATTAAGAAAAGCATAATGATCAATAGAATTATCCAAACTGACACCGTCACGGTACATATGCTACATTTTATTCTATATTATTTCGATATCTAATTTGTAGACAGATGAATAATTATTATTAATCTAATTGTTGGTCTATTGTTATTTTAGTACGACATTATTACGAAAGTAAAGTAGGTAACCACGATCTAAGTTGTAATGGTGGAAATGGGTTATGAATAGGAATCCAAATTTTTAATGGGGGTTAATATTTTAATGTAGGTACATTACACAGACCCATAAAGTTGGAGTAGGCATAAAGTAAAGGAGGCTGGTTGCCTCATGGTAAAATTTAAAATTAAAAAAAATATATACACGAATTCATACTTATAGTTTATCAGTTTATGTATCCTAATACGAACTCTACTTTCCAATAATTTATTGTTTTTAATTAAAAGTTTACGAAGAACGGCGTTATTACTATTAAAAACTCATTGGGATAATATCCTGCGGGGTAATGGTGGAACGGAGGGCATTTCGACCATTGGCACTTTGTATATGCACATACCAAACTTCACAATAATATGGTCAATCGAAATAACTCATAATGATAATAATATTTCTTGTACCAAGCTTTCTGTATACTGTATAATGTTCCTATATGGTATTACTTAGGTGGCAGATTCTCAATTTTCTAAACTGGGTATAAGCTGCCGAGGTTGTATAGTCTATAATGTAGTGTAATTTCTTTTATGCTACAGTTGGTTAAATGTTTTCTTCATGCTTCTTCTCGTCTTCTAATTGGTGTATACCTGATCAAGTCTTTTTAAGTTAATTTAGAACGTTTAGTAGTATTCATTATTTTTCGTGTTCATTATGTCTTATTTTTATTGTTGTTGATATATAACTAATTTTATCCATAGGTCAGTAAAGAATCACAAACCGATATAATAATTAAAAATCATGAATATAAACCAAATGTTACGACTAATAATTGTGAAAAAAAATATACACCGAATAAATTTCCAAGTAAGTGTAATAAATAATAAGTCATTTTTTTTCATTTTTTAAGAAATACTGTTATTTTTTGTGTCGTAGAACGTAAAAATCATTCTAACTCAAAAAAAAGAATGACCATCAGTGGATACGACCTAAAACACCGTTCAAAAAGTCTATACAAAAAGAAAGATATTATTTATATATATTAATAATATCTACCAGTCTATATAAAACAAAAGATATTATTTATATTTATTAATAATATCTACCAGCATCTTACATTAATAAGCGACAAATAATCTAGTACGTATTAATTGTTATTTAATTTTTTTTTTTTAGGTTCTTAGATACCATAAAATTGGCACATTATCTCAATTGTGTCCGAATATTGTAATATTTTTCTTCAAAATTGTGTCCCAATGTTTTCAATGAGAGGTTCGAGTTGTTGTGGTATTTTTGAAAAATGTTAAATGCATCAGTGAAATTTTATTTTCGTGTATAATATTGTTATCAACCTAATAATGATATCATAAGTAAATAATTTTAAATGTTAGGTTTCTGAATAAATTCATGCTATGTAATGTTATATTTTTAATTTATTCAACATCGTTTCGTTGTTACATTTCATTTGGACTTCGCTTTTTCATATAAATATAATAATATTTTTTAATATTTCTATGAACTTAGAAATATTTGTATATGAGGTATAAAATAGTCCATGTTTTTTTGTTCCAAATTGAAATTTAAAAATATAGTATTGTAGTTTCATCACAGTAACTACTAAATGATGTAAAAAAAAATAATTTCCACTAATTTCGGCTATATTATTTGATGGGTAATGTATTGATACGAGTATAATTGATGTGGAACTAGAAAATTTTGAGACATTAAGATTATAAACATAAAATATAATTTCCTATGAATATAAATTATAACAATATGCACATAACTCAAACGTGACCATCTTAGGTTAGTTCACGGATGCAATTTGGATCAGTCATGAAATTATTGCGGACGCAATTCGGATGCAGCCCATAAAATAAGAATATTTTGTACCGAATTTTTCTATTTTCTCCCATTAACTCCTTGGATATTTATTATGGAATTTTACTGATTTCACATTTTTATTATAAAATAAAATATCGGTAGTTATTAACAATAATTTACAATACCTCGATAAAATTTTAATAGATAAAAAAAAAAAAATTTTAATTTTTGGACTGTGAGGTAAAATAGTATGACTTATGAAAATAGTTATTACAGTGTACACAATTTAAATATTATTTTAATCTTAAATTATATCCGTATAGGATCCATAACATTTTACTCCACACATGTGAAAACTGTTTTTATTTCATATCTATATTAAGTAAAGAAATATAAATTTAAATTACGTTTTTTTTTTTAAATGTATAGTATCCTAAGTCCTAATGTTGAATTTAATTAATTTTATTTATTATTATATTCTAGTATTTTACCAGATTTGTAGACTCTTCAAGAACAATCATGATTCATGGCCGCGAACTTGACAGTCATCAGCCTTTATTACACGAGTTAGTGAATTTTGTAATTTGTCTTACCATATAATAATTGTTTCAACTTTCAAGTTGTATCAGAACCTAAATGTACAAATTATTATTTATTATTATTATTATTTTAATTATTATTATTATTATTATTATTATTTGTTTTTTGTCTATTTCTATCCAAATGTTTAATTATTGTGCATTATATTTTATACAAGTGAATGTATGTTTCTAATATGTATAAATTTTTATAAATATCTTCATTATATATTTTAAGATGTTTATTTATTAAATAAAATTACTTAGATTTTCAATAATGAAATAATATTATTGTCATTCTTATTTTTCTATTTCTTAACTAACTTTATGATTGTTCTTTTCTTGTAACCATTGAATTCAGCTATTTTGTCTTAACTACGTATCCATAATCTTCGTTCATGATGGGAATATTAAATACTATGGTTTACAATTACTTGTTATAATCAGTGTTGTGCACAATATTGTCATATTGAACTAGAAAAATTTAAAATTGTATTGGGTGTTTACATAATGTACTTTATACACGTGATAAAATTTTGGAACCCTTACGTTGATATATTTAAATTTAAATAAGCGTGTATTTTAACAAATATGTAAAAATTTTGATGAACAATTCATTATCATTACGTATATTATCTGACTGAATTATTATTTCATAATAACTAGAGAACGTACAAAACTACTGACTAGGCCAGTACTATGGTAACTCATTTTTATTGAGAATTTACACAGATGTTTTAATTTTTTAATATTTGATATTCCTCTCAATTATTATTGAAATATTATTATAATCATAATAGTATTTTGAATATTAAAAAAAGAGCTGATACTCCTGCCGCACAGGATACAGGTGTGCGAATCATAGCGTTTAATTTTAATTAGAATTTGAATGCAATGATAAACCATTGCATTCGAAAAAACGATTCTGAGCGAAGTTCAGTCAATTATAATTTTCGTTTGAACTAAAAATATCAACTTAAAACAGCTATAAAAAAAAATTTAGATTAGGGATTTTTCCAATATTTTAGTATGATGTTAAGTAATATGTAAGTATACTTTAGTAAAATTTTCAGACCTTAATACCAAAGGACCCTAACCAAAATTGCCAATTTTATCAAACATTATACACGTAAAAACGAGAATTTTACGAAATATTCAATGTCCAATATTTTGTAGATAAATGAATGTAACGGTTCCAAAATTTTACCACATATATATAATAGCTGTGTGAACACCCAAAAAAATTTCAAGTCTCTATCTTAAAAATTGCCTGAGTTATCGAGAAATATAGAAATTGAATTCGTCAAAATTTCATTTTTCGTGAAAAATGCCATTTTTTCAAAGTTTTTTCGAAGTTTTTTCTACCGCTTAGGGTCAATTTTGAGAAATTCGAAAAATGACCTAAATAAAGTACCAACTACATCCACTTTGCATACCCTATTCGTGAAAATCAGAGCATTATTTCGGGTAGTAATTTTGTTTACAGACATAAAAAAGAAAACAAAAAAAAAAAAAATCACACATCATTGTAAAACCAATACATTCTTCGCTTCGCTCAGAATCTACTAATACTGTAGATATAGGTACTGCATTATTTAATTGTCCTATACCGTATTGTACATATGATTTATGATTATACTCGAATGAAAAGCAGTAATTTAATAATTATGTGAATAATTGGTATTCAATAATTATTATTTATTTAATTCAAAATAAATAGGTAGTATTGTTGTATGCCTTTAATTTGTCATCTATTCCAGTGAAAAGGTAAAACCACAATAATAGAACCATTAAAAAAAAAGAAAAAAAAACTGCCCTACCAATGGCAGGGCACTAGGGCAGAATAAGTACACGTTGACAGCAATTTACAATGTTTTATTATAACCTATTTTTAAGGTCTAAAGTCGCTGGATTTAATAATAATACTTAACGAAATAATTATCATTGAAAGGATTTATGTGGAATCCTCCCTCAGATTCGGACTTTCGGTTGCATGTAATTTTGTCTTTTATTGTAATGCGGACTTGACATTATGAACGGCAGTATTTTGTGCTTTTTAATCCCTACGTGCATCGATTCTGGAGACACGTGATGTTGTAGTTGACCATCGTCGTCGATGTCTTCATGCACGTGACTCTCGTCTCCCTTGTAAATCCCCTGAATCGATTGATCGTTGTAGTCCATATGCGCAGCTTTAGATTTCGTGGCCTTCCAGTGCGCTACGTTGTCGTCGAAGTCGTCTTCAATGTGTGACGCGTGCATCACCCTGGGTTTATCTTTGGTCACGATGTACACCGGTACTTTTTTCACGTGATGATGGTGCACGTGTTTGATGTGCTCGGGGATGTAGATTTTTATTCTAAAACGAAAATAACACTAGGTACCTACTCGAGGAGAAATTCATTTTTTTATTTTTACTACTCAAAAAATCTATGCAATAAGATCACGTATCTTGTACACTCTCGATACACTACAATTTACGACTTTGAACTTATCAACAGGTACTCGAGTAAGGTATACCACGCTCGTGGTGTTTGTACATGGACGACGAGATCTTTTAAGTTTTAACCGGATACAAAAATGGAAATAATATTTTATTGATTTCCGAGAGTGACGTTACGTTCTAAATCGTAAAATTATTTGTAATAATGTGTTGAACGAATAACCGAAATAGATTTATTTTTTTATTTATTTTTATTTTTTATAAATGGTAATTAAAAAATATTGTATATTTTAAGGTTTCGATTAACCTCGTGAAATTCTATAACATCGAACGAGTGGCTTAAAATTACATATGCAAAACAACTGACAGCAGTGTATACTAATAAGGACATTGCCAGATATTCGGGCGAAGGTCTATATAGACAGGTAGATAATATGTTAATTATTTAAAATCGAAAGTATAATATAATTTATTCCATCGAATTTACAAATTTAGAATTTTTTTTTTATAAAGTACAGTGCAAAATTTAAATTTATAATCAGTAAAACGAATTGTTTATTCATTTTGAATTCCACATTAGAACAATGCTTGGAATACCTATATTATAAATATTGTACCAACTACCAAGTAGGTACAGAATTTAAAAAAAATTACAATAATGTAATAATTATTAAGATGTATTCTGCTTCTTTACTCGGGGTTTGTAAAGAAACAACTTGTGCTTTATTTCATTTTTGACGAATATTTAATAATATAAATTTAAATTTGACGAGATACCTCGGTTTATAACCTCTAATATATCCTAACCTAACCTAACCAGCTATACACAGCTGTCAGTTGTTTTGCATATGTAATTTTAAGCCACTCGTTCGATGTTATAGAATTATTTCACGTTATTCGAAACCTTAAAATATACAATATTTTTTAATTACCATTTATAAAAAATAAAAAAAAATAAAAAATTATCATAATAATTATTAACAATTGAATTATTTATAAAAAACGCTAAATATCATTTAGGTTAGTATTAGTGTGTATAGTTGATAATTATTATAAAATTTGATAAATGTTATGATAATATTCACGTTGCAGGGAAAGGCAAAATATAATAACGTAAAGTATCAAAAATTCAGAACTGAATTATACTCGTTTTATTATCGAAAATTTGTGTACTTTTAAGTAATAGTATTCAAAAATTAGACTTACCTTTTATTTCTACACATAATAAAATCGATCATATTGTTCATAATCAGCATGATTATGAGAATCATAACCTAAAAGAGTAATTTTTAAATTAATTAAATCGTGGTTATATCTAGGAAGATTTCTTAATACATATAATATATTAACAATCAACATAATAAACAGTAAATAGATTAATGTTAATTTTAAATTAAAACTGACTATTTCGTCAGAATTAATTTGAAATTATCATACTTATTTGAATATTACACAGATCAAAATTCAAAAAAATAAAAATAAATTGTTACCTACTCAATTACTCAATTGAAAAATGTGAAATTAAAAAAAATAAAATAAACACTGTAATAAAGACACTACAAGAAGATTTTCGTACAACGTCCGGCGTTGAAGAACGAATTTTCAAGTTCGAAAAAGAACACGTGTGTTATAATAATTGTATAAGTAAGAAATTTTTTTTGTAATCGAAAAAGTACAATTTAAAAAAAT
The DNA here is from genome assembly GCA_021307375.1 of Tetraneura akinire. NCBI lineage: Eukaryota > Metazoa > Arthropoda > Insecta > Hemiptera > Aphididae > Tetraneura > Tetraneura akinire. Next base: position 24,684,207 of record JAIUCT010000007.1, on the reverse strand, counting down.
TTAATTAATATTTTGAGACGTGTCTGTTCAAAAAAAAAATTAAAATTTCTAAAACACGATTAGGAAATAAATATGAAAAAAATTTAAAATCCTGTTTTTTTTTTATAATAAAAAATAATTATACCAATAAAAAAATACAATGAATACATACGAAATTTAAAATTTAAAAAAAATAGAAATATTAAAAATAAAAAATTGAACTAATACGTTATCGACATAGGTATAGGCATACTTACTTCGTGTTTGACGTGCATAATATTATATTGTTACTTATGTTTTGCAATTTATCTGATAAGACGTTGTTTCAGTTTTTGTATTTATATCTATGGTTGGACCAGTGAGACCGAAATCGTAAAAATGACTGAATTAGAACTATAAGGTGTATTTGACATTTATATGACGAAGAGGACAGACTTAATTAAACAAATTGCGTCTTTTAACGTTCGAACTGCGGCCGAACGAAAGTGCACGACATTGTTATAAAATATTATACTGTATCAATTGTATAGAATTATGTCACGTGTACATTACATGCGCGAAATGATCTCGGTTTTCGAGTGTTATCGTCGCCATATTATCATTTTCCCAAGTGAAAATTTTACACGACGTTTAGATAAAAATCTACCGCTTATACTTTCAAAGAATATTACAACGAATACATTATATACAGGACGATTGAAATAACGTACATAACGTAGACTTTCATTATAATATGGAAACATAATATATAGGTATACGTTTGTCGTATAATAAGTATAATATAGGAGGTATTAATGTATTATTATATGCTTTGAGACGACAATTATTATATTTCGAAGTAATTTTTTTGGAAATTTTAAGTTTCCGATGAAAATCGAACATTCGCCACATAAATAATATCCCGATCACCCTGTATGTGAGTTTTTTTGCGCTTTTGTAAAAATTTTATAACATAATATTATTATTATTATTATGATTATTATTATTATTATTAAATCCTGTGTACGGTTTCGCGCGTGTGAAGGTGAACGTACCGAATAATTAACGCCGTAGAAACGTTAAGAAAACCGTTTATTATAAATTATAATAATATTATTACCTATTATTATTATTATTATTATTATTATTATTATTATTATTATTATTATTATTATTATTTTAAACGATTTCGCACGTTTCATTATTATTATTGTAATGTTGCGAAGTCCGAGAGCACCGTGCGTGTCAATATAATGTTTACACTGCGATGTCTGGATTTAAAACGCGCGTTTTTACCGACTTTCATCATCGGCCAAACGTCGTTTTTTCAGTCGTTTATCGTGTAATATTATAATATTATTATTATATCCGCCGTTTACGGGCTAAGGTCGTTTTTGTAGTTGTCGAATTTCGAACACGGACAAAAAATAATACCTATAGTTATATAAACCTCGGTATTAAGCTAGTTGGTTACAAATTACAATATCATGTTAATATTTACAAATTTAAAATTGTTTATTGATACCTATTTGACTTTTTCTGCTGGTACCTAGTGATTATTTTGTTTTATATTTATATAAATTTATGAATACTTTGTTATATTATTCTAAATTAAATAGGTAATATTAACTAACTTTTAAATTCTTAATTAGTAATAATTACCAATTATTACCATAGGCGCAACTAGGGGGCGCTAAGGGTGTTTTTTAACCCCCCCCCCCCAAAAAAAAAAGTTTAATACACTTTATTGGCGTATTTGTTAATACATTATAAATATAATTATTTGGGACTTTAACACCCCCAAAATTTTTAACCTAGTTGCGCCTATGATTATTAATTTATTACTATCACAAGCCACAGCCCACGCAGCGCCTAATGTTCCCCGTTGGCCTTATCATTAGTGTCTACCAGCGTGCTACCTATACTTCATTTCAATCGAAAATACGTGCTGTAATAATTATTTATTAATTACTGTAAAGTGAAATGATGAAGCATGATGATAAAATACGTATACGATAGGAGTACCTATTAGAGTATAGGACGATAAAATTTCAACTGTTTTTCTAAAAATATTCTAAGATATAGAATTGTATAAGTTATATACACATAATATTATTATTATATTTATATGAATTTTAAGTATTTTTAAAAAATATAATATATGGACACGGATGTCAATAAATTGATCTGAATTCGCGGAAAATTGTTTTATTTACGGATAAAAATATCAAACAATATTTTCGGGACAGTGACACGCATTAACAGCGATACAGGTATATAACATAATAATATCATGGTATCCGGGGTATATAATTTTATTATATTAATATTGGCGCGGGGAGTGGTAAAAAAATAAAATAATAAATTGCTCAACAAGTGTGTGTGTGTATATAACTACCTATATAAATCGTCATATAATATGATATTATTACATAGTCGGCGCGTACTAACCAATATTTGAATAAAAAAAAAAAGAAAAAATCCGTCTTAACACGTGTGTAACCTAAAAAACGACATTTCGATCTTATAATAACACGGACCACCGGAATTATTATATACATATACATAATATTGTTATTGTGTTTGTATACGACGTAATAATAATATCTTAAAATAATATTAAACATATATAAACCTATTTATATTTTATAATCATTTTTGTTATTACACAGATACAAATATTCTATAATTTTACAGACAAGGCCGAAACGAGCGTGCGATAATATGTTTGTTCCGGAAGATCGGAGTCTGTAAAATAACGTAAAAATACTATAATATAATACAGTGAACGTACAGAATGGTATATTGTATATTTTTATATTTCTACATCATACCGGACGGTTTTTTAAATTTGAAATTCAACCCTCTATTTTTTAGTCAATCGCCACACAAAATGTCTAAAGTATTGATGAGTATAAATTTATTAATTATAATATGTATAAAAACAAATCAAATAAAGTTATATTAACATACGATTTTTCATTATAAGGATTAGAATTAAAATTATTTTATGTTTTTTTTTAATCATTTTTAGAATCAAAGTAAGTATTAAGTATATGTATAACGAAAAATAAGCGAAAAAAAATACAAAAAATATAAATTTGATCTTCATTTTGTCCATCATATTATATTGTACCTATATTTGTATCGATGTTAATTATTTTATATTTTAATATTATAGTTATTACGACTTAGAGGCACTCTGTCACAATAATAATAGTAAAAATAATATTATTAATAATAATATTGCGAATAAATCCTCGAAAATCGCTTAAGTATATATGACAAAAATAATAATAATAAAAAAAAAAATCACTCGATTTTTCACGGTGCTTACGCAACAATTTCGCGGCGTTTTCCCGGAAAATTCCCGCAGATGTCGCTGATGATCGATTTTTTGCGATTTACCCCACTGACATAGCACTGATCGATCGCGATTAAAAGTGAAAACGCCGGTTACTCGATGGTCACATGTAATTTATACACGTTCGGTTCGTGCGATAAACTGTGATTTTTCGTATACGTCCGCACCCCCGACCGCCGTCGGGTGTAGAATATTATGTTTGAATAACGCGAGAAATTATTTCCATAATATACATGCACGTGTCATAACTTCGTCGCAAATTACAACATTTTGTGTGCGTGTTTCGAAAAAACGAAAAAAAGAAATATCCGAAAATGGTAATGTATATTATTATTAAATTTCACATCCACCGAGTCTCGTCTCAAATTATTAATAATTTTTTTTTAAAACACATTTTTCTATATAGGGAACGGGAGCCCAATCGTTTTAATTTTTAAATGTGTAATTTTTTTGTTTAATCAATTAAACGATTACTTAATCATTAAATTTTTTTTTTTAATTTAATAATATATATATATATGTGTATGTATTTCGCATCCATAATTTTCCATTATTCGTAAAATGAATATAGACATTTTGTCCGTTTCGTAAAATTGAACTTAATTTTATTCACTTCGTGTAATTCGCTATCTGGATAACATTTCACGAAATGGACACCTAAATTTCACTTTACGGAATTTGTTCCATTATTTGGACATTCACATACATAGTAAATCGAAATTTATAAAATTATTTTTATTCGACGAATTTTTTATATTACTGGGATAAAATTCTTAAATTTATTTAGTAAATATGTTACATTAATATTATTTAAGCTGGGACTTAAACTTTATAACTATTAAAATACTTATATATAATATATACTATAATACTTATACTATAATAATTATAGTATTATGAGGCATCGATTACATTTAAGTTTTGACTTCAAACATGAACACTTTTTAGTTTCATATAGTAGTTGTTTTCATACAAATTGATATAGATATTTTTAAACTTTGAATTCATTAACATAATTATAAATAATTACCTAGGTACATGTATATTTTTTTGTAATTATTATATATCTTACTTTATTTCAATTTCACACATTATTAGTTCACAAATAGATAGAATACATAAAATTAAATTTATAATATGAATCTAATTAATAAATACACATTATTATAATAAGTATTGGTTGTTATCCATATAATAGTTATAAAATTTATATTACTCGTAAATATTAGTGTAACATTAATACATAATCATACTTAATATTTATTTTAAATTTTAAAATCGTATTCCAGTAATATAAAAAATTCGTCGAATAAAAATATTATCATATAAATTTCCATTTATTATGTGGATGTTCAAATGACGGAACAAGTTCTGTAAAGTGAAGTTTAGGTGTTCAATTCGTGAAATGAAATTTCCTTTTTGCGAAATGGACAAAATGCCTACACATTTTACGAAATGGTCAGTTACGTGATGTGGATGCGACATTTTTTGTTTAGTACTAAAATATGTGTTTTAAAAAAAAAAAATCCTAATTTATTTGATTAATCATAATTGTCTATAATAATAATTTCAAATTTAAATCAAATGTTATATTATATATAAAATATACAATACGAATTCACAATTAAATGTTAAAGGGAAGGGTCAAATTTCAAATGCCTATTTATACATACGTCGACCTTCACAAATTCACATTTTAGATACGATAAACACAGTAGTGGTATAGTGCGGTATGTGCAAGATATTTTGGAATCTACATGAGTCTGTTGTAATACGCGGACAATCGTTTTCTTACATACTTAAATGTTAATGTCAAAAAATGCAAACATATAATAATATATTATTATTATCTAACCATTATTTTCATTTTCGTTTCAAAACGATCGAGGGAGAGGCGGAACTCTATAATATATTATATTCTGACACCTGTTACACGCATTGCGTCTAAATCTAAAAGATATTTTTCTTTTCTCGTATTTACACACACGTTTTAGAATTTGACTAGAAGATTGTATTTTTTAAATATTTTCTGCGAGTTTTGGTTAAGTACTGGAACGTAAACGTAAACGTAAACCTATATAATAATTATTATCCGCTTACTTGGTCAAATTTTACACGGCTGTCTTACCTCACCTTTTGTCTTCCCTCGTCTCGGGAAATGTATATCGATTCAGGATAACACACATCTATTACCTATGGTATACATAATATATATAATTTCTTTGCCTCGCGTGCAATTTATTATGTTGGTAAATGGTAATTATTTTTGGGTACTTACCTGTTACGATAAATAATATAAATGACGTCCACGCGATCTACACTTTACTCGAACCGGCGAAAGATGTTTAGAAATCAAAAAAAAAAAAATCCGACGGACTTTTTTCATTTGCGTTTTCACGTAATAATAGCAAATTTTATGATTATTCTGTTTTTAGCATATGATATTCTATATATGAATGAAATATTATGTCAATACTATTATTGTTACATTTTCACCAATTCCCGCCGTTCCGTCATTTATTTATTTTTATCAAATGACCACCGTATAATATCACGTTTCAGCGTCATTACGGCCAAATATATATATATTATCATAAGTACCTACTCCCGTAATTACGACGGTTACCTCATAAAAAATTACTTAAATATACCTTACATAATAAATTGCGTCGGATGGCATTTATATTGTCCGATAACTCGATCCACAAATCTATTTCCTAGGTCCAATTAATATTCGAACACTTCGAATTGTCCAAATAATATTATATTGTGCTATTATACAGGTATATACAAGTACACATAGACGCCGTTTCATTAACCGTAACATCGGTAACCGCGCTAACCTGGTTAGATAAAAATAAAACACATTTTAAACGTAGTTTCATAGATTCGATGTTATTACGTTCTCTGTGTTATTTTGTATTATATACGTAGTTAACGTTGTAATTGCGTTGTTTTTACAATCAACTAAAATATAGAGATAGATTCAGAAACATCAAAAAATATAAAATAAAAACGATGCTGCAGTTTATTAATGTTTAACCGATACGTTTTTTTCTTTTATATATGACAACGTGTATTAGGAAACATTTTGGCGCGGTTTATTAATCAGTTATGTCTTCACGGCGACTGTGTACGGTTTGGAAGATGCGATTCACAAAAAAGAAACTTCAAATTCTAGCGAATACGAAGACGAAATCGCTGCTGCTGAAAATCACGAGTAAGTTTTTGACTATTGATTTTTATAAATTTTATCCATTAATTTTTTTTTTTTTTTTTATTGTACCTAATAATATTTGAGCATCAGCTATAATAAACCCGTTAAATATTATATAACCACAGTAACTGTGGTATTGGTATATGTATAATTATGAAATTGCATGTGGTTCGTTTTGCAGACACCATAGGATTATTATCGTGGTGCCCAAAGAAATGCCGCAACACGTAAACCACGTGCATACGTACAAGTTGGCCGACAAAGGCATACCACTCATTCATTCCGGGAAAGTGATACATGACCATAAGCACAACGGCAAAGTGGCGCACGAGCACGGGCACGCGGGCAAATCGTCGCACACTCACAAGCACTTTGGCTCGTACGGCCATCAACACAAGCACGACGGTAAATTTGGACACAACCACGTTGGGTACATTCACCGGCCGAAACACAAGGCACCGTTAGAACATAATTCGATGCTGCACAACGCAGCGCACAAGTTGCACCTGCGTCAGCAGCAACAGTTGTATCGGCAATTGCACCACAACGGCGGTGATTACCAACTGCAGGTGCAACACGGCAACGGCGGCGGTAGCAGCGGTGTTATAGGCGTCGGGCCCGCGGCCGGTCAAGTTCAGTTCGTGCCGTCGTCAAAGCCTAAGGGCCTGGGCTCGTTTATGCCGGCCGAGATTCAACAATACGTGCAGGAAGGTCGTGGCTATCCCGGATCTGAAATCCAGCAGCAACAACTGTACCACCAGAATCACCAGCAACAGCAGCAGCAACAGGACGTGGACGACGGGGATGACGAGAACGGCCATAATAACGTGATACGCCTACGCGTACCCGACCACAACGGTCCGAAGGTGATCAAACATGTGGACATTGACCTAGCTAACAACGTGGCCAAATTGCAGACCGGGGGAAAGCAAGTACCCGTCACGGCCAACTTTAAGGTAGGTTTAACGCTCGCCTTTTGATAATATTCCAAGAAGACGGAGTATTAAAATAATAAATGCTGTAATATGAGGAGTAAAAACGTGATCAATTAATATATTATAATAATTACGTCATAGAAAATTTAAATTAATAACGTGGCTTGTCTGTATTTATTGAGGGACTATTATTGTTATTGTTACTATATCGGATATGGTTGACCAAAATCGAAATATCGATGATATATAGGTATTGGATAAATTATGATAATAGTGGAAACCCAATAACCGCCATCATATTATGATAAGAATTCCCTATTATTTGATACGCGTGTTATCGGTCAATCACATCTATACATCGATCTTTAAAATATATCGTTATTTAATGTCGAATCTTGTAAACGATATACGAGTAAAAAATACTAGTTTATTATAAGATGATAATATATATAGTAGAGTATGGTCATGATGGTAACCTAACTTGCCTAACAAACCTAACCTTATGGCTTATAAACTTGTATACTTGAATGTTGAATATACCTAGTTAAATAATATAGTGCGATGTGTTTAATTTAATTGATAGATTTATATATACGTATATTGTGTATTTGTAAAAAGATGAAATAGAAATCGGTTAAAATAAAACGCTAAATTCTAATTAAAATGTTTGAATGTAGCACAGATTCTGATGAAAACACTCCAAAAGTATGTCAAATTCCTCAGACACGTTCACAAAAAAACTTCGAGGGGGTTCATAAGTTACATCAAGTAACTTATATATAAAATTTACTGTAAATGTCATATATAGTACTATTGTTTATTTTATAACTACTATATAATTTTCGAAAAAATAACTCCTAAAACCCTTTTGTGTATGTGCAGTGGCGTAGGCAGGATTATGCAAAGGGGGGTTTGATGTAAGGATAAAATTAGGTATTAGTTATTTATAATATTTTACTCAATACTTAGCTATACTCTTATTGAGCCATTTAAGGGTATATAGCGGTGTACTTGTATATGGAAAATAAAAAAAAATTATTAATTGATATTTACACTACAATAAAAGTTATTAGTAAATTTCGACGAATTAGATTTTAAAATTTCCGATAACTAAGGCAATTTTAAAGTAAGAGACATCAAAACTATTCTGAGTGTTCACATGGATAAAAAATAAAATATATATGCGGTCAAATTTTGGAAACTTTACGTTAATTTTTCTACTAAATATAGTACTTTTAAACGAAAATCTCAGAAACTATCATACATATAATAGTATTCTTCGTATTATTTCAAATACTTTTAGAATAAAAATTAATAGAAAAGCAAAAAATTTAAAAAAATTTTTTAAAAAATTTATTGCAACATACTCAAATATATCTTAACATAAATCTAAAATATTAGGAAAATCTCAAGACTCAATATTTTTATATGGATACTGATTATAAATATAATATAAAATACGATTCGTTTATTTTTCATATTATTCCATGAAAACGGCGATCTAACTTGACATAAATTAGTTCAGATGGGATTTCTTATAGGAATCATATTATTATAGATGATTTTAAATTAAATATATTAGAAAAAACACGTCACGTTTTTTCTCCTCTTAATATTATAATCTTCTATATAGTTATTATAATAATATTCAACAGAACATAATTATAAGAAACAAATTTTCATATAGTACACACTACACAGCGCATAAAAATGGCACTCACGCATGCACGCATTAAAAAAAATTCACGCACAATTAAAATACCTACTTATTATTACACATGCTCCCGGTAAATCGTATATAAAATTAAAAATACTTCCATTTCACGTTGGTCAAGAGACTCGTTTTATTTTTCTCGTTTGTAACCGAGATATATTTTTAACGATATAACAACGTGTACGGGGTATATATCCAATTAATATGTATTTATTCGTTTAGCATAATTTAAAAGGGGTTTCTAAAAATAAATCAAATACAATATAATATGACGTCAACAATCGGTTTATCGTCTCATTGTCGTTTGGTCTTTTCGTTTATTATCATCATTTATACAGTTTCGTCGTTTTTATTTTTCTATGAAATACGTGTATTAATTCCAACATCATAGTGTACGATTACACGGGTATAAAGATACGTCATCGCTTCAAAATTTCGTAATAATGTCAAGTCAGAAATAATATCGCAAATAGAAACGTTACATGTAATACGTATACATAAAATTATATATTACATATAGCACAACGAGCACATAACAATATGAAATTTCTTTATTGTGGAATTATTCGTTCACAGGGTCCACGTCCGGTATAAGATTCGGTGTATATTCTATCGTATTTCTATTATCTTTTCCTTTTATTTTTCAATCTACCGAATTTTTCTACGTTAAATACGATCGTTTTTTCTCATCTGCAGGTGAATTTCACGCACTTTTCGCTCGTTGCCATATTCTTTTCTTTTTTTTAAGATTAGATGTTTTAAAATTTTTTAAAATCAATTGAAAACTTCTTTTGGCTTTTCTGTGCAGACCATTTCTGTGAGATATTAGGTCACGCGATTCGAACAAAAGTTAAAATATGAAAAACTAAACTGTCTACAAAACTAAAAACCGTCCAAATTGCATAAAACCGAGTATATTCGTGATAAACGTGTTCGACTCTTCGTATATAATCGTCTAAATTCTATATAGTGATTATCGGTTTTAGATTAAGTGTTTTTCACCTCTCGTTTTGTTTAAACGTATGATTTCTAGACCGAGTATATTTAATTCCTAAAACATCAAGCACGAAATTAAATTAAATTTACGCTATCCACCGAATGTTATTGTTATTTGCGATTTCCCACTTTTCTGGACGAATGAAAGAGACAATATAAGAACGTTATTCACAGCAATCGTCCATTATTATTATTACGTATTTCGCGGTTCGTTAAGTGTACATTCGAAAGCCACGAAAAAACACACTAAATATAATACACATCGACAATTGTAATATTTATGGAACACGTACTTTAATAATATGCATATATACAGTTATATTCGAAAACGAGTTTGCTATATTATGCACGTAATTTTTTACTCGACATTTTTTATGCGTCATTCGCCATTATCACGACATAAAATGATAAAACGGAACCCGCCGCGACGATGTATATAGTATAATATAATAATAATAATAATAATTTATATCGCGAATCGATTGAGGATGACAAGTATGCGAATCAATTTTTTAACGAAATCGACTATTCAAGCGTATTTTTTTTTAACGTTGCGTCCGATTAAATAATAATAATTAAAAAAAAAAAAATCTAGAAATTAATAATCGATTTTAAATACAAAATACATCGCAAAAAAATATTACAACTGCGATTTCCTGAACAATATCAAAATATCGCGTGTTATGCGTCATACACTATATTATAGCGTTTTTCCGGTCGTACGCTATTGATAATACATTATAATATATAGATTTGGGAAAATTTAAGTGAATAATGATATTGTTTTTCTGAGTTTTTAAATTTAAAATTTTTTATTTTTATCTGCCCGGTTGTTTAGTCTTAATTTTGTTTTTCTTTCAGCGTACGCCATTTTCTTCGCTAACCGAACGATTACCGAGTCACTCTGCGCACAACTTTCGGATAATGCATTCCCCGTGACAGAAGCGACTGTAAATATTTTACACGGTGCAAACTGCCGCCGATTAGCCATGATAGAGCCAACCGTTAATAACGTGCACATATCTAAGAATAGGCATAAATTATAACATCTAATGATAATATTTTGTTTAATTATTGTTTTTTTTTTTTTTTGCGTTTGTGTGTATTATTTTATACATATATTATGTTTTTTTTTATTCTTATAATATACAGTGAAACAAAAAAAAAAAAAAAATTAAAAATAATATTTCACGTAGAAATTCTACTTCTATACATCAGCTGTTGTTTTTATTTAATTATAACAAAAATATATTTTTGTTTTTTTTAACCATACGTTCACGCGATTTGCCGCACTGCCTCGAGTTTTTTTTTTTAACGTGGCTGATATTATCGTATAAATAGAAAATCGATGATTTTGTATACGTAACGTTTAAAAAACCGGATAATGTAATTTTTTTACGAAATTTCATTCAAATTAAACAACGTGCGTGTGCGTGTTTTTTTCTCTTGTGTATGGAATATAATTAAATGTCAAACACACGCGTATTCACTCGCCGTTTATTTTCTATACAAGACCACCACACGAATGTGTGGACAAAGTTTTTAGCGCCATAAACAATAAGATTACTATTAATGTCTCGGTTAAATAAAAAGGAAAAAAATACGTTCGAAATTTTAAATATACGAGAGCGAGCGTAGATGTATATATAAAAAGGAAAGGGGTTCACTTGCAATGTATAACATTATTAATATAAGAAATTTTCAGCCAAGCTGGTGCATTATAAATTCGGTCATTAATTCATTATAAATTATAATACGTAATAGTGATTGTATTTATTTATTTTTGGCATTATTTTAATAATAATCAAATGTTAAATGTGTTAGGTAAATGTATTTAGTTTGGAATTTTACACGTTCGATTAAAAAAAATTTTTAAAACTTTCTTGATCGAAATTTAATATCATATTGATTATCATTAATATAGTTTACAATTTTGCATAACTTATAGATGATATTAAATATTTAAAAAAAAAAAAAAAAAAAAAAAAAATTACGAAAAAATGTTATATTTAAAAGTGAGAAAAATTAAAATAATATAAAAATATTAATTGTATATCATTTAAAAATTATTAAACGAAACGCTGTATACGTCGCTTTATGAATGCATGATGTTAATTTTATTATTGCTTTATATTTTACTTTTTTTGCTTTTAATTTACTATTTTCACGCAAGTATATATAAAATAATTCGATGGAAGTTAAAAAGTGATATAATCCATCATAAATTATCTGTTATCGTATTGCTCATGAAATAAGTGAAATTAAAATATAACACATCTAAACTGTACGAAATCAAAATCATTTTATAAATTTTAAAAATTATTTAGTATTTTTGGCTTAGTTAATTACTTAATTGTTCAAAACCTAGCTTAATGTCGATTTGTGCAATTTACAAGTGCTTATTTATAGAATTAATATCTTTCAACATTTCTGTTATTGTTCCAATCCTTTGAATATTTGTGTCACTATACTAATTTTATGTCCACTACACTTGACCGATTCAACAAAGATGTCAGTTATATCGGCTTGTTGGTTGAGTGCTATAATACGAGTACTATCGTAATTAGTTTATTTATGACATCGGAAGGGTTTTTGACGTTATATCACATTTAACCTGACCAAACCTCACCTGCTTATTCGTGTGTATTAAATATTAAAAATATTATAATTACACTGATCGTTGTGTGTATATAAATATGAAAAAAACATGTCTCCCGTTTCGGATGTTTTGTGTACGCAGAGGGTGACGCAATACAACAAGGTCATCGGACACGGGCGCGCAGTGCCGATCGTCGATGAGGAATTCAACGCGCAGACCGATGATGATGATGTGGACGGAGTCGTCGTTGACGGTGGCGGTGGCGAATTGTCGCTGGAAGACGAGGGCTATCGGTTCGGCGAGGGTTACAAGTTGGCCATGGATTTAGACAGCGGTCGTGACTTTTCCGAGGCTCAGGAACAGGACGAAGAGGAGGCGGATGAGTTCAATAAGGAGCCCCAGGCTGCGGTCGAAGATGACGATACGCCCGACGGTAATGCCGCCTACAGCCACACGTACGTAAAGTTCTGATCATGCGGACTGAAAAGTGCTGGGAAATGAGAATAATAATATTAAGAGATAACAATATAGTTAATATTTTTCTCTCGAGTTCTCGTAAAATTGCGAAAGTCCGAAAATCCGGAATAATCATTGTACCTACCTGCGGGGTGATCAGAATTTTGGTGTTGTGAATCGACTCCAAAATTTGTTATATCGATCACTCTGCATATTATTATTATTATTATAATTATTTTGATTGTTATTATTATTATTATTA
>JAIUCT010000007.1:24650219-24664652 GCA_021307375.1 Tetraneura akinire | reverse complement strand
ATAATAATAATAATAATAATAATAATAATAATAATAATAATAATAATGATAATAATGATAATAATAATAATAATGATAATAATAATAATAATAATATCCGCGGTTGAATGAGAAATAAAAAAACCGGTAAATTTCTCTCGAGTATGAAAAAAAAAATAAAAAAAAATTAAAACGTACGTGAACTATGATAAATGTTAATAAAATCGTTTTCGTCGTGGTAAAGTTCGTTCGAGTAAAAATAAAGGATGTGTGTATATTTTATTACAAACGGATCGGTATATAGGAAGATTATAATACTATATTATATGGCTAAAATCCAAGTATACAATAAATTATAATATTTGTCTCGACCGATTGGCGAACGATGACGGAATATAGAATATAATATAATATAACAATAATTTAACGAGACGTTATAATGCGTTTCGCGTTTTCATATTTACATAAATAATAATATTATCTCTCTTCGGGTACGATAAGCAGTTTATCCGAATGCGAGCGTGTATAGCGTTTACAAGAACTTATAATATGATTTATCGATATAAATACGCGATTTGCGTTATTATATAAATTCATTTTTTTTTCTCTTTTTTCTCTTTTTTATCATTTATAATATTTAATTACACGTAAAATACATTATTTATATAATATACGCCAGTTAAGACGAACCCGCGCGTTTCTCGCGTCGGTCACACGCCGCCGTTATTTGTACGTCCACCGGGCTACCGGCAGATCGTAAATCGCCTCGAACGGCGACACGTAACGCAAGTACGACTGTTGATTGTTGTGTCGGTCCTCGCCGCCGAAGTGTTGCTGCACCTGTTGCTGTTGGAGTTGTTGCCGATGATGCGGTTGTTGGTACTGCCGATAACTTTGTTGCAGTGCGTCGGACAACACGTATCTGTGTCCGCCAGCACTGAGCACGGTCTCTGCGGGTTTGGCGCCCATGTACGCCGATATCTGCGCCAACGTCAGCCGGTCATCCGAACCGTCAGAGTCCGCGTCCGACGCCTTTGTTTCGGACAATTGGGACGTCGATTTGACCGCGTCCGGCATCCGCTGCTGCTGCTGCTGTTTCTCTTTGTCCGCGGTGGCGGTGGTGCTCGTCGTCTGCTGTCGTTTGTACTTGGCGCTGTACACCTGCTGCTTGTCAAAACCGTCCGCGTACAGTTCTTGGTGCCGGTTGGCAAAATGCTCGTCCATAGCTTCGTGTACCATCTGCTTAAGCTGGTTTATCGGGTCGGCCATAGTCACGGCCACTGTCGGGATCGTTGGTTTGGTAACTCGAACCGGCACGTGCACGACGGTCTCACGCGATTCGTCTACATATCCGGACATCGTGGCTGCCGCGACAGGACGCTTTCGATTTCCGGACGACGCCATGATGGTTACGGACGGTGTGGCCTGGGCCTGAGCCATGTGTCCGGCATGGCCGTACATGTATGCCATGTTCGCTGTGGCTGGGTCATCGTAATCGAAGGATGGGGCATTCGCATTGGATTCCAAACCTTCGCCATAGTCCACATAGTTCACTTGTTGTGTGCGCACCGGAGACGGTAACCGTCTGTACCGGCTTATCTGCATCGGCATGGGCGACTGTTTCCTTGGCCGCGATGCTGGTCGCCCGGGCCGTCTGCCCGATTTGATCCTCATGGGCCTCTTCTTCGATTGCGGTTTCTTGTAAGCCCTGCGGTGCGGGTACTGTTGATACGCGAACATCGCCTGCGGTTGGTAGTACTGTCTTCCGGACCGTTCGGACAGCGTCGCCAATGTCGTCGACGACTCGTCAATATTGGCGTGGTCGTCAATGATATTAGTCGGTTCGGCGATCGGTTCGACAAGGGTTTCCTCGTCACTGTTCGCCGCCGATTGCAAGTCCCTATTATTTATAAATTATAAGAATTTAAAAATGTGTCATTGTATGAATTAATATAATGGCTCGTTTAAAGAAATTCAATTTTTATTTTATTTTATTTTGTATGTACAGTTTATCGATATATCGTATCGGTATTCGGCGGAAACAGGTAATGACATGGTAGGGAGACACTATAGTTATTTAGCTTCTAACATTAGCATATTATTTAAAAATAAATCAAAATCACGTGATTTTATATTTCTCGTTTTGTACATATATTCCGATACTCGTATGATGTGTTAATTTCATTTTTATGAATATAATAATATATTATATATATTTTAGAAATCGTTCAAATCTAATGAAATGAACCAAGACCGTGTTTTCAACGAAATTTATAAAATAACAAGTACTCTAAATCATCTCTCGTGAAGATTTTCTATTATTTTTTCTACTAAGGCGAGTTGGGCTAATTTATTTTACAATGTACATAATTGATAATTATATTGTTTAATAAAATTAAAATAACCGAAGTATATTAGGCTTAAGTTTGGAATTTTTGAAGAAAGTTGATGAACCACCAAAAAAAAAAAAAAAATTTTTATTTGAGAATTATTATTTGATAAGGTATTGTATTGTATATTATATGCATTTTTTACCACTTGTATGTACAAATTTAACACCACGTTTTTCATCGCTAGGTTTCGTAATAATTCATAAACCCCAGTTTATCTTTATAGATTCTGATATATACAATAAGCAATAGTTATTTGGTTTTAACGTTTTTGTCTATAATCATTTTGACTATTTCGTTCAAATTATGAAACGTTTAAGATATTTTATCCCTCCCACCAGCAAAAAAAAAAAAAAATTTTCGAAACTGCTACGTTTAACGTCGTCTTTTTAAATTATTCGCGTCGTGGCCATAGGTCTAAAACTGAAATGTTCGTGTGTATAGTGCGTATACGCCAATAACATAATGCCTATTGCCTGCATATTATTATTATAATATACCAATAATGCGGTATGTAATTTTGGTTAAAATATTTATTATTGATAGGCGGTCTGCGCAATATCGATAATCGAAATCAAAATATCGTATTAATTTAAAGATCATAATATTATTTATGTACCTACGTGAAAATAGAAAACACACGAGGTCAAGTAAACATGTGATCCGTTAAGTATAGTAACCATTCTTTACTACAGCATAGGTATCATATTTATATAGGAACGTTTAACGCGAATAAAATTTTGACTGGAAATCACTGGAACCGCCGTGCTTAAACATAGAAACGTGTGTGTTCGAATGTTATTATGTTCCCGAGATGATCGCCTCGGGTACCACAATAGCTACAGACAGACTCTGCATTATAGTCTGCAGACTCCGGATGTTACCGGGGTATCGGCGGTATACGCACATCGGTATAAACTGGTTTTCTGTCGTTTCCATATTCGTGTGATCTTCGCCAGCTTACAATAATATTTGTGTGTTCGTTTATTATTGCTTAAGCTTAAAGACCTATACGACAACCGGGACGGTATTATATTTTACTTTTCTTTTTCCGTAGATTTTTTTTTTTTTTTTTTTTTATTTCAAAATTATAATATGATAATATTATCCGAAAAGAAATAAAATACCCGTAAGTATATATTATAATGTATTATAGGTACTGTTATTTATAATAAAGTAAGTTCTGTAAATCTTTGGGTATACTTTTTTGTATTAAATGTTTATATGCTAATATTATTACTAATAAGACGCGTGCCTATAATACTAATGTGTGTTATCATAATAAACAAATAATAATATTATAAAAAAAACTTTTTAAATTCGTATTCGATTCGATTAAACTTACGTGCAGTGAGCAACAGCCAACAGGAACGAAAGCAAAACGAACACCTAGAATTTATAAATTACATTTTGAACAATTTTTGTTTTTATTATTATTCATTTTCAGACATTTAATATCAATGTATATTATTATAAAAATAAGATATAAAATAATATATTTAACTTTTATTCGAATGCCGCAGTTCACAAGTATTGAACGAAGGACGAAATAAAGGAAAACATGTTTTGATTAAGGAATAAAACGTAGAAAACAGCTAGAAATCACGAACAAATCTTTTTTTTTTTTACAAATTAAGTTCAATAATATATTGAAAAAATATATAATATCGTCTTAATTACGCCGAACTTAACTTTTTGTATACTATTTTAAATTTAAATTTAATTATCTCTTTACAAAAATATGCATTATAATGTGATACATAATAAAATGATAAAATTGACTTATTTTTTTCATATTATGTGATTTGCTATATTTAATTAATTATGTGTTTTATACGAATTAAAATTTTAAACGTCGAAAAAATACTGAAAATTATTTAAGTAGTACACAGTAGTTAATTATTTTTTAAAATTTTATTTTAAAAGTAAAACAAGCGTTTCGGTAGTCTGTCTTAGAAGTCGTTGACCGTTAAGTCTTAAGTGATTATTACTTTACAAAAATAAACAATAATATTTATAAAAATAAATAAATTATTATATACGTGAGTTTCAATGTAATTAATAATTAATATAATATAATTTTATAGGTAATTTTTTTTTTTTTTTTTTGTAGAAAGCGTTAATACTAAGTACTAAGTACTCTAATTAATAATATTAAATTATCTATTAATTTTCATTAAAAATTGTTATTATATTATAAAAATTCAGTTAGATTGTTATCTTCTTAATTATAATTTAATATCATGAGATTGAGATAATAATATCTATGAATTATGATAATGACGTTATGTGTGGTTGTGCGTACCATTTATGAGATAATAAACAGAAACAATTAATAGAATATTAAATTTAAACAAATGATTCTGTGCTTAAAAAAAAAAAATTGTATATAATATATTGTTTTAACTATATATGTAATTATTAAATGAAACGTTTTACATGATCGGTATAAAAAAAATTTAAAAATTAAAAATGTTAATATCAATTTGAGACTAATAAAATATTTATTTATGTGTAAGCATTATTATAATATGTTATTGTCATTAGTAATTTAATATACATTATTATAGTTTAAAAACCTATATAAAAATAAAAAAAATATTTTATATTATTAAATTGACTATAATTTATAAATTTATATGTTAATAATTTAATTAAAAATATACATACGTTTAGATGTATTCACACGTTTAAATTAAATTTATCTAGTAAGTATATACGAAATATGAAATTTTATTAGGTAACAGAGTATATAATAATAATTATTAAAAAAATATGACGTTTGCAATAAATTATATTAATTAAAATCGTTTAAAATCCAATTAAAAAATAAGTTTAAAGTTCACTAATGGAATTCTGTTTAACTGTTTGGCGTCAATATAATAATTAATTTTTTAAATAATATAACGAAATAACTAATAAACGAAACAAAATAAAATACGAGTTTATTAAAACATTAATTTTAATGTGATGGACATTGCGGTATCGCATAAAATTTGTTATGCAGGTGCCTGTTATATACCTAATATAATTTAATAACTATAATAAATATTATTAAAAAACTACTGCCAACCAACCAATAACCAATTACCCATGCTATTAATCATATAAATACATGTTTATTAATTTATTGACGATCGTATCGTTATTTTAATCACTGACAGGCGGTGTATTTGTATTTTATGTTATGATTATTTTAAATCGAATACAAAATGTTTCACGTACGAATAGAAGGCGTAAAAAAATAATTTATCAATAATTGATATTATATATTTGAAAAAATGTCGCCTGGAGAGTAAATATAGAAGAATAATGCAATTTATTATACAATATTGTCGTATTGGCACTCACCGTCATGTTATCCGTGTTCATGGTCGAAATCCCAATAAATCCGCAATGGCAATGATTTTTTCGACGACGATAATATTAAAATAATTGTACCGATATTACAATGTAATATATGCGATACGATTTCGACGAGAAATCGAATGAAATATACGCGTTATAACGTAGGTACCTATATAATAATATTTAGGTTAAGTCTCGCTCAGATAACGTTATTAAACGATGAATGACTTATCTCTTGTATTACTTTTAAATTTAAATATTTAAATTAACTTGTGTTGTACGACGTAAATGCGGATGACATTCGAACACGGTGCGAAACGATAATAATTTCGTATTATTATGAGTTATAACTATCCGAAATCGAACGAGAATCGCATTTTAAAAGGACCCGACCACATGACGGTACGGCATTGGCATTGTGTCTAAAACACGATGACCTCTAATTACGATCTTTTATAAGCTTTGCAGACGAGGGAGTTTGCCGGGTGGGAGAGTGCGACGGCGAATAAACAGGATTTCCTCGATGTTTACAAGTCTCGCGGTTCGAAATATAATATAACAAACACGGCTATGCCACATCCAACAGAAATTTCTCGCGTTTCACCTCCGCGTGGTCTGCGTTTGCCCCACGAAAACCGATGCGGAGATGCCGCAATTTCGGGTTTTGCGGTAAGCATAAATACTACTTGCGGGACGTATTTTTCTCGGAAAAAAAAGATAAATATACTCATCCAATAAACGGGATTCGAGATCTATTCGCTCGATTAATCGTAGAAATTATAGATTCGATATATTCAATCACGACGTGTATATTTTTTTCATGTTTCATAACTATAACGCGAATCTTTTTTTTTTATATTTTATTTGTACCTAATTATAATAATTATTGTTATTCGGCGTACATAATTACGAATAATAATTAGAACGGACTACGGACAATACGGAAAATATGGTTTGTTATTTAGACAGTTATATTTTTTGTGTACAGTAGTGATTATAAAAAAATTCACTAAACTAACGTAATCAAGAGTAAAAACGATCCATCTCTTTACAACTAAAATTTAAGTTACAGATTGTATTTATAGTTGAAGTATTGACTTGTGGATAATATCTTATATAATAAATATTTAAATAAATAAAAACCCAAATCCACAAAAAATTTACTTTTATTTTAAGCAAATATTAAATTACAGATTGTAGTTAAGTAGACCACGTATAAAACGAAAAGTTGGAATGTTATAAATGAATTTGTGTATTTCAAAATATTAGTCATATCTAATAAAGAAAACTATTTTATAAATCTAAACTTATAGAAAATGCGTGATTATCAATTTAAAACATTAAACATATATTAAACGAAAGTTTATTAATTATTTAAATCTTGTTTATAGAACTGAAGCTCACTATGTTTTTTTTATTTATAATCTGAGTGTTCGAAGATTGCATCATGATAATAATTAAAAAATTAAAAAAATTGAAAAATGTGAAATGTATTAATCAGCGAAATATATTATTTTAAATAATTATTTTTAAATGAAAGGTGTAAATTTTAATAAAAATTTGAATAAAAAATATTGTGAAAGTTACGAGAATTTGTTTACTTTTCAGTTCTTAGTGACATATATGTACATTATACAATTAAACTTACATATTTTTTTTTATTAATAATATTCAAGTAAGTTTATTTTTTCATTTATATTTCAAAATTTAAATTATGTATATACTATATTATATAATTGAAAATTTATTAATAATTATTATAAACATTACAAATTTATTTGTACTAAGTAATAATATAGTAAATATAATGATGTTTAATATGAATATCACATATTTTATTATATTTGAACACAATAATTAATTAATATAATTTTTATAAAATTTAAATATTATAATATATATTATAATATAGTTCATTTTTATTAGTAAAATATAATTAGATTATATATATATATATATATATATAAATTATGAAATTACAATTATAATTTATAATTATTTCATAAAATCTAAATTTTACTAATAAAAATGAACTATTCACTTGAAAAATAATCTAATCGATCGGTTGCTATAATAATAATAATATAATTGTCTTATTGAAACTAATAGCAACCATCTATAAACAAAAATGTCCAATGTAAATCTCAAAATCCCTGTTTGAGCACCTCCCGGGATTGGGCCTATCACTTTTTAACTTAGCCTATCGCCTGCCCATAGGTCTAATATATCTCTGTACCAAATTTCATCGCAATCGGTCCAACCGTTTAGGAATGCATAAAAGGCAAACAAACAAACAGAAATCCATTTTTTTATAGATTGATTATTATTATTATTATTATTATTATTATTATTATTATTATTATTATTCATCTAAAATAAAATAACATTTTATCATACCGTAATAAAATATAGTTTATAACTGTATAGTGCCATTGAAGACTTTATTATAAACTATTTATGTTTATTTTATGGTATTCCTATCTTATAAAGAATAAATAATAGTATACTAATAATATTATCAAATATTAGAAACGAATAATTATAATAATGTATTTATATATAGTGTATGCTATTTTTAGCATATTTTGTTTTTAAGCTAAACGTTTAAGTCACAACAACTTCTATATTTATTGGAATTAGGTCCCACCAACATGGCAGTGCAGTATAATAATATAATAAAAAAAACTCTCATTTTTCAAGTATATTCAATTTATATTAAAAATAAATATCAATTATCTAGTAGGATTCACCACATAATCATGTCACGAATTTATCAAAACAAAAACACGTTTCTCCTTCATTTTTGTACATAATATTGTACACAATATTACTATACATAAGTATATATATATAAGTATATATGTAAATAAGTATATAGGAACGTCAAACAAGATAAATAAATTAGGGTGTTCGATGTTCATATAATTAATAATTATCATATGACAACACTTCTCATCACGAATTTTTATTGAGATTATAATATTAACATTCTATTTTTATTTTATTTTTATGTTTGATATAAGAAATATATTTAACAGTAAATATTGGTAGTCTATACAAATTCTACGGTCTGCCCATAAACAACTATTATTTAAAAAAAAAAAAAAAAAACAGTTCACGAAAAATAAATTCATAATATATTAATATGTAAATTATAATAAAGTGAAATGGACGTCTTAAGTGTTATTCGAAAATATTTCTTTACGCTTTTAAGAGTTCATGTGTGTTTTGCATCGTGTTTATGAAATTTACATTTTATGGTATGTGATTGCATTGAAATAATTAATAATTTTTTTGTTTTTGATTGACTAATAATTAAATTCGGCAATCTGATAATTATTGACAAAATAAGTACATATCCAATAAAATGTAAATTATTATAATGAGTGTTGTATACGTAGTACGTACACTAAAATTTCGAAACATAATTAATTATTTATTTTTAACATATTTCAAATAAATATTTAACCCAACGAGAACGTCTATACTTAAATTAATATTTATGTGTTCAGTGTTTACATACTTAAACAATTTTGTTTTAATTATTATTATTTTTATTTCAGAACGTGTGGGCGTGACTTAGTCATCATATACTTATTATTTATTAATTTGTCTAAATATTTTATAGAAAGCTATATTTATAATTTAAGTTAATATTATGAATAGAAGAAAGTATATCGTATTATAAAATTAATAAATTGATAGCTTAGGGTAGAGAAAATTGTGTTGATGATATAAGTATACATTTAAGATAAGATCAATTTTAAACTTATATAACTAACAGTAACAACATTTTTATAGATGGTAAAATATTTGGCATTATCAATTTCATAAATAAATGTACGAAATACACGTGATATTTAATTTTTATTCTAATAATATTATTATTTATTATTTTTGCGGACTGACAGAAATTTATTTAACCATAAATTCATTAGAAATATAACTACGTATAAAATACTACCATTAATATAAAGATAACATTACTATTTGCCTGAACTATTCTTATACATAAATATAAAATGAATCAAGAAAAAACGTACCTATATTGAAATGTTGTTCGGTATAAACATATTATTTTTTTAGTTACCACAAATACCCGTATATTATTAACACCGATAGTATAGGTATTAGGTAGTATAGCAGTTGCGTGTATATTTTTAAAATTACGTAATATATTTAAATGTTTCAATGACTTTCTTATAACATAAATTTATTTCAGAAAAACGTATAAATGATTAAATGCAATTCTCACTTTCTAACTAGAGCACGGAACTGAAATAAAATATAAAACTATGTCTCAAAAACAAATCCAACCCCCAAACGGATACCATCAATGTCACGATACTTAGTTATTATCATTTGAGCCACGTAATAATGTTTACTACTTAAAAATGCCGACTACACATAATAGATAAGATTTGTTTTTCATTGAACAATAAACAAAAGTATATACCTATATGGTTTTGTATAGTTTTTATTTCGTGTAAAAAATCACGAAATATAATGTTTATATCGGTCGTGAAAGTATAGATGGTAAATGATAGTAAACGCTATAAACAATTGAATTAAACGAAACGCAGAAAAATATGATTTGAATTTAAAAACAATGTTTTCTACTAAAAACCGTATTCATAAAATATAAGGACCAATATACTTGTTTTATATATGGAAATAATTAATATTATCGTTATAATAATTACACAACTATAAATTATGGCGTGACAATTACCCAGGTAATCGATTATAAATTATAATCTTAAAACGTATAAAAAAGTTTTTCTTAATATCTTTTAGGTATAGGTAATATCTATTATATTAACTCTATATACCTATTATGATATAGTTGAAAAATTAAAAGAATAAATGAGTTTTTCACTATATTATAAAATATCAAATTTATTACTTGTAAAAACTATTATTACGTAAATAATTATTTACCAAGGTTTTTAATTATTTTATAATTCATCATATATTTATATTTTTTTATACTATTATATATATCATAATATATTATATATTATATTATATTTATTTTATATATCTTATTTCTATTATTATATCTTTCAGTAATTATTTGTGTGTTTTCAATCTTTGACCTACCATAATTATAGTATAATTTCTCCGACTCCATATTATTTCAAGCCTGTTTTAGAGATCCTATTTTATCTTATTTGGATGTCGTTTTATCCGTAACGGATTTTTTTTTTCAGTTTGAGATATAGATAATAGAAAAAAAATCATATTGCCCATTTAACTATAAGATAATGCATATAATTATATAGGTACGTATATCTAAAAGACTATTCTTGGTTTTTTTAAAAAAATAAATAAATACCAATATCGTAGAATAAGAAATAGTAAAATTACTATCATCACGCGCTTGAAGCTTTCTTATAATATTAATATATTATAATTATCATAATTATTATTATTATTATTATAATTTCGAGTATTTCAATCTATTTCACCAGGTATGATCTATAATAAAATCTGTATGATAATGATTAATGATTTTAAAAATAATTATCATATTTTTTCAAAGTATTTCACATTTTAATCTTATATAATTATTTATCAAAAATACAAAGTATATAATAAGCTCACACGATATACTTCGTAAATCTTAGTTTTTTAAAGTGGTATATCGATCCCTGGGGGTCAATTCTGACTTGCAAATGTTTCATTTCAACGAAAAAAAAAAAAATTGGGGGTGCATCATGTGAAAATAGGGGTACACGAGAGTAGGGCAGTATTCAGCTTTGCCGGGCCCCGAGATTTGCTGGATTTATTTAAATTATATATGACAACTAATAATTAAAAATATATTATAAAATTATAATGGTTTTATTCCAAATATCGAATTGTTATCGTAATTTTTCGATTGTACATTTATATTTATCAGCAATTCTGGATTCAGAAAGGGGTTTCAGCACAGTTGTCAATCTTCTTACAAAGAAAAGAAACAGATGGTAAATCACTGATTTACGGTTAATCTTGACCAATTTAAAGCCAAATATTGAAAATATACTATCAACGCATCAGACTCATCTTTCCCATTAAAGATATAATTTTTTAACACTAATCTTGAATTTTTTCTATGTTATTACATTTAATTTGCATTTCCTGTCGTTTTAAATATTAAACAAAATATTTGAATATTGACATTATTAAAGAAATAAAAGTATTATTAAAACAACACGTTTTTTATTTAAAAAAAAATGCGCTCCATAGTAAAGTCCAATCAGGTGAAAAATTCCGTGAAAGCTATAAAAACACTTTGATGAATTTTTTATAAATTCAATTTTAGGGGTTTTAAAAATTTGTCACGTTGTCTACGGGGGAAAAAAAGTTTGGGAACCTCTGCTATAAATTATTACAATAATATACGTTATATTTTTATAAATATGAAAATATATTATAATAATGACAGAAGCTCGGTGAAAACGTAAAGATAGATAAAGACAATACTGTCGTGTTATAGTATGACATAGGTATAAGCGGCTGTCCAAAAGTTGTTGGAATGTTAGATATATTTTATTATTTGCACGTGACCTACGCGTCTAACACTTCGTTGGGACTCGCGTGGTTGTCGTATATATAAAATACGTGCCGAATAATATGCTAAAAAAATGACGTCCGTTTTAGTATAAAACGAGTCTACCGTCTGCAGTGAAATTCGTATATATATATTTATGTTTAAATGATTCAAGCGTGCATAATTATAACCTACAATGTATTCCAAATGTGTGTCCGTGATGCGTCTATATAATATTATAATTATAGTAGTTTGAAGCGTTTTTGTATATTATTAATTTAATTTTAATATGATATAAAGCATACATCGTCATATGTATAATAGCAATAGTACTCGGAATTTACAAATAAATCTGTAATGCATAGCAAAAACAATAAATTATAATAAAATTTCATAAGACAGTTATTATAGGTTATACGACTAATATTTCTGTTATTGGTATATGCATTTATACCAGTATGGTAAGTAACCTTATGTAACGAATAAACTATTTTCAATTAATATACTCGATACTCGAATAGTCGTATTATATACAATAAATTAACGTTATTTGTTTTAGCCACTTTCTAAGACTATAGTTTATAATATACGTATATATATATATAGACAATAATTGAATTAATATTGTTAAAAAATAAATTTTAAAATTCATATAATTTCCCCAGTGACGAAAAAAAAAAAATAGTTATAATATACGTATATTATTTGAACGGCTAACAACTATATAAAATATATTATTAATTATTATTAAAGTTTTAAAGAAAACGTTGAAATGTCAAAACAGCTTTAATCGCATTGAATAGTATATCTATAAAATTGTCAGTTGATAATGAATCCAAAGTAGAAATTGAATTTATATCTTAAGCTATAGCTTATAGTATTGTTTAATTTTAAGACAACCCAAAAATGTATATGTTTACATTTTTACTTTGAGCTACGAAATATCGCGTGTGCTAGTTTTAACCCAAATTTGCTGCATAGTACCTATAATAAAAATATAGTCTCTAAAAATTTAACGTCAAATTATTAAACGCGTGGATATAAATTCAAATCGTATTTTATGTGACACCCAATATATTGTGATTTCATTCTTTTATAATATTACTTTATACGCGTTTTATTAATTGTTCATTTTCTTCGTTATAATATATCGCCGAATAACAATAAAACTGAGGAAAAATTAAATTATTTATTTATTTATTTAATTTTTTTATTTTTATCAACGGATTTTCTTCTCTCAACTTTCTATAATATTTATATTATACCGCGGAATGAAGCGTACAATGTTATATTATGCTAATGATACAATTTCGCGCATTTGAAATCGAATTACCAATATTCTGGTATATGTCCAAAAAAACGTATAATACGTAGGTATTCGTATTCGGTCTGTAATGGAAATTACTCGTTACCGCAGTCTTGTAATTGTAAAACGTAATATTATAATGACGTACTGATTTATAAATTATAAGACTCGGACGATGACAATATATCGTAAACCGGTAAACGTTTTTTATTATAATACTCGTATTAATACGAGTATCGAGGGAACCCGACATCGATGCAGTAGAAATAAAATCGTTTTTAACGAAATCGAAAGGGTACGAAACTACGAAGATAACGACGAGTATCCGTTTTACTCGTATGAAAACCGATAAATTGTTGTTAAAAACGAAAGCCATTTTGTAATTTTTTTTTTGTTTATTCCATTCTTTTTCGAAGCACTTAAGCTTAAGGTCTACCTGTCTGTACATTTGAATAATATTATGCAGCAGTCGACGATACGATAACACACGTGATATTATTACACGTTTCGGATGTAATAACGGACGAAAACGCCGCCCGCTACGAAAGCCGCGAACGTGATAAACTGATAATATAACAACGTGCTCGAGCGTATAATATTATTAATTATTATTATATGGATGAGGCATTGAATAAATATTTAAAAATAATAATAATTATTTATATTTTTATAAAAAAATTATAATTATAATAATTATTATTATTGCTCGCGGAGAAAACGTTGTAACGTGCAAATAATAATAATTTTTTTTTTAATAATACGATTATCGTCTCGTAATAATAATAATAATTACATTTTTACTTGTATACACACACAACGAGTTTATATTATTATTATTATTATTATTATTATTATTATTATTATTATTATTA
>JAIUCT010000007.1:24591192-24650209 GCA_021307375.1 Tetraneura akinire | reverse complement strand
ATTATTATTATTATTATTATTATTATTATTATTATTATTATTATTATATACCGCGACACTACCGAGCGCACGATAACTGGCAAAACATTCCGATCACGTTTCCCGATACCTTCCGCTGCTCCCGTCAATGACATTTGACCTCTTCTCCCGAGATCGATTCTTACGTAAAGAATAAAAAAATATATATAATATATTATATTTATTCTCGTTACATTGCTAGCCCCACTTCACAACGTGTACCTATATACGATGTGTCCTGAGACATTGATTTTTTCATAGCCTATTTTATATTATTATTATTATTATTATGAAAAAAAAACTTCGCGCGATTTACTTACATTTCGCAAATGATTGTTACCGAAAAATCTGAAATTTTAGCGTTCTCGGTTATTAAATTTTTCCCGAAGAATGTATAATATTCCAATCGTAATTATCATTCGTGGTTTTTCAATGTTTTGGAGTAAAATCGTATAATGGAAATTGGAAAGGAAAAACTGACACAAACATCGCAGCGTTTTTTTTTTTTATTATTTATTTTGAATTCCAGTTATGATACGTGGAAGAAAAAATTCCAAACGAAATAAATTCGTCTAGTATAGTGTAGTAAAAAAAAAAAAAAAAAAAAAACAAAATTAAATCGGCAAAACGCGTAATCGCAAACGAACAAAACGTCTACCCTGTATACCCGAGTGAATATTTTTTTTCAATCGTCCCCTCCGACCATATATTTTATTACCACGATGGTACTATAGACCATCTATACAATTATTGTTTCTTTTTTTCTTTTTCCGAACGTCCACGCCATTACTCATCATATGCATAACATATTATAATATATGTACCATCTATACCTAAGTATAATACTGCGGTTACAACCAGTAACCAGTACCTACTAACGGGCGTTTCTCCATGTTTTTGGATTCCCGACGCGCATTCATATAATTGGCGTATCTGTCGCCCGCGGAGTTAGGCCGACACCGAGCGCGACGGCAGCGACTTTCGCTGGCCTCAGGAAGGACGTACCGTGTATTATTTTTTCTTCTTCTTTTGCATTATTATTATTAAAAAATAAATAAATGTATATATTTTATTTTCCATAACATTATTATTGCCATTATAATATATAAATATATTTCCGATACATCTATCTCGTGATATCACTACTCCTGTCGTTTTTATTAATGTTCCGTCCAATATTGAATATTGTATAGGTACCTATTAGTATAAATTGATAATATTTTGAAAAAAAAAAATTGTATTTTATGACAGAAATCCGTTTTGGCTAAAAGTTGATTACGACTAATCAATTATCGGTTCAAGGACATTTTACGTATATTTTTTTTTTTGTAAGTACCTACCTACCTACCGTACCTACCTAAACATGTTCCAAGAACTCGCGAAAACGTATCATTATTATATGTATATTGTATGTATGTTTTTTATTTCGACGAGATTTTAGATAATTTATTTTTTATTTTTTCTAATATCAAGACAACCAAATAATAATAAAAATAATAATAATAATAATAATAATAATAATAATAATAATAATAATAATAATAATGTATACATAATGTGTGTAAACTATGTATTACATTATAATATATTATACTATATAATAGAAATCGGACGTTTTGAAAAATGTTATCGATTTGTTATTGCTGTGATTTTTTTTTTAACAAAAAATTTCTATTTTTCATCTTTATATGATGGTTATGTAATTCTGACTCATTTCAAAATCCAAAGTACGCCAACAAAACCTATAATGTGGAATATATTAATATATACGCGTGTAGTTAGTTAGTTATCATATTATATGATATCACAGAATACAAAAATTTTAAGCGGTGAGTTATTATAGACCATATTTTATAATCAGTAGATAACATAACCGCTATTCGGAGTTTTTTTTTATATATATTCTTGAATTCTTAGTTTTCTATATTGTATTTTATATAATAAATAATAAATAATAAATAAATTATTCGCGTACATAACTTACTATTTTAACCGGTGACTCTAATATTATTATATTATACATATACTGGTATATAAAAATGTTTAGGATTTCTACCCAAGTGCCAAGTGTATATTAATATTTTTAAGTAAATTTTATTTTGACTACTTTCAAAAAAATAACATAATAACACAATATTATTCTTAACGTGGGTAGATAATGCTGCATGTTATAAATTTATTACGATAAGAATTCAACAAAATATCGAGATACGTTATTGGTTTGTTATTAAGTTCGTAAAATAGAAATTAAGCATAACATATTATATTACATTATTACATAGCGTGTGGCGTATCTGTTAGTTTGAAATGCAGTTTTAAAGAGAAATGAAAATAAAAAATTAATATAATATTTTATATTCATAATAATATTATTATAATATACGTTTACATTTTTACTTTTGTACTAATAAACGACGAAATATTATTATTACCGAGTATTATAATATTATAAAAAACATGAAATTTGTCTCGATATTAATTTAGTATTTTACTCGCTTACTGTTTTGCTTTTGCACGATAATTATTATGACTGTTCGTAATAATTATTTTTGTATCATACTACATTAATAATCAATTTAACATATCATATTGGACTTCTACCGATATAGTTAGTACCTATATAATATTATTATGTTTCTATTATTTTTTCCAAGTGTTGTATTTTTTTTTTTTTTTTTTGAAGCCTATTTTTGAAATTTTTAAGGTTATATGTATTGTTTTAATGTTTTACTATAAAATCCTTGCATTCTATGTGTGTATTCGCAGTTTTACACAGTCGTTAGCTTTTAAGATATTAAATAAAAATCCTGAATTCAAATAAATTAACATAAAATTATTATTAAATTAACAGTATTAAGTCAATGATACGATTGGATTAAATTATAAATCTAATGTTATTTTTTTTTGTTAAAGGACGTCGTTTTAAAAATTATTGCAATTTTTTTATTGAATTTATGTTCCTATATATCTTTTTAGACTTAATTTTTAAATCGTATTAATCATTATAATAGTAAAAACGAAATATAAACGTAAAATTTTACTATTTTTTATTCAATATTTATAATGAATAGATTTATGGAATATATAACGATCGGAGTATAGTCGTTCTTTAACAATATTATATTATGATAATCGTTTTTGGATGAAATTGATATTAATTTTTTTCGTCTTGATTATAAATATTTTTTTTAAAAAAACATCACATATAATTGTAAAAAAACATAATTTAATGTCTTTAAATAAAAATTAATACTATTTTTATTACGATTTATATGATAGAAATATTAATAATAAATACAATAGTCAATAATATATAATTAATATATCGTTCTCAAGCCTCGATCGGATAGTTGGCGAGGATAAATCGCGGTACATTATCCGACGGCGCTGGAGTCGTGCTCGACCCGTAATAGGACGAAGATGGCGGCCCGTACTGTTGTTGTGATTGCTGTTGGGGTTGCGTTTGCTGTTGTTGGTATAATTGCGGTTGTGGCGGCTGCGGCTGGTATAATTGTGGTTGTTGCGGCTGCGGCTGCGGCTGCGGCTGGTATAATTGCGGTTGATACGATTGATGCGGTTGATGCTGTGACTGATGAAGCTGATGAAGCTGATCGGCCTTACGCGTCGGACACAGGCACGGCAACCATTTTACATCGGAGTTTAACTGAGCGTCGATAATGGATTGTAGCTGAAAAAGACCGGACAAACAGTCGTTTAGACATTGTCATGACTTATTATAATTATTATTATTATATAGGATACAAAGGACAAGGCGATATGATAAAAATGTAAATATATGATCGTGGATTACACAAGATTATGATAAAATACCAGAATTCCAGAACATATTAGAGATAAAACGAAAACAAAACGAATAAATCGCGCGAAAATCGAACTACAAAAGTGTAATAAGCGTGGTTATTATTTTCGTATACTTGTGACGTAATAATAATATTAGTTTTTCGTATACTCTATTAGTCTATTTACAACGTTACACCCTCGAAATACAGACATAAAAAACAAAACGAAAAAACAATACTTTGTATAATACGAGTATATAATATAATAATACCATGGTCATGGTCAGATTGGGTTAGGTTACTCTCGGGGTTTGTATTTCGACGCGTAAAAAAAAATTCCTACCCGTTTATTGTGGATAAGATTTAAATATGAGGTTATACCTACATATATTATATTAATAGTTAGGCATTACACATTTTTTTTCATCGGCGTTCAATTCGACCGCGGTATTGGTCAAGTACGCTTGCGCACCGTAGTGGATGCAATTTGAACAGGATAAGAATATTAAACGATTAGATCGCGGGACGAGCGAAAGACGGTGGAAACGCGCGCGTCTTTTCTCTTCCGAGTATTAGGTACATGTAATAATACGTTATTTTAACATTATGATGATTGTCGTTTGCGCAGGTCTCGGTCGATTGTTTAAAATCGCACGACACATTATATACATATTATTATTATAATAACGTGCACGGATGAAAGCTGAATAATCCTGCGGAAACGGATGTACGCGATCCGGCCATGTCCTGACGCACAATAACTTATTCGCCGCAAGTGGAACGGCTCAATAAATATATGTAGCGTATAATACGTACAGTTAGTGCGCATACATAAATATATTTCGGTCCGTTGAATATTATTACCTACTACTTTTGCGTCTATACTCGTAATCGCGAATCATCCGAAGGGAAATTGCAGCTCGTGTGAGCACGATGCGTATTATATGTAGGTATACAGAGTGTTTATGAAAGATTCGATGACGGATTCGAAGTAGACTCGATATCAGTAACACCCTGTACTTAAAACGTCGTAATTCGTACGCAATATATATACTTTGTATAGATTTACGACATTTATTTTAATAAACACGTATTATAAATGCGAAACGAGTGAATACACCAACTGTATAATGTAATGCTTTTATTATACTCGCGGTTCGAAATCTATCGCAATTTTCCGTCTTTCGAATATACATCACGCACGTATGTCATTACACGACGATATTATTGCAGGCGTCCAGCGTATATTTACAATAAATGAGCGTAAGAACGGTTAATATCTGTAAAAACGAAACACGTTCAGGACGACCAAGTAAATATTCTGTTTTATGTACTTTATAATAATACCTAATAAAATAATACTATTATACTATACCACTGTACGACGTTGATAATGGGATGTTCTACGAAATTTTACCGATGAAAGATAATGGTCTACCTAGCGGAATTCATTAGGAATATATAATAAATATATAATATAATTATGAGCTGTGGGCATATTTTTATAATAAGTAAAAATTAAAAAGTGAATACGAAAGATTGCGGTTTTCAAAAGTAGCAGTCATTGATGCGTAAGTCTGTAATTTTAAATATGTTGGATACGTGCTCATACCTACCTACGCGAGATGATCGTATTTTCTATATAACCATATAATTCTTTATTACCATAAATCAAAGCATACAACACTCAGGAAAATAACTCGAAAAATTAATCACCGAAAATCATAACCATATAATCATATATAATTATTAAAAAATATAATAATATGGTCACGTCCGGTGTGTACCACGTGCGTTTATATAACATATAATAACATGGTATATACAGCGGTATATTATACGATTTATAATAAATTAATAGCGGGTATAACATACTTATAAAGTTATAACCGTTGCTGTTACCATTGTAATCGTTTATTCGTAATAATTATTCGGATCCGAACTATATAGAATTGTAGGTATATATGATATTATTTTAATTTCCGACAAATCGCCTGTTTTCGAGAGAAAAATCACACTCGACGGGGAACGGAATAACGCATCCGTTTATTTGTTACAGTAAGAACAACGAGCAGAAAAAAAACCCCTATACGACGATAAATCTCACGGTCACAATATATAGGCGTATATGTATATAGGAATTCGATGAATCGCACAGAATATACCGTACATGTCATACGACTTAGCGGTCGTGCTCATCGATTTCTCTCGTTTTGCCGGCGAACGCGCATAAAACACAGGGCTTGACCTTCGGTGTCACTTTCTTCGATCACGAATCGAACGAAAACACCATCGCGGACTTCGAGAACGGTTTAGGAATAAAATAATAATAATAATAATAATAAATAGAAAATTTCTTTCAGCTTTTTCATCGTGCCTATAATATCTATATGGGTACCTAACAATCGTACGTTATATAGGTAGGTATACGCATTTATATGTATAAATATTATTATAATATTATTATTACGTGAATTTTTATTTTCATTTTATTAAGTATCGCGCGTGATCTTCGAACTTGATAAATAAACGTGGTGGCTAAACGCGTATATCATTATTTTTATATACAATATAATGTTTTGACGCTTAAGAAAAAAAATACCAGTTGACCGCAACACGGCACAGACGTCTGCAGAAGACGCAGACGGAATATAATTGCGTATACCGTATACGAGTATATCTTGTACGCGCAATCTGCACGGTCTGCCATTATTCATATTCATATTATTATTATTATTATTCATATTATTATTCATATTATTATTCATATTATTATTCATATTCATATTCATATTCATATTATTATTATTATTATTCTCACGTAAGCCTACGATCATCATAATATTATATATTTACGTGTACATATGTTTTATAGCAACTCTCGATATTTTTAAAATCGTATATTTTGTAAAATTATGATTTTTAATATCTCGCGGGTAGCGGGGATCGAAAGTTCATCACATTTCAATGCCGAAACCCTCCATTATAGAAATGAATCGATACTCATGAAATATTAATATTATCTACTCGAACAATCAGTGCCTATAGGCTAGGCGACCAATTAGCATAAATATTTTTGAACTCGGTATTTTAAGTAAAGATCGAAAAAATATAATATATACACATAGTACTAAACATCTTACAAAAAAAAAAAAAAAAAAAAAAATTCTAACCTAAAGTTTATTTTATGGACATGCGTTTTATTTTTAAAATTAATAAATATTCAATATAATATATTATAAAAATTGAAAATTTTTGTGTAGGGTGAAGAAGAAAAAGTCAATATATTATGAGGTCATGAGGGGACACATTTAAATCAAATCTAGATAAAAGTTAAAGTTACAACTATAATTTATATTATAGTTTGAATTAAAATAAACAATAATTAAATAATATTTGAGCTATATAATAATTACTAATATACATTTGGTATTAGACATTTTTGTTCGAATCCTAACGTGACTACACATGCGTGTTCGATTATTCTTTATTCATTGTAAATATATTATAATTCCTGAACAACATTTTCGATTGAATTGACGTATATCGTTAGATAAATATTATTAATATTATCACAGAAGAAAATCGAACTGCGAAATAAAAAACGATTATTCGATTTCGTGACTACTAAAATATATATGGATATAATACCTTACAGCTCAAGTGCCTATTATACGCGCATGTGACATATCGTTTTTTCGTGTATCACGATTATTATTATAAGCTGCAGTTATCGACTCGTATAATTTCAAGCCGAACTATTTCCGGAAAAATTTAGTGGTCAATTAAAAAAATTTTCTATAAACTTAAATAACAGTGCATGAATGTTGTATGCGTATAATGTTAAAAACCGTATAGTCGTAGTGGGTCTCGTCAGACAGTATATATTATAATTTATTATTAAATTTACATATTATTCACTCTTGTGTCAAAATAGAAAAATCTATTATTATTATTATTATTATTATTTCGTCAATGTATTATAACATTGAGTAAGAACAATCGAAGCAGAATGTTCAATATCAACGCGGTCACGTCCTAGTAAATAATTTCACGAAAGGTGTCGATTCCGAACCGACGTGAATTCGTATATATTATTATTTATTATATACACTGTTATCATAATACGTATAATGCGTAATTTAATTTAAACCGTATAAGATAATAATATATAAATTTATTTATGATGAAATACATATCGTGGCACTGAAAGCGATCTCCTAAACGAGGCTTATAATATAAACCGTCATAATATTATTATAATATACTCATATACGTATTTATGATACACGCGGAGTAATGTTAAGTATATGTTATTATATTTATTATGTGATAACTGATAATAATGTGATTTTTCCGTCGGTTTATCGCTCGCGGGAACTAATCAACTAACGAAAATTTAATTCGTATATTACATATACCGATATATTAGCGTGGCACGTTTGTCTAAATAAATAAACGACTTAACGTATACAATATTATAATTAATAGCCCGCGGTTTGTATAATTCGTGGCACGCGTGTGATTTACACGCATGAATGAACACAATGAAAATTGAAATTAAATCGCACTACGTCTATAACCGACTATTATTATACAATACTACTATAGAAACATAAATAACAACATTTTAACACGTCTGCGATAGGTATACCACCGATTTGTTAAAGTTGAATGAAAAGTGATTTCGGTGCCCGTCACATTTTATTAGTAATAGACTAATTATAGTAACTATAATAGTATATAATATAATATAATACGTATATAATACGTAATATGAACAATAATGAACAAAAGTATAGACGACGAAAAATTGTAAAAACTAAATAAAACGAAAAAGGTTATAATATAAATGATTATAATATATAGGCAAGTCGACAAGTCGTGTATAATATGTACACGATAATTTCATAAAATATATGACGTCATTATTTTAAATCCTATTTATCATATCCTTATTTAATCATATTTATAATTTTAAAGATTTTTTTTATTAAAAATTAATCATTTTTGAGACAAATATATTATAAAAATATATACTCGTATACGCTGTTTTTAGTTTATATTATATAATATATGCAGATTCGTAATGTCCAAAAAATGTGTAAAGTATTAAATAGAAATAACTATAATACGCTTATTCAGATTATTGCTAAATAAAAATTTTCGATTTTACGTTTTTCGACAGACTTTCAAGAGTTTTGCAATTTCATCTGTATGCTTATGCTTGATGTCGCCTTCGGGTATATCTCGAGACACTATATGATGACGTATACTATATGTACGCTTATCCATTTAAAAATATTGCACTTTTAAATAATATTTATTACCTTGTGGTGTATGAGGGGCACAGCTACAGCTATATGATTTGATCCAGAACTTTCAACACTAGATTCCGTGGGCTGTTGATATTTAATTTGCCACCAGTGCGACGACGGCTCCTTGTGTGTAACCGCAGAATTGCTATAATTATACAAAATTAATCCAATGTGCAATATTCAATAAGAATATTATTATAATTTTTTTTTTTTTTTTTTTTTTAAATAATTAAAATAAATAAATTTAAAATTGTATTGAGTAATACAAAAATATTTATAATAATAATAATTTAAAAAAAAGGATAAAATCGATTTTACTCGATAGATATTTTGGTATATAAATTATATAATATATATTAGAGTAACATAATATAATTTTCAATTTTGATAAAAAAAATAATGTAGGTGTACTCACCCTGTTTGTTCGGCGACATTATCTGAAATTGGAGCTGCAGTGGTGGAAGTAGATTTCCTGAACGAAAACAAAGTTTGATTTGTGTTTAAAACGCACACGATCAGGATCAGGAACGCCTGTGATTATGCGAAAAATAAATTTATTTAATTATATATTTATATTATGTATAGGTCGTTGTATTGAAATACAGTTTTTCTTCTATAAAATATGTAGGTACATAATATATAATTATAAAAAACGTACCGTTGAGGCAACGTGCTTAGTGTTGGAATACGTCATGATGTGAATTTCGTTCAAAGACTAGTTTCGGATTGCATCAACCCTTTATATAGGCTCGAAATACGGTAGAGGTCGAACTACTGCCCCCGTGTCCTGTGGAGTGACGAGTGAAGAGGAGGGTGCAGGATGAGTAGGTATATAAACTATATAGAGATATAGACGCATCTTCTGTGATGCCGCGGCCGTCTCAAACCGAAACCGATAATTTACTTTGGTAAAACAGGAATTAAATTAATATCAACGAAGTAATTTATGTTATATATAAATACATACATAATAAGGGTACGTTTTATATACGTTACGTATAAGTCGGTAAGTTATATATGTATAGGTGTGTGCGCCTATAATATACACACGTGATTATTGACCGCCACCAAACCTTGTTGTTCTACCGCATTCCTGAATTGTTAAAAAAAAAAAATTATTTTTTTTTTTTTATTTCTTTTATGGGAAGTTTGTTGTGAGGAGGAACGAATATAGTGCGATCGCGTTATTATAGTTACGTTTCAAATAATAATAGTCCGATTATTTGTTTTCGTCGCCTATAATATATAAATTTAGAGGATTTAATATATTTTTTTTAAGTACACTATATATATACGAGATTGTAGATATAAGATATAACTATAGGACAACTATGGTTAAATATCAAATAGAAATTAAAAAATTAGAAATGTTATTTTTATAACATTTTATAACTTTATGATATATAGGTTATACTGACTATATTATATATTTTTTAAAAATCACAAAAACTTATAATTTCTTTTTTAATTTTAGTGTTTAAAAACCAAGAAATCTAATAAAAAAAATATATAAAACCATCATTACTAAAGTCTGGTTAACGAATATTTTTATACCGCAGTTAGATTTCAAAAATAATAAATAATAAAAAAGTTATTGACGCAGATAGATAGGTAGATATGTACGTGTGTGTATGTATACGTGTGATGAGATATATGCGCGCCGCGGTATTTACAAACAAAACTAAAAACTAATAAAAATATAAATGTATAAATACTATAAATTATTAATTTTAATTCTGTCGTCGAAGCCCGAAGGAAATATAGGATGTATGATTTTATATGGCTTATGAATACCTATGTAAGTAAAAAAAAAAAAATAATGGACTAAACAATAAATTAAAATGGACCTAACGCCCCTCAATAAAATTTTTCATTTTAAGAAAGTTGAAATTTACGGAAGACACCATTAAATGTACGAGTATATGTAATTATAATTATATGTTATATTATATTTATATATATATATATGTATATATTATTTATATTTCTATAGCTATTACCTATATAATTATACGACCATATACGATTAAAAGAGTTAAAACGCACTTAAATAATTTGGCGATTTTTGAAGGAGACGATAAAAATTAGATTTTACGTAATTATTTGTGTGTCCTGCGCAGTATTCATCGAATTTATCACGATATGAATTATTATATGTATAAATTAACAGTTAGGTATACTTATTATCATATTTTATTTTTTTATTTTTTGCCAATTTTTTCAACGTAATTACCTATATTACCTGTATATAGATATTATCATAAACTGGTATTTTATGTATAGATATATATTAATAAATATTACATATATTGCCATATTGGACGTCTCATAATAGATCTACAAGACGGACAGTGCAAATTTTTATTCACACGCTGAGTATAATAATTACACGTCTACGTGCAATTTGATACGTGCAATTTAATAATATTGTTTTTACGATAAAATTTGCTGTACTTGGATTTGCAAATTGCAATATAATAATATTATGTTATTATTACGCGATGGATGCAAATATCACGCGTATACGTCCGTCGTATGTTATTATAAATTATAAATATAATATTATGTGTATACTTTGATCGTCATTGTTTGTATGCG
The DNA here is from genome assembly GCA_021307375.1 of Tetraneura akinire. Classification (NCBI taxonomy): domain Eukaryota; kingdom Metazoa; phylum Arthropoda; class Insecta; order Hemiptera; family Aphididae; genus Tetraneura; species Tetraneura akinire. The sequence goes on along the minus strand of JAIUCT010000007.1, from coordinate 24,638,475 downwards.
CAAATTCATTTGTTCCTAGACGGTTAATTATAATATGTTATTACTTTCGAACATCATTGTGACTTCATATCACGAAAATATCGATAAAAAAATCCATACGGTTGGACGTTAAAGTCTCCGATTTAATGTAGCGCGAATATCGTGGAGGCTATCTGACTATATGATTAATATAACAACTATTATAATATCTTAACTTACGCGATGCTGTGAGACTGTTCTAATTTAAGTGTTTTAAAAATTAATGTAATTTAATGTAGTGATTTTTAAAATACAATCGATATATAGATCAGGTACTAATAATTAATCTTAATAATTAAAAACTAAATATTGCTTTTATTATTGATATATAATATTAATATTACTTACGTCATGAAGTAATTTTAATGTTTGGTATGTTTACTTATAATCTATATTGGAAAAATAATTAATTTTATTTCACACTTTGCACTTAGGTATACATTTTAGGATTTTGTCGTTCATCTGTAAATATACGTGTAGGTATAATGAAAACAAGTACGCGAACACACGAAATAAAATGTAAAATGTAGTCGTCGTTTATATAATAATATATAGAATAATATTTATAATTTATTATTATAAATACCTGATAATTTTATATAGATATAAATTAGATTATTATTTTTTATGTACATGCGTCGATTAAACGTCGTGTAATTTGATTTCAAGTAGTCGAGTAATAGTTTTGACATTGTAAATTTATGAGTATATAAAACTAGCCAACTATAGGTATATTATAATATTATTTTAGATATAACCATCACCGCGGTATATACCTAATATGTGTATAAACATATTTTATATTACTATTTTTAATTCTTATATACGTTTCAGACGATTGCAATTTTATTCGTAGTAAATCAACTAAGCATAAGTATAAATATATATAATCTGAAACCGTGAAACCGCGTTATATTATTATTATTATTATGCATTTCTATTTTTTCGAGTATAACTCGAATTCGTAACGAATTCGACCGTACACGATAATATATTATATATTATAATATAAGTAGAAAATTTATTATTATAAACTTATAATATCTTGTAGAGAGGTCAATCCGTCCAAAGAAGACTCTCATCCGTGATTTAGATTGCAATATATTATTATATTTATAAACGTAATATAATAATATATTCGACATATTATATTGGTATAATATAGGTATATAAAGTGGTAACTATGGTAACTATACATATGGTTATATTTATATATATATTATACCCGTCTCGTCCGATATAATTTTTAGTTTAGGTATAGGTATATTATAATGTATATGATATGTTTATTATCGTTTCGACCGGATAATAATATTATTATAAACGACTTTATTTTATATATTATATTATACACTCGCGCGTTTAATTACTATTATATTGTAATATTAAGAATAGACCCGTTCTGCATCAGACTCCGGTCGGTTGTCGGTGCATAATATTATATCGTCCGACTGACCAACGGCAACATAAAACGCATACTAATATTATACTGACGTGTATAATGTAATATTATTATGGACGTGTGCGTGTCTGGCGGTGAATAATAACCGTATATAATATAAATTATTATCTATACATTTACAGGCTGATTTAATTCGTTATTAATGTTAAGTTGTAAAAACTATTATCCAAATCGAGCGATACTAATTTTATATTATATTTCCGACGGTTATAATTCGATTTAAAACGTTTAAATATCGATGTATGATGAGGTATCCACTATATTGTTTATTTATATTTTATATTATATGTATTTTTTTGTTTTATTACGATTATCATACGCGATACTCATAAAACTTTGAATTATATACACACGTAATAGACATCTCATACCTTTAGAATATTATAAATTTATAATGCATTTTAATATTCGCCTCTAGTATTCGACACAATAATATTTTATTATTATAATACAGCAAATAGCAGTAATAATATTTTAATATACAATTTATTATACATATGAATATGAGTGTATTATTGTTATATCTATCTATAAATCCAATACCAGCTATAATATTTGTATATTATGTATTTTAATTTTAATAATTATTATCAAATGTTATTTTATACTAGTTGTATAATCTTGATTTGGAACTCTTTTTAATTTAAAAAAAAATATCTTTATATATATTTACCGTAATTTTTAAAAATAGTCTTCGCGCGTGCCTGGCGCCCTGTATATATAGTCTACGCGCCTAACCAAATAAATTATATATTGTCTCTTGATATGTAGTCAGAAAACCACCGCGCGATGTAACCTTATAGGTATATGATATTATATTATTATACATATACCTAGGTAACTTATAATCTATAAAGACTAATCGGAGAAAAAACCGAATATAAATTAAAATATATATAGGCACTAATAATAAATTGAAGACTGGTTTTCGGTTAATAGTATCTAATTTAAATTCCTGATGTACTGAGTGGTATATAATATATTATATATAATATAGCATATAGGTATACCCTGAAATAAAATCATCATTTTCAAATTATTATCAAGAATCTAACGTGTACTTTGGTCCTGTCGTCGGCGAACAGGAAGAGATATCTTCTTCTACTTTTTCGTTTCTTTCTTTATTGTTATTATTATTATTTTTTTATTATGACTGTTTCGAAAATAATAATAATAATAAACCTTCGGGGCGAGTATAATTATATCCACGTTGTATTATATTAAGTATATTATTTTTAACATGACAAGTGGGCATGACTGCATGAGATCTCATACAACTATATTAAAAAAAGTAAAATTAAGAACAATTTTTAATGTTATATATATATATTCATTTTTTTTTCTTTCTAGGGTTATACTTATAATGTACATTAGGAGGTATGTACCTACTCGATATAATATTATTATAGGTTCACCGACACACCGCGGTTAATAATGGTTTGTTTTCGGTATTTGGTTAGGAAATAACACATTTCGTTGACTGCTTCATCACAATTAATACTGTACATATATTCGTTTATACAATATTATATTATATTATATACCGTGTGTAACAACGATGGGTTTTTTATTTTTTAATACAATTTTTGTAAATCGCATTCTTTCGGATATAGGAGAATAATACGAGTATTTTAATTTTCGTCTTCTCCGATGTTAAAATTAAAATTTTTAATTTCCATTATAAAATTATGTCTTATATCTATATATATAAAAAAAAAAAAAAATGAAAAAACTGCTTTTAAACTTGTTTGGATTTTTTGCGACTAATGACCATTGCCCATTATTAGTTGGTCTATTTCGTATAGATTATAATACAAACTGGGAATAAAAATCATGACGTGTATCAAATATTATAGAGTATAGACGCATTTTATATTATATTTACTACCTTCTACCTTCTACCTACTTGTATTTATAAATTATATTTAATTTAATTAAATATAATTATAATTTTTTTTTTTTAATTAAATTAAATTAATAACTAATGTATAATACGATCATTTTTTGTTCGGTCTTTTGTAAACAATAATATTATAATATTGTTCTTTTAAATTGTTGGGATTCGGGCGTTAAATAAATAATATTATATAGACGAACGTATTATGGCTACGACCCTGATACACAACATCCTGTAGAGCCGATTAGATGCCGTTACCAACTGTGATTTACATTCGACGTAATAATAACGCTGGATCGATAATAATAATCTCGAATATAGCTCAACAGGTTGTTACGTGGCCGCGGACGACGGGAAAACTGGTTCGTATTGTATTACATTATGTAATCATAATATATATTATGAATATATATTGTTATCGTCGTATTACCATATTATACGTATTATAATATTATAGTACACACGATAACATGACGTGAAGACCATCTTTGACGGCATGGGAACAAAAACAATCATAAAACGAGTGTATGAAACGAAATAATAATATAACGTGCACGCATATAATACAATAATATTAATATACGAGCTCGTAGGACGTAAGAAAACCGTGTAACGGGGGTTTTTTTTTTTTAAAAAAAAAAAGAATTATTATTTTATTTTTTATCGATTTCGAACAATAACGAGTAGGTGTATAACTATAATAATATTATTTAGTTAAAAATATGTATAGGTATACCAATATGATTTCGTTTGTTGATTCGTAAACTGATATTATAATATTAGCAAGTATAATATTGTAATCAAAATTGATTAACATTTTGTCATTCCAATGAGATACGTCTATAATGTGGTGAAAAACGTTTTCACCGTTTTTGAAAATACAACGAATTTTATAAAACGGACTTGCAATATTTTTCACGTTTAACAAAGTATAACTCGGCGTCTCGATTTTATCCACGAGGTAGTGTGTACCCAAATCCAACATATTATTAAATTTCAGATAAATCAAAATATGATATAACCTAGTACCTATTATATTATTATTATAATTATTATAATAGTATGAAATATCAGTGATCACCCAATATATATTTTATTGTACCCGAAGTCCGAAGATATTCAATTCTAGTTATAAATCATTACCATAGAAAAAAAATTAAATTTTGGATTTAGATTATTTCAATCGTTAATGTGTTTTATATATACCTATATATATATATGTATAAACATGTAGGTTAGGCACGTATCTCGACTTTTATTTCGGGAAGGCTGATTAAAATGTATAAATAAAAGGTAGGTAATCTAAAGCAAAAATAATAAATTTATATTTTATGTACCCATCATGAGAAAATACGTTTCGTAATATAATCTATTATCACTTATAATAATTAAAAGTAGGCACTAAATAATGAACTGTAAACGATTAATTTGTTCACTATTAGCAAACTTGTCTAAAACCATGTTAATGAATAATGATATTTATAATACAGACCAAGATATTTAAGATTTGTAATTTATACTACGGACTACTGTAGTTAAATTGTATGTCTGTCCATCAATCATCTTCGCATTAACGATGAACACATACACATTTTTATTAACATTTTCAAATATGAGGAGCTCTCTTAATCGACAACCATTCCAACCCCTCTTTACATAAATATATGCTTCTGGGTTGTTGTGATTGTGTAAGAACGCTATAATAATATTAACGAAATAACGATCAATTTTCAGTTCTACCAAATTCTAATATCAGAAAACTAAAACAAACATAATACTTGTATTTCAATTTCAACGATACACAGGTAGGTAGATATCTACTTCACAATTTTATTGTCAAACATTTTTAAATTTTAAGTTAAAGCTTAAAGGTACACATTTTTAATTTCGATCTAGGTAGGTAGTTAACTATATAATTTTTATTGTAAAATAAGCGTATTACTGTATTAGGTTCCTACTTTATTTTATGATGTTATATTAAAAAAAAAATTCCGTTTCGTAATTTTTATTAGAATAATAATATAATATACCTACTTATTGATATTTAAAAATAAATTTTTCTTAAAATAAATTCTTTTTTTTTTTTTTTTGATTTTCGTTCAACTAACCAGTAATTATTAGTTATTTCTTATTTCCTATCTATTTTCGTGGGTATTAATGTATTAATAGTTACTTATTCTTCATTCCTAAAGGAGTAAAGGTGGTTATATCCTATTTATATACCTCATTAAATAAATTAACGAATTATTAAGAAATATATCAGAAGTTTAGTTAATAATGTAATGTTTTCCTGAGTAGTTATAAAGATTTAACTTACAGAATATAACATATACCTGTTGAAAATTTGAAAATACATGTCAATAAATATACGAGTAAATTAGGTACAACCATTCCAGGTAAAATAAGTATTAATTAGAACTTACATTTAATCAATTTATTGTTCTTTAGAATTTATAAAAGAAACCCGAAAACGAAAAATGATGTGTAAAAAAAGGTGAATAAAAGTTACACCTAGTTATCAACAGGTGTTAGATATGTATCTATATAGATATTTATATTCAAAGCAAATAATGCCCATCTCAAACTTGTTCTTGAAAGGTTATTTTATAATTATTATTGTAGACTGTAGCGGTAGCCTGTAGGTATGTACTTTAGTGTGCCTATCTTATTAAGTACAGTTAGATACCTAATCGTATTCACTTTGAGAGAAGTCACATATAATTAAATAGATACTTACATTCCATTTGTGAGTAAGAACAATTAACTATAGTGTCTCATATTCACCTTGTTATATATTTTTTTAAACGCTATTTGGTTTTTAGTTGAAGTGTAAGTGCATATACAAAACAAATTTTAATAGTACTAAACATGATTTCTCATAAATTGTATGCCCTCCTAAATTTACAAAAGTATTTAATATTAAAATAGGAAGGAAGTAATTGTTGTGAACACACGAATAGTAAATACTAGTAGTAAGTAGTGAAAAGCGATTACCTAGTGAGTAGTAAGTAGTAAATACTAACAAATGTATTAGGTAAAAATATAATTAATTTAATTCATATATTTAATATCATAATACTGTTTGGTGTACCAAGTTACAATTTTAAAACATTTCTATAAATTATTGCAAAGCATTAGTACATAATTCCATATATTAGACACTCAGCTTCAATCTTAGTTTAATGATGAACATTTTATAAACAAACGTTATTGCAATTTGGCAACTTCAATATCAACAAATGATTTTATACAATCCTCTATCTTAATCATAAACTTCTGAAAATATGACATACAATTTAATAATAATTAACGAAATAACATAAATAGGCATCTTACTTTAGACATCACATTCTTGATAAGTATAAGGTCTGAAATATTTTAGAATTACATCTTAGGACAGTTGTTTTACCATGGATACATTTATCAGGTAATTTTGATACATATAATTTTACCTGAAATAAATTGATATTAATAAAAATGCAATTTTTATATAATACAAAATAACCAAGAGCAGTTCTAGGATACAATTTCTTATGGGCACTAACATATTTTTTATGAGTTAGCTATTGGTGCAACTAGGTAAATAAGAATTTCTTGCATTATTTAAAATAGGTACAAAATTTAATTTTTATGCAACAAACAATAAAATAATTTTTATGGGTGCCCACCCTGTTACACTAGGACACTGTATATAATATCAAATTTAATTTAATATTTTGTGATAATTTAAATTAGTTTAATTCTGAAATATTGGATAATTATTTTATAGGAATTGGATAAATTTAATGGGTTAAATATTATAATTACTCTATTAATATATTAAAAACATATAAATAAAATAAAATAGTCCTATAAATATTAAAATAACAGTAGTATATAAGGTAATACAACTTATGTGTTATATATTATAAACTTATAAATTTGAATATAAAACAGATTTTATTTTGTAAAAGTATTTATTATATTTTGGGTTTTTAAAAATATACTTACATTTAAAATATATCAATAACTCAGCCATTACCTCTAAAAATAAATAAAGATACAAAACATGATATTAATTAATGTAAATGGAATAAATATATTTAAAACAGGTAAAAAATGATTTACATTGGACAACAAATTTTAATGTATAAAATTATGAAATATTTACTTAATGAAATCATAAGCAGTATTTTGTTAAAGCATATATTATGTTAAATAAACATTGAAATTACCCATTGAATACATAAATAGAATATTTTGGCAAAAAGAAAAAAAAAATAATAATTAGTTATAATTTAAAATAGTATTATAGTAATGAAACTGAATTTTAAAAGGATGCTCATTTACACTCATTTACTATATCCAATCATTTCACAGGAAAAAAGAAAAATATAAAATACACAGAATTTGTTTAGAATTAAAATTTTTAAGTCTTATTACCTTATTTTATAAGCAGAATATTAAAGATCATAAAATATTTAATTTCATAATTAATTAACCTAAATATTATAAATTAATATTTAGTAGATTTTGCTATATTCCTATCTTAATAGTTAACGATACATTAGAGAATGTTTAAATATAACATCCTATTAATAATCAGTATTGTTTTATATTAGGAGTAGGAATAGTAATATATCACAACAATATACTAAGGAAAAATCAACTTTATATAATAAATAATAATTGTAAATAATAAAATTTAATTATACAATTAAATACATATAAAACATACAATCATATTATCAATTTTTAATTTATATATAACATAGCAAATGAGAAATTATAAAACCGTGATCGTCAAATTTGATTATAAAATGTAATACACCTACACATTTTATGTTATATTAATATGAGATATTTATTTAAGAAAAATTTAAATTCAAGATGTAATTATTTTTTGTTTGTTTTTATAAAATTATTAATATACAAATGCATCAAATAAATAAAATACTATTTTATTAGGTTACGAGTTTATGATATATTAATAAAATAAACACTAAACATTAAGAAATGCCAATATTTGCATGTATGAGTTTTACTTCTAGTCTTGAATTTGTTTTTTAATTTAAATAAAATAATTCAATACAAATTTTTCTTATAAGATATTTTATCTAAAAATATTTCTAAATAATCATAAGTACAATGAATGTAATATATTTTATTGTTTTAATATTGAAATGTACAATTTATATTAATAAGAAGTACATAAAATCACTTTTTAAAAAATTATTATATTATATTATATTATTTTATAACACAATAAAAGTTAAAATGTAAATTTTTTAAAATGTTAAATGTTGAACTAAAAAATAAACTAATAATTTAAAAAATGTATACCGAGTTCATTTTATTAATTAGATTATTTTTTAATTTAGTTAAAAAATAAATATAAGGAATACAAGATACATTATTTATAAGATCTACAAAAACATAATGTAAGAACTAAATAAAGATATAGGCTAGGTATTTATTGGAAACAATCTAAAACTAAAAAGTGAATTATAATATTGGACACAATACAATATATTATAACTTATTTACTAAAATCTTAAAATGCAATAATTCTGCCCATAAAAGAAATTTGTTAAATATTTAATTATTTTTTAACATGTTAAGTTAATTTTCCTTAAATAAAATTCAATTAAGTGTAATAAAAATATCTGGATGACAAATTGATAAGATAGTTAAAAATTAGAATAACTGGTCTATGTTTAAATTAAAAAAAAAAAAAAAAAAAAAAATAAGTGAAGATTGAGTAGGATTAACACTAGTACAAATAGTAATAATTGATGGATTTGGGATCAATTAGCATTCAGTAAGGAGCAAACTTGGTTCTTTCCGCTTTTGTTTTGTCGCCTGAAGGGCTGCGGTTTCTCTGGAAATAATTTTTCGGGCGATGGACACCCGTGGTCTGTATTGGAGGGGATTGATTAGTGCCAGATAAGGCTCCCAATAGGTCAGTTAGACCACCAAGAGCAGATAAACTGGACAGGGCATTAATGGCGCCCGGCTTTGCAAATAGTTGAGCCAATGGGATGGCGGACGACAAAGGAGATGCGGCGACCGTCGGAGGAGTGGGCAAGGTTGAGCTGGACCCATCATCAGGACTAGAGGATGAGTTTGCCCCCTCAAGATTGGCTTTCTGCAGTTCCACGCTAGAGAAGAAATTGGGATTAGTGATAAAAAGGACATAATAACAATACAAGGGATTTAATGGTAACACTATTCATTCTCAACTTTGATCCCATAAATAAAATATTCTTTAGTATAATAATAAAGTTATACCTCATTTCAATTAAGTACTTGGCAACTGAAATAGAATCTTTGTTTCCTGTAATCGTAATATGCCGATCTTCATTTTCACCATTTTCATGTGTTCCTTCACCTTTAGCAATATGTACTAAAGCACCACTTATTTGTCTATGTAAAAAAAAAAAATAAAAATAAATAAATATTCAATGCAATTTAAATTATTTTTTTGGGGAACATATTAGTAAGTTAATTAACTTAACCCAAAATAATTAACAATATTGACTGTTTACAAGTTAATAATTGCTGTAAGGAACAAAAACTTTTTATTTATTTATTATAATTTTTTTTACCGGTACCAAATATTTAATATTAAATGGTTTTTTTTTTTGTTGTAAGTTTTAATTTACTTATATGATATATATATATTACTTATGACAAAAATTTTTAAAATATAAAAAAGGATGCTTACGTCAAACTATTCAATTAGATTTTTTTTGGTTATTTATAACCTATATTGAAAATTCTCAGAAAATACTAATGAATAACAATTATTATCAAAATAATAATCGTAACTATCAATGTTATCAAGAGTAAATGTATAAAAATAACAATGCCATAACAATACCATAATTAACATTTTCTTGGATGTCTCTTATGATTAAAATATTTACAACATAGAAAATTGTGGGCGCTTACAAAAAATATTTAAACATTGATAAAATAATTTTTTTGGAATATCAATACCAGAGTGCATTCTATATTTTATGCTTAATGTTGCATTATATGTGAAAACGACAAAAAGTGAATTTAAAAAAAAATCACCACTAACACTATTTAGCTAATTAGCTTATAAACATTCATTATTATAAAAAGTGTATTAATTATAAAGTACATTATATACTATTAAACATATCAATAAATCCTACCGGATTTCTGCTATTTTACTTCCTCTTCTACCAATAACACAGCCAATTAAGTCATTAGGTACAGTCATTGATATAGTCTCAGTATTTGAATTTTGATTTTTATGATCTCCGCTATTATTTCGGTTTTGACGATTACCAGTCCTCAATTGACTTCCAGCTAATGCAGCTAAGGCTAAAAACATATATTTAATTTAAATATAAATATTGGTAATGTTGGTAGATTTGATTAATTCAATTAAATATTATAAATAAGAAAAATATTTAATTATTATGCTTAAGAAAATTATTTAAATTTGCAAATGTAATGTAGTTAGATCATTACACATTAATAAAATTATAATATATTTAATTTTATTTCCTACCTATTTTAATATTTTCTGTAAATATATATAATATAATTGAAATAAACTTTTTATTTTTATATGCCAGGGGTGGCGAACATATAACATACGTGCCAGAAGTGGCACATTGGCCAAATTTCAATGGCACGTTAAAATTAGAATTTATTAAAATATTTATTTTGAAAAAAAACTTAATTCAAAATTTAAGTATTGAAATTTGAAGAAATAATTTTATAAGTGTTTAATAATAAGAAAATGTCTATATAACAATAATAGTAATGATAATGTACTTAATAGATATTTATTATATAAGAAATACCAAGACTTTGGATTTAGACTTATAATTATTTTATTATTGTACTCTTATCGTTAAGTACATGAAGTTTCATTTTAAAATAATCGATAGGTATCACAGTGCCATTAAACGTGATTGCTTTTACAATAATATAATAGTACACACTGCATACTAGCCTGCTATTAAAACATAGGTATCTACTAATTGCACTGTCAATTTCAATCGGCATGATTATTATATATCGCGTATGCCTAATATATGGTCGTGTCTCGTGTAGTATAAATTAAAATGTCACATTAAAAATAAGAAAAAAAAAATGACTTCTTGGAGAATCGACAAATTGAGATTTTCAAGATTGCTGAACATACAAATTTTATATTTATGGCGCGCAAAAATATTTAAAAATAAAGTTTTTCAAATATTGGCACTTAACCCAAAAAAAGGTTCGCCACCTCTCTTATATAATATTTAAAACAATAGACATAGATACCATAGGAAATTATTTATTGAAAATAATATAAAATGATTTAATAATGATAAATATATTTATATAAAACCTATGTAATCATTAAATTTATACATACCAGCTGGATTGATACCTCCTGCGGATGCAGTTCCTAGGCCAAGCGCTGCAAGGCTGGCTAATGGATTAGACCGTTGTCTTCCAAACTAAAATTATATAAATTTTATATTTCAAATTACTTATATGTTATTTAAAAGTATAAGCAAACTTACATCATTGCCAACTGTACTACTAGCAAATCCTGATGTTTTACTTCGAGGATCATAAGGAATAGTTGCACTACGTGGCGGGGACTGAAAAGTTAAGAAAACAATAAATTTGTATGTTCTTAAAAATAAATGTATTTATTTTTTAAATATAATAGTTTATATTTTCTTACATCCAAGAGTACATTGCACACTTGATAAACACATTGTGATATTGTAATTGTAGTACCAGTAATTGAAACAAGACGTTCAGTTGAATTGGGTAACATATCCGATGCTACTTGTATGGCAGCTCCACTCGACTCTCTAATTTCTTTGATTTTGCATCCACCTTTACCAATTATAAATCCACATTGTGAGGCTGGCACAATTAACTTAAAAGTCAAAGGTGCTTTTGGCCCACTCCAATCTCCATTTTGTCTTTCAAAAAACTAAGAATAACAATTAATTACTTACATTATATTATTGTATTATTTGTAAAAATGTTTACCTCTTCAACTTTTAAACCAATAAGTTCAGTAGCTTTACAAATAGCATTTGTAGTACCAGTAATAGTAACAATGCGTTCTGGAGTTGAACCATCAGAAATTAAAACTCTAGCACCAGACTAATCAAATATAAATTATTATTTAATGTATTAATTAATATAATAATATATTTATATATATAATATATAATTTAAATGAGAAGTTACCTGATCTCTTATGTTTTTTACTGTCTCACCTCCTTTACCAATCACATTACCAACTTCCTAAAAATAAAAAGTAAATTAATATTATATTTATTGATATCATATATTTAAATAATCACATATTATAATATGACTTGGCAAAGATATATCTTACACAATCTCAAGTTTCATTTCTAATTTTAATATAAAATTGTCATAAAAGATGATGACTAAAAAAAATAAACTTAATTATTAATTGATGGCTAATTTTTGGGGTTTTATTAATGTATTATAGACCAGAAGGATATTAAGAAAAAACAAAAGCTTGAATATTAATAAAATCATCTATGAATTTGTTTAACAACAACATATTATATCATTTATTATCTGGTATAATTAAATACTTATAAGAAGTACAATAATTTAATGAAATATAAATTTAATATATATATTATGATTAACTATTTTATAATATTAAATTAATAAGTAGTAAATTTAAGGAAATGTTAATAGGTGCTAATCTATATAAATAAACTAAAATCTTCTTACTCGGCCATGAAATAAAATTCTTATTGTTAAATTGACATCGTTATAATCATTGAAATTGGATCCATTGGAACTTTGTTGTGTACTATCCATCTTAACCTTAACAGACATGAACAACAATATTTATTTTAATAATAATTATTAATTTGCATTTAAATTTCATAAATATTAAAAAATAAAAACCTATACAATATAAATATATTATGTAATTATAGTTTAATTATTTTTTAGTATTATACAAATATCTGAATTATTGATATCATTCTTGATAGACGCCAGATTTAACCCAGTGCTACCATTTATGAAAATATTAAATGTATATGTATTATAACACAATATTCATTGTTAACAATTTGAAAATTTGCAAAATAAATAAAGATAATAATTAAATAACAATAAGTCAATAAATACATTTAATATTTTAATTTTGAACAAATTTAAAAAGTATAAAAATACAAACTACCTTTACATTATTTTGTAGTAACCAAAAAGTTACTATTATCATGTATAAATACATAATAATAGTTCAGTAAAAGGTACATTTTTTTCATATGAAGTCTACACTTGCATCGTTGTACAACAATGAATTATAAATATGTTATCATTATAATGAATATTATTATATAATTAATAAATTATTACTCTATGATGAATAATGACAAAATGTAATATTCATTTTTGTAAGTAGTAAATGTTTAACTTAAATTATTTATTAGTGTGTTATATTTTTGGTATACTAAAATATAGTTATAAATTATACTATTTTACCAATATGAAATGGTGTCACTGGACACCTGTCCTGTCCTCTAATCATATGTAACAATAGTATAGTAATTAACATTTTTTTGTCAACAATATATTTCACATCTATTGTAGAATATATAAAATTTAATATTGATTTATTGGTAATTATACCAATGGTAAAATGCTATTATTTATTTTTTGATGATTAAATGTCATAAAATAAATTATTTAGTCGATTCACTCTCATTAATTAAATCGACAGAATATAATAGGTTACCTTAATAAATAATATAATTACCAATTGTACTACTGTACTATAGATAATATTGTATGATTATTTATAATTTATAAAAGTGGATTGTTTGATATGGTTTAATTGAATCATTTAATGTAAGGTATGATAAACAATATTATAATAAATGTAATCTTAATTAGATTAAATTCAAAGTCTCAATTTATAAAAACACTATAGTACAGTAATAAAATTGTACGTTAACATAGAAAAGATGAACTGCAATACAGCAATTGATACATAAACATTATAAATGGTAACAAATATTATTTAAGAGATTCGGTTGTAAGCAAATTTATTCTATTCTTTTTCTATTTGCAAATAATATTTTATATAATATGTTCAAATTAAAAACCATATTTAATAGTAATTATTATGGGCAGTATAGTATATTTAAAAAAAATATATTTAGAATATAATTGGAACTAACCTCCATTTTGTATAATTTAGCAACAGTTTTGAAATTGAAAGGTTTAACTAATAATTACCTACCTACGTATTCAAATAATAACATTGAGATTTTACAATAATTATTAATAATAACGTATTAGGTATTTAATATTATTTTACCAGTCAGTAGAATGAGACGTTTGACTACGTACTTTGTAATTGAATCACTAGAGAGTAGAAGATATTATGCCGTGAACCGTGACGATAGTATTCATGTGTAATTTCGGAAGAAAGCCGAGAAACCGATTAGTGTTACCACCGTTACCCGCTTGAGCGTTGAAAACAATAAGAACTAGGAAAATTGACTGATTGAAAAATACGAATGACGGAATGGAGAAATATAATTATTATGATAGTGCGTTTTAATATTATTGTCATGGAACACAAAAGTGTAACTACAGTGTAGCCTTCTTTGCGAATTAAATTTTGTACTTGAGAATTGGATTTAGCAATTTATATAAACAATAGGTATATAACAATTTATTGTTTATATGTCTATGATTTAGCTGAGACGTAAGTTTATAATCATTACATATTATATTACATACCTACAACTACTTACATTAGTATCTACTATCCACTATAATATTATGAGTACCTAACTTAACCTACTTAATATTATATAAATTATTTTATTTTATATGCAATTATTTAGTTTTTATTTCTCTTTCATCGCGTATTCCTGTGCGACTTGACAATGTTACATAGGCGCACATTAGGTGTGAATTTTTGGGTACTAACAATTTTTTAATTAATTTCAAAATTTCTACATCTATATAATAAATATATCTTTATAATAAAAATTGGCTTTTTGTTTTTAAAATATATCAAAATCATATTGTAATTATTAATAAACATTAAATAATCAATATTGGGACTGGGAGTTTTTATGTGGTGGTGCTAACTGCTAAGCACTCCTAGCACCACCCAATGTGGGCCTATGTAAAGTTAAGTTATTTTAAATTTTAATAGTATAAATTATTCATTAGATCTGTATCCCTTCCACACCAGTAACAGTCTCTTCTTTTTATTGTTAGGTATTATTGGTAGTAATATCTAATTAAAAAATAAATATTTAGATGTATAATAAAACCATTCAGCATTAGAAAATATTTCGTACACTACAACGAATTTAATTATTTATGATTATAGAAATTTATAAAATGATAGGTATATTAGTATTTTAAATTTTCATTATTTTACAGGGTTTGGGTAGTAGGTTGGTGCTAGCCGCTAGGTCACTTTGTACGGTAAGGCATAAAAAATGCAAAACGCGGACAGTTTGTACGGTCTTAAAGTAAAGAAGTTTATATGACCAATTTACAACCAATATTTTACATCATATTAATATAGGTATTAGTATGATTACTGAACAATTGCAGTTGATATATTTAAGTTACAAAAAAAAAATTGCAAAGTTCTTTTCAAGCGGAAGGGACGCTCGCCGCTTTGTCCCACTTTTCGTTAGTTTGGGCTACGCCCCAAGGGACATCGGCATACCGCATACCCACCTAATACCTACCTCATAGACCTGATACTGGTGCGGATGGGCAGTGGTCTTCGCGAGACCATGGGAAATTTCCTCCGGGCGATAAATTTTATACGACATACTGGCAGGGCAATAACCGTACAAACACTGTCCGCGTTCTGCAATCTACATTTTTATACCGGACCGTATAAACTGTCTGCGTTTTGCATTTTAAACAATGGACCGTATACAAAGTGACCGTTTACCAGTAGGTTATTAAGGTTAATAAGTACATTGTTTATTAGTTTTTATGACTGTATTGTTAGAGTAATTTATTTATTACTATATTGTTATGAAATAAATTACTCTTGTAAAATAATTGTTTTTTTCTGGAATAATATATTCAATTAAAATAAATACCATTTTATATAATTAACCGATTTATATATATAATATATCAAAAAAATTATATAATTATTTTATTATAGCATCATTATAATAGTTAATTACACGAATAATAATATTGCGTTTCTATTGTATGAACAATAATTTAAATTTATACAATACATATAATTATACAATACAATATTTAACAAATACCTATAATGTAAATATTACAAGAAAGTCGCTACCTATTATTATATTGTATGTGGAATATTTTCCATATATTTAATGAATGATATAAATGTATTTTCCCCATTATTAGTCCATTGCTTATAGGAGAAGTTACGAAAAATATGTCGTTAAAAACTATATGTTTCGTGTGTCTTTTTGTTGTTTTTAAAGTACATTCATCTAAGTCCAATGATGATGGTTCGGTGACATTTGATAGACTAGAAATTCAAACTGGAAAAATAAGTGAGTAACAGTAACGTATAATATAAAATATCTAATAGTTTTCAATATTTCTTAATAAATTATGATTTACAAACACCTGAGTAAATTGCAATAATAATTTTTCCTGTTCTAAATCTTTGGTATCCAATTGAATATTTCAGAGCCATTTAACGAAATAGAATGGGTAGAAGATTGTAAATGTGTATTAATATCAGAATGCATATCCGATGAAAATGATGCATCTATAGATATCAGAATAATTACAGTACTGTTTAAACGTTTACGTGTTTTAAATTTTTAATCGTTTTATTATATCTATACATTTACATATTATTTTAGAAACCTGATAAATGTCCATCTGGAAAGGTTTATTGTTGCTCGGACCCGTGGGTAGAAAATCCTTTATTAATATGTGGTAAAGTAAAAGCCCAGAACATTGAAGGGATTAAAATTCATCCAGATCAGGTAAAATACTACAAATTTATATAATTCTATTGTAAAATACATTTTCTTGTTGTCACAGACAATTTTTATTTAATTTTGTTAATAATTAATTAAATATTTTAGATTATACAATTTTTATTCGGTGTATCCATATTATTTTTTTTAAAAACCAGGTGTTTTGATTTTGATTACGTTTAAATGCATATAGCGTCATGTTTCATATTTTCTGTTAAGTGTTCTTCGTCCAATTCAGAGGATAATATTTTTTGTATTAATAAATTAAAATAAAATAAAATTAACATTTACTAATGATGTATTTGTTATTAATGTAATTTAATGAAATTTGTAATATATAATATTATATAAACCTACTATTATAGTTATGTAGTATACATATAGGTAGTCTATATACCTAATATAATTAAAATTTATAATAATATATTGTATACATATACACATATAAGTATATGTTTATTGTAATCTAATATAGATGTGTCAAATAATCATTCAATTATTAACTATAATATATATGTAGTTTATTAAATACTGAAATATTCATTTTATTAAATATGATGTAATTAAAATAATTATGTCATTTTTAATTACAGGCTAAATTTGGAGAATTTCCCTGGCAAGTTTTAGTTTTAACTCACGGAAATTCGTTTATTTCAAATGGAGCATTAATAGACAGCAAACATATAATATCAACTGCTCATTTTCTAACTAATTATTTAAAGTAATTTCTATATTCTTCATATACAATAATTATTTATATTTTAATAATTGAATAATTCACATTACAAGAACATTTCGAATATATTTTCAAGACACAATAATATCTAAGAAATATTGCTAAGTAGTTCAAATTTCACAATAATTAAAGTCATGATAAATTATGGATAAATGCGATAGAATGATCAAAGTTTAAACGTAAGAATACAACACGTAATAATTCTAACCCCCCAAAAATGCGAGTTGTAAATCATTTGATGATAATTTTTTGAGTTTTTAAAAGACAAACTGTTGATCGTATAGTTTTTATATTTATTTTATTCCTTATAATTTAGTGAAACCTTAGTTTTGTCGAAACGTATGATTGAAGTTAATAATTTTGAAATTTTCATTTTTGATATTTTTAATCATTGCGTTTTATTTAATTTAAAATTTTTTAAGATATGTATAAATATAATTTTAGGAACGTAAGCGCGCTGAAAGTGCGATTGGGTGATTGGGATATATACAAGAACGTGGAACCTCGACCCTACGTGGAACGGTCGATTGAGAGTATTGTCATTCATCCCGAGTATTCGTCGTCGAACATGCACAATGACATCGCGGTGATCACGCTGTCCGAGGCGGTATTGATGTCCAACTACATCAGCCCGGTGTGTCTACCGCCCAAACCGCAAAACACAGTGGTTCCACGACATTGGACCGGTTGTCGCGTGTCCGGGTGGGGCACGGAGAGTTTCGAGCGTCCGCGGTACCCGGGCGTGTTGAAAAAGGTCAACGTTCCGCTGTGGGATCGCGAAAGGTGCGTCGAGAGTTTGAGGACCACTAGGCTAGGCAGAAAGTTTCATTTGCACAACGGATTCTTGTGCGCGGGAGGCGAGGAGCACGAAGACGCATGTAAGGCGAGTATAAAATAATACTACCATAAACCATTTTGGTATAAACACTAAACGTATTGGTCGTTTAGAATTTTTAACATATGCACCGTAATTGAATAAACATAACTTTCGCACCAAAATAGTATTAAAAACTATATTTTGATATAAGTATACGATTTTATTTTTCTACATTTTGTGCAGGGTGATGGCGGATCTCCTCTAGTGTGTGAACACGATTCCGTTTCACATTTAGTTGGTTTAGTGTCTTGGGGAATCGGATGCGGAACTGCATCGATACCGGGTGTATACATAGACGTGAGCGTATATATTCCGTGGATTGAGAAACAGATACATTATGAAGAAATTCGAGTTTAAATATTATGTTTTTAATGAACGGTATTAATTATTTATCACTTTACAATATTATGTATAATGTCATAATAATTTAATTATGATCCAAACTATTATTCATATTATTTATCTATTATGATGAACAAAATTATAAACATAATATCTTAATTATCTTGTATTATTTAAAATTTATTAGTAATAGCGGTTTTTTATTTTTCAGTTATGCTTAATTAAAATATACTACTCTTGAATTTTAAATTTATGGAATGCTGATTAACCATTTTTTTTTATTTTATTTTTTTTTTTTAAATTGTATATGAATAATATTCATATATATTGAAATTACTAAAACTAGATAACCAAGTTATATGTCTTATCTTAGATAAGATAACAATATGTCTTATTAACATTAAACGTTTAAATTTACTTTCGTGTTGTATAATATTACAGTACAAAATTTAACATTGAGAGATTTATATTGAAATATTTTTTTTTTTTATATTATATTATACTCGTGATATGCAAATAATAAAATATAATTATAAAATAATTTACATAAACAACAATTTAGTTTTAAATTATTATATTCAAAAACAAACAAATAAACGGCGTGATGTATAGGCAATATAGGTACATCACTGTAATAGGGAATTTATTTAATTATATTTTCAAATTGCATAGAGATGAGAAAATAATGATAACTGTTATAAATATTTTTATGTTTGAACACAAATAATTGATATTAATTATATAATATCGAGTGGGTAAGTTTTTCAAGTGGAATTATAATATTTATTTAGATAGGTATTTTTTTGGACTTTTCAATAATATAAAATAAATAAATAATATATTAATTTTTAAATAGTAAGAAAAAATAATAAAAATAAAGTAAAAATGACTAAAAACTTAAAATTATTAAAATTATTAAACTTTAAACAGCTATAAAAAAAAATTGAGACAAGGGATTTTTCTAATATTTTGATATGATGTTAAGTAATATGTATAAGTATACAGCAGTAAAATTTTCAGGCCTTAATTCCCAAAACTGCCAATTTTATCAAATATTATATATACATAAAACGATAATTTTACGAAATATTCAAATCCTATATTTTGTAGAAAAATTAATGTAACAGTTCTAAAATTTTATCACACATATATATAATAATTATGTGAACACACAATAAAATTTTCAAGTATCTAACTTTCGTGAAAATCGGAGCATTATATCGGGTAGTAAATGTGTCTTCAGACATAAAAACAAAAAAAAAACAAAATCACACATCATTGTAAAACCAATACAGTCTTCGCTCCGCTCAGAATCTAAAAATTATTTAAGTACCTATTTAAATAGTAAAACCAATACATTTTTCGTTTCAAAATCTAAAATATTACAAAATGTATTGTCTAATATGGGTATATTAGATTCGATTTAAGATTGCCTATAATATTTACAGAGTTATTAATTAATAATTAATAGTAAATTTGTAATAAATTCGATTAGTTAAAACATGTAAAATTATTCATATATTTGTAATGGAATAATTATTGTTAACACTAGTAATTTTATAAGTTATGTACTTAATCTAATAGGCAACAACATTGGTGGTATTGTTCAACCTTGTGCACAAATAAAAGCACAATAAGCATCCGGCAACGCCTGTATTATAATAAATCTATAATGTATTGTATCTCAGCTCCTTGTTACATTGACCATGACCCAAGGTGAACTGGAAATATTGTCGATGATATAACATTTTCGTTGCACTATATTTCGGCGTGATCCGGATTTTGATCTCGTCGACAGACGACGCCCTTGTTATTCGGTAGTAGGATTGTGGGAACATACGTCACAAAAGAATCGAAATATTTGCCGATCCATATTCCACATATATATATAAGATTATGGTTGCCGAAATTTCCATCACACATCTCAAGTACACGATTACAAGTCGAAGTTTGCAGATTCGCTGTAAAAATCATTAAACACAAAATGATTTTTTTCAAGTATCTGGTGAGTAAATTTAATAATTTATCAGGTATCGAAGTAATATTTTATAAATTGCATTCGATACAATAAATAATATTACAAACACGTGTTTGAAATTGTTGATTGTTCGTATTTTTAAATTTACGTATTTATAATATTGTGATAGTAATAAGAATAAATAATAACTAATAACTGAAATTACCTAAATCCACAAAATATTAAAATAATTAATAAATCATTCGACTACAATACAACATTTTAATAGCAATATAAAAATATTATAATATATCTTTTTTTTATCATACCACAAGAAAGGTCCCGTTCAACCAAAATGAATCCGCAATTCAACCAAAACTACAATACCCATATAGCATACCTAATTCATTTATTTTTTGACTCAACAGATATTCCTCGCTTTTATTGTATACACCGTTGCCGTTGAAGATGGAGAAAGAGTAAAAAAACACGCCTACACTGCCGTTGTTCGTACACGTAAGTATGATAATCCGTTGAGAAATTCGATTAAATGATTAAGTTTAATAGTGATTGCAATGTTCTTAAAAACACGAATTTAATTTTTAAGTACTTAACATTTTTATGTTTATAAATTAAATGTATTTTGAATTCTAATTTACAGCGGTTTGGTCTCATTCTGCTGCAGCTCCGACTCAATATTCGCACAACACTCATCACAGATATAAATATCCAACAGTCCCATACCATGCAAATTCTTATCCCAAATATTCTGCTTATCACGAGGGTTACGCAAATTATCCGGCGGCAAGGAGCTACTCCTCTTATCGAAGTTACGCCCATGGCAATCGTCAATACTGGCCCGCTAAACAATGGACCGGTAATCATTGGTCTGGAAAATACGAAAAGACTTACATTCCAATCTACAAAACTGTCTACCCCTACCATCATTACTGAAAAGTATCATCACCGAGATGACACCCAAGACTCGACCTTTCAATTATAATATATATATTATAATAATTGATATGTATATATTATATTATGTTTTTTTATCAATTTTACAATGAATAAACGTGATGTTAATAATGCTTCATCAATCGATTTTGTTGTCATTTCATTATATTACAAAACTTTCAATTAGTACACCGCGAAATGAGACAGGAAAAATTAATTTCAAATCAATAAGGAAATTTATGGAATTATCTATTTATTATTTCAATTTATAATAGTACATATTAATATATGTGTAGTATCACATTGTGTTTTGTGTAAATATTGTTAGCCGATAGCAGTTTTTAAAAATTATATAAATTTATTTATTCAAATTATTGACAATTTGCTGGATTTTGAAACATCGATTTTTTAAATTTATTTAAATACTTAAATAATTTTTAGATTTCGAGCGGAGCGAAGAACGTATTGGTTTTACAATGATGTGTGATTTTGTTTTGTTTTTATGTCTGAAGACATTTTTACCACTCGAAATCATGCTCCGATTTTCACGAATAGCACATGTTTCCGATTGCAAATTGGATGTAGTTTGATATTTTAGTCGTGAAAGCTCAGTCGTGGTGTATCAAACAAAAACAAACGTAAATACCTACCTAAAATTTGTACCAATATAATGTACTGACTGACTAAAAATTGCGTTTACGTTTCGTGAGATGCTTTTTGAAACCACGTTCGTGAGTCATTCCTCACAAGTTCGTGAAACACGATCGTGGCTCACGTCTCGTGTAAAATCACTTTAGTGAAATGAGAAGTACAGTAGGTGCGTTGCGCGTAATCGGTAAACGATACGATTTTTGCAGTCATACCATCATATATTTAGTCATGGGTATAGCATTTTAATTAAATATATTATATACGAGTAAATACAGAATCAAAATTAATAAATTTATTGAGAAATAAAATGTATAATGAAAATTACAATTACAATTACACTTGTAATTAATTTTTTCATACAAATTCAATTATTAGGTATACTTTTTTTGTAAAAATATATATTTATTACTTATAAATTATAAAGTTATGACAAAATATGTACGTGTAATTGTATAATATCAATTATTATTTATTATTAATATGTGACCTGGCATAATGGTTGCTTCACAATACATAACATAATTAATATTTACTTACAGTGTTATAAATATATAATTATACGAGTATAGTTGGGTATAATTATACAATTTGCATACATATGTGGGCTTGTTAAATTCATCGGTTAAATTTTAATTTCAAAATATAATTTTCTTATATTTTTCTCACAAGACTTTAATACGTTTAATAAGTTCAATTATATTATTATAATTAATCTCTGGTTCCTCAGTAGAAGCATACTTAGTACACCAATCATTAACGTCTAAAAAATCGTTTCCATTCCCTGTAAATGAGTATAAAGGGTGTGTAATTAATCAAATATAATATTCAATTGTTCTATACATTAATTAAATATACATTTTCATTAAGACATATTATAATTATTTATAAAACAATCTGTTAATAATTTTATGAAATATGATATCATTTTTTTAAATAAATATACCTATTTATTTATAAAACAGCGATTTATTATTTTTGACTTATTCGACCCCTAGTTGAGGTGATCGCGACCCCCAGGTTGAGAAACGCTGCATTAGAGCATTATACTATACTTTTTTGCGTTAATGTGCATTTATATAATTTCATTATTGTCTGTTTTATAATATAAAATAATTGTCTATAACGAAACTCTTGGCTAATTATTTCTTAGCTTATAAAATTTCACCAATCACCAATGTTCATTTTAACAAGACAATTTAAAGAGCAATGGTATAATTTAAAATTTCTTTATATAGGTATAACCCAACCATATTAGAGAAATTATTATTACCTATATTTTATTATTATTATTATTATTTGTTAAAGTTATTATTTATAAAATATCTATAATAATTTGCAGTACTAATTAATTATTTAAATAAGTTTTATATATATCATACTTTTTTTAGAACTAAATCGACCAGTGATATAATGTAAATATTCATCAAGATATTCTGAAAAATATAATTATTTTTTAATAGCTTACTTCATTAAACATTTATTTTAATAATAATATAGGTTAACATGTACAATTTAATATCGGTATAGAATTATTGTAATTTTAATAAATATTTAAATTTATTTAATACATATATAAATATATAAATATAACAAGTTGAAAAATTGTATATGATTTGTAACAATGAAATTACATAATAATATACAACACGTCAAAATAATATAACGTTACAAAAAAAAAAAAAAAAAAAAAAAAAAAGACGAGCTGATACTCCTGCCGCAGAGATATAGGTGGGCTAATCATAGTATTTAATTTTAATTTGAAATTGAATCCAATGATAAACCATAATTGCATTCGAAAAACGATTCTGAGCGAAGTTCAGTCATATAATGGCGTTTTTTCGTCATTTTTTTCATAATATTTTCGATCAAACTAAAAATATCAAATTTAAACAACTATAAAAAAAAATTAAGAGATTCTTTTAATATTTTGGTATGATGTTAAGTAATATATACGTATGTATACGTCAGTAAAAATTTTAGACCTTAATGCGCAAAATTGCCAATTTTATCAAACATTATATACATAACAAGAACAACGAGATTTTTACGAAATATTCAATGTCCTATATTATTTTGTAGAAAAATTAACCAAACGATTCCAAAATTTTACCACATATATATCGTAGATATGTGAACACCCAAAAGTCTCTATCTTCAAAATTGTCCGAATTATCGTGAAATATTGAAATCGAATTCGTCGAAATTTCAGTTTAATGAGAAATGCCGTTTTTTCGTCGTTTTTTCTACCGTTTAGGGTCGATTGTAAGAATGTCGAGAAATGACCTAAATAAAGTACCAACTACATCGACTTTCCAACCAGATACATATGCATTATGCTATTCATGCTTTAGCAAAATCAAGGAAAATAGAGTATCACCTTGTTTACTAGCATTAAATGCTTCAAAAATATAATTAAAGAAAGTAATAGAAAAACTTTAGTTTACCAAACAATCTGTAGTACTTATAGATTTATACTAAGTCAGTCTAGTCGTATCCATTAAATATACTTTTATATGTTTTGTACTAAATATAATTTTGTTTTCATTTATGTTTGTCACAATAAATAATCGATTATATTGCAAGCCGTGTTCTTAAAAAAATAATGGTAATATTTGGGTACCATAATTATAATTATAGTAATAACTAATAATGCATAAAATTATACAAACCATATTTTTTATTATACTCGTATATGTTCGTCTGGAAATATACTAAATTTAGTTATAATTAGAAAGATTAAAATATTGCTTATCAGTTATCATGTTACTTATATTGAATTTTTATGTTATTAGAAATATATTTTTATTCTTTTATAGACAACTAATTGGTCTTTATTACTTATGCCCTACACTATTTATTTATTATATTTATTAGGTATTGGAAGTTATTTTATAAATACTATATGATTCATGACAGAACTATTATGATGAAAAATAGTATGTACTATGTAGTTATATATAATATAGGTACTGCACGCAACAGTACGTAGTTAAACGCGTAACATCCTATTTTACGGTGTCCTTTAGCGTTGTATCGTACGTTGTATCGCGGTTAGTTATTGTCTTAGATTGCGATTATTAGAGTAAAACAATAAAATTTGTCTTTAAGTACCTAAATAATAGTATATGATGTTAAAAACTTCCTGTTTAATACCATCTGAAACGTTTATAAAAAAAAAAAATATATATATAATATATATATAGGTAACAAATATAATATAATTATTATTATAATTACTTTGATATATGTGTTGATATTAATATACATTATTATTTATTGTGTTATAAATTCAAACAATTGGCCTAATAGTATTATGTAGGTACGTTTGAGGTTATAAATACCTATTTACGTACATATATTGTTATAAATGTTTTATATTCTGAGCGAAGCGAAGAATGTATCGGTTTTACAATGATGTGTGATTTTTTTGTTTTTATTCTGAAGACACTTTTACTTCCCAAAATAATGCTCCGATTTTCACGAATAGCTAATTCTTCCAATTGGTAAGTGGATTTAGTAAGACTTTATTCGAATTTCTCAAAATTTGAGAAAAAACGATAAAAAAACGACGAAAAAACATTTTTTACGAAAACTGAAAAGTTTTTCACGTACTGAAATTACGACGAATTCTATTACAATATTTCACGATAACTCAAGACATTTTGAAGGTAGAGACATGCAAATTTTACTGAGTCTTCACATATGTATTATATATATGTGGTAAAATTTTGAAATCGACACGTTATTTTTCTACAAAATATAGGAATCTGAATATTTCATAAAATTCTCATTTTTATGTATATAATATTTGATAAAATTGGCAATTTTTGGCATGAAAGTCTGAAAATTTTATCGAAGTATGTCTACATATTATTTAACATCATATCAAAATATTAGAAAAATCTCTAGTCTCAATTTTTTTTATAGCTGTTTAAGTTCTTATTTTTAGTTTATTGTTTTTTTTTTTGTTTTTATGTCTGAAGAACTTTTACTACCCGATATAATGCTCTGATTTTCATATGTTTCCGGTTGGAAAGTGGATGTTGTTAATACTTTATTTAAGTCATTTTTCGAATTCCTTAAAATTGACACTATTCGTTAGAAAAAACGACGAAAAAACAGCATTATGTTAATCAATACCTACATTATCTGACTGAACTTCGCTTAGTCGAATTCAATGGTTTATCATTGCATTCCCATTCTAATTAAAATTAAACATTATGATTTTCACACCTATATCCCTGCGGCAGGAGTATCCCTTCCCTTTTTAATATTATTATTTAAATAATTAACCTGATGCATGATTTATTCCTAATATGTCACATATTTCTTCTGAAATGTATTATACGAGTATTTTATTTGTATTAACAATATATTATATTACATAATAACAATTTTAATAATAAATGTTTATCTTAAAATAAAATATATTTGTATACCTAATAAATTAATTCTGTTATTAAAAATTTCACATTTTCTAACTTGGTAGAATGGTAGGTATAGCGTACATATATACAATTTTTCATATTATATTATTTGATTTAAATTTATAAAAGAGGACAAAATTCTATGCATATATATGACTTGCGATGTAGGTGAATTGTGACTGTTATTGTGATCAAACCGGTGTCTAAATCCGTTTTGTGAAATATACGTATGAACAATAATAATTAATATTAATATATATATTCATATTGTATTAGGCAATAAACTGACATAAATGATATCCATCAGTCTACGTTTAGTACTGAAAATGACAACGTTGTTGTAGAAATATGTAGGTATTTACTGAAATAATAAAGTAAATTTGTTGTGGAATTTGGGTTTTATTTATTAGTATATAGAATATCCACAAGAACTTTACTTATAAAATTTTAAAAAAAATTGACATAAATTATACATATGGCATTATTATCATATTCTCTTATAAAATAATATTTAATATTTTATGTTGGTGTATGTATATACCGTAAATATGTATTCTATATATACACTTTATACTTATGTGTAATTTATTGATAATATTGTATATATATTATAAAATTATAAAAAAAAACTTTTTTTTTTTTTTTTTGCAATTCCACCATAAGACGTTCTTTTTAATGAAAAACTATTAGAGAAAACACTTATAACCGCGAATACGTAAATTACCCAATTCTCTCTTTTGGAACAACACTTCGATCAGGCAAGTAGCGAATTCTTAAGACACAAATACAAGTACATTACGCGAGATAAATTTTTCTTATATAATTTTTTGTAAATTATTAATAGTGTAAATTTGTAAACACTGTCAAATAAACAGGTACCTAATAATAATGTATATTATGAGATTGTCTTTATTCTAATTTTATTATATCCTACTCACTGACAAATATCTCTTACCAATTATTTCTAGTAGGTATAGATAAGAAATGAAAGTATAGTGAGTAAATTAAGAATTATAAATATTAATATTTAATATTTTCGAATGAATTTTCGAATTTTAGTGAAATTGAAAAACTGTGATAATCATATGGCTTCAAATTTTTTCTGGATAACACAGTAATATTAATTAACAAAATTGGCAATATCGTGTTTAAGGTTTGAATATTTTATTGAGACTTTAAAATTTTGTTCAAAAATATTGTGTACGCGTATATTTTACAGTTACTCTTCAATTAATCGAAATAAATAGTATTTTGCGTTACAAATATTATTGATAAGGAAGGAGTTTTTGTTGATACTATTATAATTACCTATTTAAATTCAATGGACGTAAATTATCAACAATATTGGTAGGTAAGTAGTTTTTTTGTAAAATAATTTGACCTAGTTTTAATAGTTTTTAAATAGACGATTTTATGCTAGGAAAAGAGAAGTAAACGAAAACGACTAAAACGGATGATACGTTAAGCAAAACGTAAAGTACGAAAAACGTTAAGCATTAGGTAGGGGGACGGTTAGCAAAAATGTTAAATCAGTGAGCACAAACCGCACAAACAATGGGCACAGGGAAAACTCTGAAATTCCAACTTAGGTGGCTACCATTTCAATGTTCGCCTTCGAAGTTACCAAAGAATGGCAGCTAGCACAAACGTGGTACCTGTAAGCACACAAACAGCATAACGGCAAAAAAAAAAAAAATTTCGAAATTTCAAATTATGTGGGCGATTGAAATGGACATTAAATTACTGGCTATAATGACATTGGAATTCCAAAAATTGATAATACTTGTATAATATACTACTTTTAATTGACTCAATTAAATTTTATATACTCACTTTCACAGGCTTTAAATAAATAAATATACATATAAATATATATGAATAAATACAATTAATACATATTCAAATACATTTTAAAAATAATACTAATAAGCAGATTAATTAAGTAGATTTCAATGTAATATTATATATTTACATTAATAATATTTTTAATTGTGATAAATGATGATGATGATGATGATTATTATTATTATTATTATTATTTTTATTTAGAATAATTCAAGTTTTAATATAAATATTTTTGTACTTACTCTTACTTTTTTCTTAATAATTATATAAACATATTAATTTTTTGGATATTGAGATATATTTAAAACATTCTAAGACATAAATTTTCGTATTTTCTTATCTACCAATATCCTCAACCCATGTAGTTTACTGAATAATAATTCTACTGTAAAGAGAAGTTTTAATATTTTTCCATTTTGTCTTGTTTTTGTTTGTTTGATAATTTTTTTTGAGATACTTGATCTTATATATATATATATAAATATATTTAATCTATGCTATATCATAATACGTAAATACTAATTTTTCTACACCAATCATTGTCAAGGAATGATAGGAGTTTCTATCGCATACGGTTCATATTGAGAAATTTGAAAAATGACTCAAATAAAGTACCAACTACATCTCTTTTCCAACCGGAAACATATGTTACTCGTCAAATTTGGAGCATTATTTCGGGTCGAAATATGAATACACTTCATAATTCACTTCATACATAAAAAAAAAAAAAAAATACATTTTACACACATACACATACTCACTGGAAATCCACACTCTTTGCTCAAAATGTAATATTACATGTTAGCTGATTTATTAACTAGTTTTAAGTGCAATAATATTGTCTAGTAGATTATCCTTAATCGTATATTTCTTTACTGCGATTATTATTATTTGTGTTTATAATTAAATTATATATTTTGGTACTTACTATGAGCTAAACCTTAATTAGTATATGTATAGATATTATATCATATTAATTTTTTGGTACAAAAGTAAATACGTAAAACATTGTAAGACATAAATTTGTTAGGTATTTTATTATCAACCAATATCCTCAACCTATGTAGTTTACTTAGCAATAATTCTACTGTAAAGAGAAGTTTTAAGTTTTTCCATTTTATTTTTGTTTTTGATTCTTTTTTTTTTAGATATTTGCTCTCATATATATTTAATCTATCATCCATGCAATATCATAATACATTTATACTAATTTTTCTACACAAATTATTATCAAGGAATGATAGGAGTTCTTATCGCATGCACTTAATATTTAGAAATTCGAAAAATCATTCAAATAAAGTACCAATTACATCCTTTTTCCAACCGGAAACACATGCAATTCACCAGATTTGGAGCATTGTCGAAAAAGTGTCTTCATACATAAAAAAAAAAGATACATTTTACACACATAATCGCTAGTAGTCCATATGCTTTGATCAATATCTTTCATTACATGTTAACAAATTTATTAAGTAGTTTTAAGTGCAATATTATTGTCTTGTAAATTATCCTTAATATAATATTTTTTTAGCTGCGATTATTATTATTTGTGTTTATTATTTAAATATTTTTGTACTTACCATACGAATAAACTAATTAGTATATAGATATTATGTCATATTAATTTTTTGGTACCAACTTGTATACTTAAAACATTGTAAAACATAAATTTGGTATTTTTTTTATCTACCAATATCCTCAACAAGTTAGTATACTTAATAATATTACTACTGTAAAGAGAAGTTTTAATTTTCTCCATAAATAGGATGATTTGGCTGGTTCTGGGCCATAGCCCATAGAGATGCCTGTGTATTTCAGGAGGGGGAAATAACTAAGTATAATAATTGATAACAAAATATTAACTAATGATAAGGAAATTATTATTGCATAGTGATAAATAATCATAATCATAGGTTACGTAGTCGTAATAAAAAATAGCAAGGGGTGGGATACAGGTGTGGAAAGGGTACAAGTGTGCAATCATAATGTTTAATTTTAATTATAATTTGAATGCAATGGCAAACTATTGCATTCGAAAAAACGATTTTGAGCAAAGTTCAATATATAAATATTAATGAGATATAATAATATAATATAATAAAAAGGTAATGCTGTTTTTTCGTCATTTTTTTCTTAATATTTGGGATTAACTAAAAATATCAAATTTAAACAGCTATAAAAAAATTGAGATTATGAATTTTTATTCCTATTAATAACAATAATATTTATAATATTATCACTTTGGTTACCTACTATTATAATCAACAATTATTATAAACAAATTTAGTTGATGAATCAAATTCGTCGAAGGAAAAAATATGTCCTTTTTTTCGTTATTTTTTCGTCCTTTTTTTTGTGTCACATGGGGTCAATTTTCAGAAATTAGAAAAATGACCTTTATCAAGTACAAACTACATTCAATTTTCAATCGAAAACATGGAACATTCTTGAAAATTGGAGCATTATTTCGGGTAGTAAAAGTGTCTTACTGTCTTCAGACATAAAAACAAAAAAAAACAAAAAAGACGCACATCATTGTAAAACCATAATATTCTTCGCTCTGCTCAGAAACTAAAAAAAGAAAAAATGGTGACCTTGAATAAGGTTGTGGAAATGCGGTGGTGGGGGGAATCGAGATTTCCGTGAGTGGCGGGGTTGCTCTTTCAAGGAGCACCTGAAATACACAGAAATCACTATGGCCAGAATTCCCTAATATATCCTACTTCTATTTTGTTTTGTTTTTGTTTGTTCGTTTTTTCTTTTTTTTCTTTTTTTTTCTTTTTTTTCTTTTTTTTCTTTTTTTTTTTAATTACTTGCTTTTATATAAATTTAATCTATGTCATATAAAATGTCCATAATACATTAATACTTATTGTTCTACACCAATTATTATGAATGAATGATAGGAATTCCTATCGCATACAGTTCCAACCGCAAACATATACCATTCGTCAAAATTAGAGCATTATTTCGGGTCGAAAAAGTGTCTTCCTACATATAAACAGATACATTTTCCACACACACTCGCTTGAGATCCATAAGCTTCGCTGAAAATATACTTTTACATGTTAAACGATTCATTAAGTAGTTTTATGTACAATAATATTGTCTTGCATATTATCCTTAATATATATTTTTAATTAAGATTATTATTGTTATTTGTGTTAATTATTCGAATATTTTTGTACTTACTAAAAGCGGGATCTTAATTAATATTTAGATGATATGTCATATTAATTTTTGGTACAAACTTGTACACTTAAAACATTCTAAGATATAAATTTTGTATTTTTTTATTTACCAATATCCTCAACCTATGTAGTTTATTTAACAATAATTCTACTGTAAAGAGACGTTTAAGTTTCTTCCATTTTATTTTTGTTTTTGATTCTTTTTTTTTTTAGATATTTGCTATATATTTAATCTATGGTATATAATAATACATTAATACTAATTTTTTAACTGCGATTATTATTATTTCTTTTTATTATTTAAATATTTTTATACTTACTTCTATGGTTTTCTAATTAGTATATAAATGTTATGTTGTATTAATTTTTTGGTACAACTTGTATACTTAAAACATTGTAAGATATAAATTTGGTATTTTCTTATCTACCAATATCCTTATTCTATGTAGTTTACTTAATAATAATTCTACTGTAAAGAGAAGTTTTAATTTTTTTCCACCTTGTTTTTGTTTTTGATTCGTTCTTTTTTTTTGAGATATTTGCTCTTATATATAATATATCATAATACATTAATACTAATTTTTCTACAGCTATTATTATCAAGAAATGATAGGAGTTCCTATCGTATACGGTTAATATTGAATAATTCGAAAAATAACCCAAATAAAGTACCAACTACATCCACTTTCCAACAGGAACCATATGCTAGTCTTCAAAATTGGAGCATTATTTCGGGTCGGAGAAGTGTCTTCCTACATAAAGACTCATACACTGTCTAGGTCTACACACACTTGATTGAGATCCACACGCTTCAATCAAAATGTAATATTACATTTTAATCGATTTATTAAGTAGTTTTAAGTGTAATATTATTGTCTTGTAGATTATGTTTAAACATAATTTTTTTAACTGCGATTATTATTATTTGTGTTTATTATTTAAATATTTTTATAGGTACTTACTGAAAAGGAGTTCTATATCGTAATTAGTATATAAATGTTGTGTCATATTATAATTTTTGGTAGAAACTTGTAAACTTGAAACATTATAAGATATAAATTTGGTATTTTCTTATCTACCAATATCCTTAATCTATGTAGTTTACTTAATAATATTTCTACTGTAAATAGAAGTTTTAATTTTAAATTATTTTGTTTTGTTTTTGTTTGTTTGTTTATTTTTATATATTTTTTTTTATTTTGAGATACTTGCTCTTATCTAAATTTAATATATATACTATATCATAATATATTAATACTAATTTTTCTACACCAATTATTATCAAGGAATGATAGGAGTTTCTATCGTATACGGTTAAAATTGAGAAATTCGAAAAATGACCCAAAGAAAGTACCAACTACATCCACTTTTCAACCGGAAACATATGATACCTACTCGTCAAAATTGGAGCATTCTTTTGGGTCGAAAAAGTGTCTAGATACATAAAAAAGATAACTTTACATATACACTCGCTTTAGATCCATATGCTTTAATCAAAATCTAATATTACATGTTAATCGATTTATTAAATAGTTTCAAATGTAATAATATTGTCTTGTAGATTATCCTTTATCATATATTTTTTTATCTGGTATTATTATTATTATTATTTGTATTTACTATTTAAAAAATTTTGTACTTACTCTTAGCATCAAAGAATTCTTAATTCGTATATAGATGTTATGTCATATTAAATTTTTGGTACAAACTTGTATACTTAAAACATTCTAAGAAATAATTTGGGTATTTCCTTATCTACCAATATCCTCAGTCTATGTAGTTTACTTAAAAATATTTCTACTATAAGGAGAAGTTTTATTTTTTTCCATT
Source organism: Tetraneura akinire (assembly GCA_021307375.1). Lineage (NCBI taxonomy): Eukaryota > Metazoa > Arthropoda > Insecta > Hemiptera > Aphididae > Tetraneura > Tetraneura akinire. Next base: position 24,604,294 of record JAIUCT010000007.1, on the reverse strand, counting down.
TTGTTTTTGTTTTTGATTCATTCTTTCTTTTTTTTTTTTTAGATATTTGCTCTCACATATATTTAATCTATGTTGTATCATAATTCATAATACATTAACACTAATTTGTCTTCACCAATAATTATTATCAAGGAATTATAGCTTGATTTGTTTAATATATACTTCATCATTAATATAGTGGCGGATTTGATGGTAACGATAGGGTCCATTAAAATAATTAATATTTTACCTCGAAATTACAATTCTAAAAAAATTGCATATTAAAGTAAGACTAATCTTCTTTCTCAAAGAAGGTTTGTTACACAAAAAAGTATACGTTATCAGAAATACAATAATATATTGCTCAGTATCTAATATTAATTATATTTATATGTTTTGTAAATATAAAGAAATTAAAATAATTACTTGTTTTTATTTCACAATATTTTCCAACCGATAAAACTGTCTTAACTGTAATAAAAAATATATTTTAGAATTTTTATTAGTATTCTTTATTGATATTTGTATTATAATATATTTGAGTAGTATTATATAATATGGTATTCTAAATCATAGATTTGCATATGCATAAGTCATAACCTTGAAGATGCAACACAGATACCCACTGTCACTTTATTACCGCTTCCAAAATCAAAACAAAACAAAAAAACACACATCATTTGTAGATGTTAAAATCGAATACCTATTTTATATGTTAATATTAATTTAATATTAACGACAATTGTAATTATAATATCTAATTTTACTTAATAGTAATATATATATATATATATATATAATAATGTCATTTGGAATGGAATAAATTATAATACATACGAGAATAAACACCACGTTTATGATATAAGTATTATAATGTTGTGATATTGTGATAACATGATTTAATTTAATAATAATTATGCGGGGAATAATGCTGTTGTAAGACACCATATGAAATAGACATATATCATGAATTTAGCTAAAAACTTTGGACATGGTGAATTCTTCGTGTGCATTACATATCGAGTTATATTAAATATATAATAGAGAATTGTAAATAGATAGTGTAATATACTAATATAATATTAATTTAAAACATACCCTTATGTAGCATTTTGATAGAAATAATATGTGCTCTATGAATTATATAACGTTTTAGATAGTCTAGAATAATTAATTAGATTACGAATTAATATTTTGTTAATTTAAATGGAATTTATTTTATTTTATTCCTAAATTTTTATCATTATAAATATATATTATTTACATTTATAATGTATTGCCTTATTTTGAGTCATGGCAGATGACTACAACGTTGATATATTCAAATTTTAGTGCTATTTCATGAGCTTAATGAAATAACGTGTGGAAAATTTTTTATAAAATTTTAAATTTTAAAACTTAAAATTTAATATTTAATTAATAATTATTGAAAAAATAAGAAGGTATAAAAATATCATATTTTTTTGATTTGACTAAAGATTTCATTTTTATATAGCTATATATATATATACGAGTATATATAAAAAAAATGACATGCAATTTAAACAACTTTTTGGAGCTATGTTAATTAATACCTAGTGGTTATGCATCAATAAAAATATCAGACCACAAAACTCAAAATTTCCAAATTTATCAAATTATTTAAATATTAGAGAAAAACCAGAGTAAAGTTTAATTAGAGCATTATTTCTGGTTCAAAAGTTTCTTCAAACATAAAAATATGGCACACATTATTTTAAAAACTATTAATTCTTCATTCTTCGCTTCGCTAAAATATCATAAAATATAAACATATTATAAAATAAATGATTATTAAATTCCGTTCAATTGTTAATAGAAAGTTTTATAATATATATGTACCTATAAATAAACAATTTATATTAAAAATAAATATGTTATTGTTTACCACTAATATCTATTTGTGACATTTCAAGAAATTCAAACAGACGATAGTCTAAATTTTTTTTAAAAAAATGACAAATATTATAGTTGTAATTTATGTAATTTATTATTATATTATTAATGCCGTAATTGGTTATTATACTGATTATAATAGTTTGTGAGGATGAATTACATCATCCACATAATATTGGCTTTTATACTTCACATTTAATAACGACTGTTATTAAACAGACTTTTGGCATCATCAGGCCAAGTGGAATCAATTTAAAATTTAAATATTGAAGTAAAGTTTATATACATATTCTTTGTCGATAAACGTCAACTTGTAGGCATACAATTTATAATACTTCTTATTAACACTTTATATAAAGAAAATAATTGTATTTCATCTTCGACTGTTTATTAAATATGAAAAAAAACACCTAAATCTAATATTTACGGATAATAATAAAGATATTTAGTTTTTATTTATTTTTTTAGTAAGCAATGGATATTGGTAACATTTTATAATGTGGTAATTTTTAGAATACCTATATTATTTTCTTTAATAAAGTTCCTTTATAATTTATCCCATTCGTTAGTGTTTTAGAGTAAAATATATACAACCGCCCTCTTTGGCTCTTTATCGATCCTCATGTGGTACGGGAATTGGGTGAATCATCATCACCAAATTTAAGTAAAATTATTTTCATACGATATCAAATATAAAGGGGTGGTTCCTATTATTAAATGTGTACAATTTAAATTTAAACCACACCCTAATACACATATATTAGTTTGAACTCTAATTTGTGTTAGGTTTTAACAAATTAAAAATGATATACATTAATATACACAATAATATTAAGAATAAATTTTGATTTATATAAAAGAAAGAAATATTAACATACTGTTAACCATATAACATATAAGGTTATTTTATACCATATACGTATTAGAAAGCCATTACGAAAAATAATAATGAATATTCATAACTTATTATTATAATAATTATTTACTCCTATAATAAATAAAATAATATTCTCAACCACATTACTTACTTTTTTTAAGATTTTTGTAAGATATATCGGCAACATCTTAACATGCAATTAATCAATATATTAATAGAGTAAACAAACCTAGTAGTCATTCTTTCTTAAAATCATGTATACAAATTGTTTAAAACGAAAAAATTATATTAGTTAATAATAAAAAATAATATAGAGGAGTAAAATAAAATAAAACAAATATAAATATATACAATCAACGTCCAGTAGACTATTAAATGCGGAGTCCTTATCGCTTATAGGCATAAAGTTCTATTTTATGTTTTTATTTATTTTTAAATTCATTGTTGAGCATTGTATATTCGGACATGAATAACTGTTGTACTTCATGCAATTTATTGCGTGCCACAATAAACATGTAACATTTTTTGGAATGTAATATTGTTTTACAGATATCACAAAAAGAAAAATATCTCTATGACATGGCAATAAATAATTCTGTACCTACACGTCACATGTAGTAATTCTAAAAGCACAGATTTTGTGAGAAAAAATATAAATTCAGAAATACACAAAAGTATGAATTTTGTACCGCAGTATTTTGATGTGGAATGCATTTTAGCATAAGTGGCCCATAACCTAAGTAGACTACAATATAATTTTAAAAAACGCGTTAGCTGGTCAACAATTAATTTTGTTAAATTTACCATATTTTTGACTATACGGCTTGAAAACTCGCATTGAAAACTTTTATGAATTCGTGTATTACATTTCGAACTCAGTGAAGAACTCTGTGGCCAATTAATTTAGCGTGATGCTACTAATGTGGCCTTTGGTCTTTTGGTCTTGTGTGAAGTAAGTATTAATGTTCATTTAAAAATATTTAATATGAATAAATGTTTCCATTTAGAGCATTATAAAAAATTGCTAATCGTTACATATCGCAATATCGTTATTTAAACAAGGCTATCCATGTGTACGAATTTATTTTAATTTTTAAATTATTTTAGTCTATTTATTTTTTGTCGTTGAAATATAAAAAAAATACAAGATAGTTCTGTGGAAACCATAATAATATTATAAAAAGTATTATGGTTTATTATATTTGTAATTATGATTTAAATGTAATTATTAATTTAATTAAAATATTATTGATTATACATTAAGTATTCATTTCAGTGCAAAAATAATTAGTTAATTTATTAAAATTATGTATAATAATTTTTACCTTCAGGAGGACTTTCTATTTTAACTATTAAAAAATTTTAACATATTTTAATGTATCAAAATATAATATTTATATATAACAACGTGGTATATAATACAATATAATAAGTATATCTCGCATAGAGATTCCTTTATTTTGTCAAAGTGGAAAATCTTTGTTAGGATAAAATTCTATTAGAATTATTTTATAGTTCTAACAGGGGCGCAAAATATGTCAGGGGCTCAAGTCCCCACTTTTTTGTTTTTTAATTTAGGTAATACAATCTGTTATTTTAAAAGCAAAAAATTTTAAAATATAATTGTACGAGTATGTATATTGAATGTCCATAAAAGAAATTTATATAGAATACTAATTTCTATTAAAAAAAAATTATTATATTTACTTAAATGTATTACTATTTACAATAAACTTAATTAACTTAAAGTTCTAAATTGATCAAAGCACAATATATAATAATCTGACATTAATAAATAATAACTATTGTACTTCATTAATTTTATTACGAACATCAATAAAACAGGTAGAATTATTGGAATAAATTTTTTTACAGATATCATGATAAGACTATTATTGATAACGTAACATTTCGTACATATGTCTAACAATAACTCCAAATGTACTGCACCTGTCTTTGTGGCAAAACGCCCAATTGTGCATTATATAAATTTTGTAATGCAGTCTTTCGATTTCGACTTAAAATTCATTTAATCATTAGTGCGCCAGTGGACTTCAGTAGTCTACTACATAAATTTCAAAATGCGTACATAATGTGAAGAATGAAATATCTACTAATCATTAAAATTTAGAAATATTTTTACGAAAATCCTACGTATAAGTGTAAATATGAAATTATATTCGTGTCACTAAGAATCCAAAAATATATTAATTTTATAAATTTATTAGTTTAAACAATAGTTATTGTAAATATAATTCATTATTTATTAAAATTATAAAAATTGCTTACTCTTTTTAAGATTATTTGAAATATCAGCTATTCAATAAATTTAATAAATTATAAAACATATTAGCGAATTTAGCATTAACGATATTGGGGAGTAAAATGAAATATAACAAATATAATATTAAATTCAACCTCCTACAGTGTATCATCCAGTATGTAATCCTTATGGGGTATAACGGTCACACAAATACGCATACGTATTGCAGTGTTACAGTTGGTAAAAATTGGTCTGCGTGCTCCAATGCTTTCAAAACATCTTGCGGGATAATCAATTCTAAATCGTGGTAAATTTACCATAATTAACGCTATACAGATTAAGGTACGCGTTGAAATATTAAAACACGTGCTAGAGCCACGAAAACGACAATACTTTAAGCAGGGATTCGTTTAAATATTATATTTAAAATTAAAATTTGAATGCTGCGGTAAATTATCGCATTTGAAAAATACGATTCTGAGCGTTTTTAATCTGATATCCATATAAGTTATACCGATTATATAAATAAGTGATTAAATCTTTGACTTTTATAATAAATATGATATAATTCTATTTTATTTAGTTTTAAAAATCAAAGTAATATTTCTAAAATTGCACCACTTATTAAAATATATTCGACCATTAAATTGTGTCCAGTCATGTGTAATGAAAAACATATAACTGTAAAAATAAAATACATTTCGCCATGAATCTATAAAATAAATATTTCTTTTAAATATTTTTTAAATAACAGTTAAGACGATATTCGTTATTAACATAGTAATGATTTTTTTTTTTTAAATTATGTATACGAATTGTTTATTTTTACCTGTACCATCACTTTCCTTATCACTTTCTATAACGTATGTAAAAAATTATAACAAACAATTTATATATTATTTAATAATAAATATAACAATGAGAAGTAAAATACAATATAACAAATAGAATCATAAAATCGCTCTCTTATAAATCTTAGATCTTAGTACAGAGTCCTTATACGTATAAGTTTATAATGTTCCATTAGGTATATTTTTTATTTAGTTATAAGTTCATTGTCGAGCATTAAAAATAACAGTTGTAATCCTTTCAATTTATTTGAAACGCTTATAACTTGACACAATCAGAATATATTATATTTACCTATTTACCAAAATTCTATTTTTATCACTAATTTTGTCACTATAAGAAAACTACATGAAAATGCAAATAATGATCTGTATAAAATACAAGATAGATTCAATTATCTATATTTTTTATTGAGTACTTGTGGATAATTTATTTAATTAAAATAAAATCCTAATCCAGAAAAAAAATACATTTATTTAAGCAAATACGTATTTCGATAACAATGTTACCATTCTTCAGTGTAAAACACAGACTGACCGTTATCGGCGTATACAATTCCTTTATATAGTGTGCGTTTCCCGCGCATTATATCATCATACCTTAGGTCACCGTCATGTTGGTTTAATTATCTATTATTATTAATTATTATGGTAATAGTTTTAAGTTTTAATAATTATTTTTTAATGGATTTAAATCCTAATAATTTAAAAGATTATTCTTATTTTTTGACATTTCTATACCTTCTCTTATATTAAATTATTGATTATTTGTACCTAAATTATTTTAAATTAGATTGTGTTAATATTATGATTAAATTCTAAAAAATGTTCTGCTATAGGAGACGTATCAGTTTCCTGATATTTCATGTTAATGTTGTGTTCCTAAAATAATAATTAATGTAAATATTACTTTATGATATATTTTTTTAATTGTAAACATATGTATATCATATTTCTTAAATTATGATAGTAAAGATATTAGCTCCTGATCTTATCTGATTTTAATTTAATATATTTATATTGACGTAGTTTTTGGAAAAATCGGATAAAATGGGAAAGGTGTTACTCATTACCATTAAATTGTGTACGTATATAAAAAATTTAAAAATTTTTACCTCTTTTACGTTTATCCGTTTCATCTATTAGAAAATTTTAAAAATTATTATAAGAAAAATATATTATTTATTTATAATATTGGGAAATATAATAATTGTAGTAAACCAGGTGTTTACTGTAGACGTTTTACGAGGATTAAGACACACATTTTTATTTTGTTACTTTTCTTATATTATATTCTTGGAATTTTAATATCGACAGTATGTGGCTTAGTCGACTACGTCGACTCAGACTTTTCTTTTATTTTTTCTCATGCATTTAGAAATACGATAAACATATTTTTTTTTAGTGAAAGAGAGGTGCAGGTAATCCATCGTCTGGTAAACAATAATGACTCAAAACTTTGTTTGTCCCCTCGACTTCACGAAGAAAAGGAGCGGGTATGATATTTTATTGTCGAACCAAGCAGAGCATTTTTGAGCATCAACAGACTCCACAGATATTTCCACTTCGATTCACGGAGCATTTAAGCACGTAGGCGAAAATACGCAGCTTTACGGGTTTCATCCTTTCTGGAACATGGATCAACTGTAAGACATTTTTATATTATGCATGAATATCCAAGAGTATAATTAAGTAAATGAGTCAACCGAGAGACGCAGCAGGTAGATTTCTTCCCAAAGCGAAAGGGACAGGTAACGATAGGGATAGTGTTTTAATTGTTTTAAATAAAACGTTACCTAGGGAAACTTCAGATCCGAGAATACCACGATAGAAATGTCGAACGATAGTTATTTTTCATTAAAGTCAAAGCCGCAGTCAAATTACTGCCGTCATTTAGTGGGGGCAATGAATCCGATGTATCGTCTTTTGAGACAAAATGTGAATTTCTATTAGAAAATATTAGTTCGGAAATTAAAGATAAAATTTTAAAGGCAATTATAACCCAACTAATAGGGGCGGCATACGAAGCCATTAGATATCACGAGATAAATACAAGAGATGCAGTTAAAATATAACTTAGGATCACACTTGGTACCGCGCATTCAAACACAGCGTTGATTAGTCAACGACTAATCGTGTTAAATTTACCATATTTTGGACGATACGGCTTGAAGACCCGCATTGAAAGCTTTAATGAATTCGTGTATAAAATTTCGAACTGTGTGGCCATATACAGTGGCCAATTTATATAACATGATGCTATAACAATTTGGTCCTACGTGAAGTACGTATAAATGCTCATATAAAAACATTAATTATGAAAAAAATGTTTCCACTTTGAGCATCATAGGAAATCGCTATTCTTTACATATCGTAATATCATTAATTAATCGAGACTACCCATGTGTATGAATTTATTTGAATTTTTAAATTAGTTAAGTCTTTTTATTTTTTGACGTTGAAACAAAAAAAAAAAAACAAGATATAGTTCCGCAGAAACAATAATAGTATCATAAAAAGAATTATGGTTTATTTTTATTATATTTAAAATATTATGATCTAAATGTAATAATTAATTTATTTAAAATAATCTAAGTTATGTATTAGGTATTCATTTAAGTGCAAAAATAATTTCTTAATTGTTTAAAGTTATGTATATAATAATTTTTTACCTTTTAAAGGTTCTTTTATTTTAACTATTAGAAAAATTTAACAGATTTAATGTACCAAAATATATTATTTATTAATAAAATCGGGGAATATAATACAATTTAATAAATACATCTCGAATACAGATTCCTTTATTATGCCATAGTGGGAAGTCGTTGCGTTAGGATAAAATTCGATTAGAATTATTTTATAGATCTAAATTGATCGAAGCACAATGTATAGTAATCGCCTAATCGGATATTAATAAATAATAACTATTGTACTTCACTCATTTTATTACGAATGCCAATAAATCAGGTAGAATTATAATTGGAGTATATTATTTTACAGATATCACGATAATATCAGAATCTCGATCACGTGACAATGAATAATTCCGTACATCCGTCTAACAATTACTCCAAACGTACTGCCCATGTCTTTAAGGTTTAAGGCGAAACTCACAAATGTGCATTATTATGAAATTTGTAGTGCATTCTTTCGACTTAGAAAAGATATCAGCATTAGTGCACCAGTTGACTTCAATAGTCTACCAAATAATTTTCAAAATGCATAATGTAATCTTTTCTACGCATTAAAATGTCGATACATTTATACGAAAATCCTACGTATAAGTGTAAATATGAAATTATATTCGTGTCACTAAGAATCCAAAAATATATTAGTTTTATAAATTTATTACTTTATACAATAGTCATTGTAAATATAATTCGTTATTTCTTAAAATTATTTATAAAAATTGCTTACACTTTTTAATATTATTTGTAATATCATCTATTAAATAAATTTATTAAATTATAATCATTAAAAATATATTAGAATATAGCATTATCGATATTGGGGAATAAAATGAAATATAACAAATATAATATTAAATTCAACCTCCTATAGTGTATCATCCAGTATGTAGTCATATAATATTATAATGGTTTTATTATAATATTTTAATGATTTTACACAAACCGAGAAACAAATCTCGATAATGAGGCAACATATAACTCCATAGTCCATAATATGTCACACAAATACACAAACTTATTGCAGTGTTACAGTTGACAATAAATGGGCCTGCCTACTCAAAAGCTTTCAAAATATCTTGCAGGATAATCAATTCTAAATCGTGCTAAATTTACCATATTTGACGGTTAAGTTTAAGGATACGAGTTGAAATAATAAAATACCCGCTAAAGCCATGAAAACGACAATAGTTTTAGCAGGAATTTGTTTTAATATTATATTGAAAATATAATTTGAATGCTACGGTAATTTATCGCATTTGAAAAATACGATTCAGAGCGTTTTTAATCAGATATCCATATATGTATACTGATGATAAATATTAGTGAATGCATCTTTTATCTTTGACTTTTATAATAAATATGATATAATTCTATTTTATTAAGTTTTAAAAAGCAAAGTAACATTTTTAAAATTGCAGCACGTATGAAATATATTCGACCATTAAATTGTGTCCAGTCATGTGTTATGAAAAACATATAACTGTAAATTAATATAATTTCGAAATATATATTATTTTAAATATATATATTTATATATATATATATATAAAATTAATAATTTCGCCATGAATCTATAAAATAAATATTTCTTTTAAATATTTTTTTAATAATAGTTAAGACAATATTCATTATTAACATAGTAATGATTCTTTTTTAAAATTATCTATACGAATTGTTTATTTTTACCTGTACCATTATCATTTTCATTATCACTTTCTATAACGTATGTAACAAATTATAACGAACAATTTATATATTAGTTAATAATAAATATAACAATGAGAAGTAAAATACAATATAACAAATAGAATCTTAAAATCGCTCTCCCATAGTTTTAGTGCTGAGATAGTAAAGATATTAGCTCCTCATCTTATCTGATTTTAATTTAATCTATTTATTTTAACGTAGTTTCTGGAAAAATCGGATAAAATGGAAAGGTGTGACTCATTACCATTAAATTGTGTATAAAAAATTTTAAAAATTTAAAAAATTTTACCTCTTTTACGTTTATCCGTTTTATTTACTAGAAAAATTTAAAAATTTAGTAGAACGAAGAAAAATATATTATTTATTTATAATATTTGGCATTGGGGAATATAATTATAATGTATCACAAATACATCATTATAATATGATTATAATCTTCGGAAGTGCGAATTTTTTTGTACAATAAAGTTTATTTTTAATTCTTATTAGTTATAAATACATTGACGCACGATACGTGTGTCGTGTGTGTGTAAAATTTTATATATTATCAATGTGACAATAACAATGGAACGAACATTGTAGTAATTATTCATGATAAAACACTCCGTTTTATGATTAGTCACTTTATATTAATATGTAGTATTACGTATATAGGTACTTTACTTATAACTTTTCAGTTCCCCATACAAATTTAACGTTTTATCACTTTGCTTATCTATTAAAAATATATTCACATCTCTAATTCGTCGAGTCGTAGTATGCTAAATTATATGATGCCCTTTTTCTTTACCCAAAGCCTCTTTTTTTAAAATTTTTTTTTGTTGAACCCTAATAATAATTGCATTAATTATTGTAATTCGTTATATTCTTGGATTAGTAATATCATCGATGAAACGTTTGTGAAAAGCCACAGCCCAGAAACTCACTGTAACCATGATACAAGTTATACATAACGGTAAACAACTGATAAACATTTATTAAATGACAATCTATTTCGTTAATTCAATTTGGCTAAACGTATATTTAAGTTATATATCGTATGAGAACGCAATTATGTGAGTCCGTAAACGTACTTACAACAACATTTAGTAGATCTCACTGAATTTCAGGCATTTTTAATAGTACATATTGTAATTTAACGATAAATTTTAATTTGATTTGGCTAATTTGTCTATAATACTACCCATAATTTTGTTGTCTTCCTGACTTATTTTTCACAAAATCTTGGGGGATAAATAAAAATTATTAATATAATTGTGTAACAAATTATTATTTAAAATGTTTAATTATTCTACATTACACCGGATATAATCGTATATAATAGTGTTTGGTATTATACCAAAAACTTTTTTAGTATTATTCGTTAATATAAAACTAATTGATTTTCAAATGATAAGAGAGTAGCTGATAAATATCAGAATGAGAATTTTTCGCGCCAGTCGAAAAGAATGACTAATGAAAAACATATCACTGTAAAAATAAAATACTTTTCATCCACAATTTATAAAATAAATATTTATTAAATATTTATTAAATAATAATATTAAGACAATATTCATTATGAATAATGTAGTAATTATTTCTTAAAATTATGTATACAAAATTGTTTATTTTTACCGGTATCCATATTTTCATTATCACTTTCTATAAAATATGCAACAAATTATAACGAAAAAAATTTATCAGTTAATAATAAATAATAATATAAAGGATTATAATAAAATATAAAAAATATAATCTTACATTCAACCTCCTATAGTTTATTAAATGCGGAGTCTTTATGGCTTATAGGTTATAGGCATAAATTTCTATTGGATTTTTTTATTTAGTTTTAAATTCATTGTTGAGCAACCTATGTTATTCGGACATTAATAAATGTTATACTTCATAATGGTCCCCAACGTATGTAAATATTTGTTTATTTAAATTGTATCAATACAGTCTACAGATTACCAAAAGCCTTCGTCTTAATTTTCTTTTCGGTCCTAGTCCTATTAAGTCCCTCTCTTGACAATACGCAGTCCGACACCAATCTTGTTGATCCCAGTGAACGTATCGTTTTTCGCCAAACGCGTCGGATGTATAGAATTATTATTATTCTTATTATTTTTTAATTATTATTTTTATTATTATTAAAAATAATTTTCAACATTAGAATTGATTTTTTTGAATATTACTTCTTAAGGGGATTGAAAGCGTCGATTTTCTTTCTCTGTCTAACATACATAAAGATAGAGATTTAGACGTTTTCTACTTCCAACGTTACGATCGATCTAGTTAAGCGATAAGGGATCTGAAAACGGATTTGAATTCGTTAGACAGTCTACTTTAGATCGACTTTCCCACTTTTTTGAAATTTTCTTCTCATTGTTGTTGAAACAAATTTTATTTAAAAATGTATAAATATTCAATTTTTGAAGAATTTAGGACAAATAAATGAAGAAAGTGGGAAAGTCGATCTAAAGTAGACTTTCTAACGAATTCAAATCCGTTTTCAGATCCCTTATCGCATAACTAGATCGATCGTAACGTTGGAAGTAGAAAACGTCTAAATACGTATCTTATATGTGTGTTAGACAGAGAAAGAAAATCGACGCTTTCAATCCCCTTAAGAAATGTGTTTCATCATTAGAATTTTAAAATATGTATAAATTAATGTCCTGCCAATTCTTAAGTACCTATATGAAAATTTTAAATGCATTTCTGTATATAATTACTAAATTTTACTTACCAATAATTGTATTTTTATCAGCCGAAAGATTTTGGGATTCATTATCTAATAATAATAATAATAATAATAATAATAATAATAATAATAATAATA
>JAIUCT010000007.1:24555573-24591182 GCA_021307375.1 Tetraneura akinire | reverse complement strand
TAATAATAATAATAATAATAATAATAATAATAATAATAATAATAATATAAAATAATATCATATTAGTGAAGCATAAAGTCTTATGAAAAATCTAACGATCACTAAAGGTTTGAAGATAATTATGTAGTTGAGTGGTAATATATTTTAGTGAATTTATATAAAAACGAAAAATATTTTTGAATATTACTTCTTAATAAATGTGTTTCGTCATTAGAATTTTAATACACCTATGTATAAATTAATATCCTACCAATTCTTTAGTACCTATATAAAAATGTTAAATGCATTCCTCTATAAAATCACTAAATTTTACTTACTAATTGAATTTTCATCAGAGGAAGAATTTTGACATTTATTATCTAATAATAATAATAATAATAATAAAAAAATATATATATTTATTTGATATTTTTATATTATATTTATATGTATTTTTATTAATACGTATTTTTTCACTTATTTAGTGAATCATAGAGTCTTTTTGAGCAAAATTTAACGACAACTGAAGGTCTGAAGATAATAATGTATTTGAGTGGTAATATATTTTAGTGAATGTGGATGAAAGCAGGAGCGTCCTCAAGTGGGTAGTGAAGTGTGCTATCGCCCCTCCCATCATAAACAATTTTGAAAAAAAGATATTAAATTTTATATCTGTGGTATTATAATATTATCATCTACTCAATATTAGGTATTATAATTTAATCGTTTAATGAAAAAAAATAAATTTTGCTCACACCGTTTATGGAAAATAATTTTCAAACTCATACACATTATAAATACACTATTATAGATATAATAGTATTTATTTTACTATAATTGTAATATTATACCTAACTTATGAACTTAAATTTGGTACAACTTGCTTATCCGGTAAGTGTTGTAACTAGGTAATGTATATTTCATATATTGCAGGTATAACATATTGTGATATTATTGAATATTGCATAATAATATATACAATGGTTTTTATGAAATTAAATTATAAAGGTAAAAGTTTATTAGTCAATGTACAACAAAATTTTAGGGTAAGGGACACAGGAAAAATGTATTCCATGTAGGTATGTAAACATTGTAATGTTGTCTATTTTTACTTAATCCGTCTCTGATTACTCCACTGCGTAATATTGTATATTATATAATATAATATAATAAATAAAATAATAATCTCTATTACTTTAATAACCTTTTCGAGAATATCCGGCCAAAGTTTTCTTATCAAACAGCACTATAGGCTCTAAAAAAGGTACAATTATAATGATATTATCAACTAAAAATTATGATTGTTTTTTACTTTTTTTATATTTATACGAAAAATTGTTATAAAATTGTTATTCCAATAAGGAAATTCATGGAAATGATAATTATTGTAGAGTAATTACGTTTTATATATTAAGTTCAATATAAATACTCATAAAATCCCTTGTCACCTAAATGTCCATTTAGACTGACAGAACTTCCCTCAAAATACTCTTTTCAAATGCTATGGTTTATCATTGCAATCAAATTATAATTAAAATTAAACACTATGATTTGCACACCTGTATTCCTACGTCAAGAATATCAGCTCTTCTTTTTTATAATTTAAACAGTTATAAAATAAAAATCGTAAATGAAATAATTCCAAATTCAATAAAATGTATTTGAGCTTCAATAAAATTTTCAAAATTTTTTGTCGATTTTATTTAACATTATTGTAAAATACTCGTATTGAAATATAATAAGAACAGGGCCGTAGCAAGGGGGGGACGAAAAGTGCCTGTGCCCCGGGCGCAAAAATTTAAGGGGCGCAAAATAAACTGAAAACAATTGAAATTTATATATATATTACTCGTTTACCTATATTAAATCTGATGATTAAAATATTCAATAGAGTACCTATAATGAATTATATTTATATGAAGAAATAATTATTATTTTGATAAAAATGCATTCTTAAAATAATTTTGTAATTATTATACAATATAATATTATTATTAATATAATTTTATTTATTACACCTATAAAATCAAAAACCTATTTGTATATTATTGACATGTGTTATTATTCCCATTCTTGTATGACATTTAATTTTATTGTCGAGTATTTCTGTTTAATTTTATATACAAATATTAAAATAAACCAGCTGCGGGTCAAATAATGATTGTTATTATTAAAAAACGAATACCAACATCTATTTTCATTTAGGCATATAATATTAATTAATATATTTTTGGATTAAAATGATATTTTTGTATGTTGGTAGAGCGTTACCTTCCGAGATTCGGGTATAAAACTAAAACGGGTATGTTACATTGTTACTTATAAAAAACGTTCGTTCTTTATTACTACTTTCAAAATATCTTACAAACTTACAAACACATATATTTTATATATTAAATAAGGCGATATTATTATAACTTACAATACGCGGGCGTCGAAAGATAATTTAGCAAGTTAAAGCTTATTAAAAACTATTTGAGATCGACAATGAAACAAGATCGAATATCCGATTTGGCTATTTTATCAATTGAACATAAGTTAGTAAATACGATAGATATTAATGAATTTTTTGAAGATTTTGCTGGACAAAAAGCACGAAAAATTACAATTTAAATGTATTTATGTCTTTAATATTATTATAATATATTCTGTTCTTTTTTTTTACATTTATTTCTAAATTAATTAAATATTAATTTTAATAAAATTACAAATAACTATAGCGATTATATGTTTATACATTTTTTTTAGTATTGTATCAAATTTAAAGTTAAAAAGGGCGCATTTTGAAGTTTTGCCCCGAGCGCAATAATAGGTTGCTACGGCTCTGAATAAGAAGAATCCATATAAATACTTTTAATATTGATTTTACTGACATTTCAACTTTGAACACCTATAGAAAAAATTTGAAACTTGGGATTTTTCTAATAATTTGGTACCAAGTTACTATGTTAATATAATGTGAGTACAATGTACTCAGAACATACATCAGTAAAATGTTCAGACCCAATGTTTAAACCCAAAACTGCCAATTTTATACCTAATATGTTAACATTATATATATAATTTATGCACAATTTTCATTAAAATATTCGTATATTTTGTATCAATGCAATTAAAAATTATAAATAAATATGCATAATTTATTATAATATATATCTAGAAAAAATAATTAAAGGATATACTAAAAATGATTACCCAAAGCAATAATACATTTCTCAATAGCTAAAAAAAAAAAAATTGATAAATAAATAATTTATATTTTCTATCTTCATTTTTACCACTGGACTTTTTAGGGTTATCTACTTTGTTCATGTTTTATTATGAATCTGTTTAAACCTTTTTCAGTACATCTAACACTAAATGGACCCATGAAGCAAATAAAATACAGATTGGAGAACTGCAACCAAATAATTGCGTTGGCGCTTATGATTATAAATTGTCTCTATGAAGGGAAAAATCAGAAAGTGTATACCTAACTGTTACGAATTTACTTATCACTTACGTAATGATATATGTCTCTATGGTCATATAATAATATCTGTCCCAATTTAAATATATCTACAAGTCTTTTTAAAAACTAGTATTGTACTTGTACTATTGTAATATATAATTATCTACGATAATTTTATAATAATTTATTATTTTATAGTAAATAAAGATTAGACATTTTAGTGTTTAAATAAGAAATAATAGTTATATAGTATACACTTGCTATTATATATAGTACCATCAATGTTGTTTTTAAAAGAGTTTCTGCTTTGGTCGGCGACAAAATCCGTACTACCTGTAATTGAATATTACAATATTGTAATATTAAATATTATATTTGTATTTTAATTGTTTCTGTATCGTGTATTTTTACATAAATATTATATATTCATAAATTAAGTACCTACTATTTATTTAATATAATTTTTTTGTTAATATAAATTGTAAATTAACCCACAATAATTTAAATAGTAGTTATATACTCTCTATAATGTATAGTACCATCAATGTTATAATCATCTTGGCTCGTACTGGGATTACTCATACCTATGCAAGATTGTGAATAATACAAATATAATTTAAAATATACACATTATCACATTTTTAAAAGACAAAACAGTCAAATTAAGTCTAATGTTATATGAAAAACTATTAATAATGTAATATATTATAATATACTAATGTATTTGGGTATAATATCCTATTAAATTGTATATCTTCTTAAAGTAGTAATACGAGTAGTTATACTGAATAAAAAGAAATTAAAAAATATGTATGTTAATATAAGTTTGCTCGGAAAATTAATTTACACATATACTAATTGTAGATTTTGAACGAATCGAAGAATATTGGTTTTACAATGATGTGTGGCTTTCTTTTTTTTTTATGTCTGTAGACACTTTTAAATAATGCTCCGATTTTCATGAATAGCATATGATTTCGGTTGGAGAGTGGATATAGTCGGTACTTTATTTAGGTCATTTTTCGAATTTCTCTAAATTGACCCTAGCTTGGCGAAAAAATGACGAAAAAACGGCATTTTCACATAATATTATATATTTATAAATTAAGTACCTACATTTTATTTAATTTAATTTTTTTGTTACTATAAATTTAAATGAATCCACAATTTAAATAATATTAATATACACTCTATAATATATAGTATATCTACCATAAATGTTATAACCGCCTTGGCTCGTACTGTAATTCTCCATACCTATATAAGATGATGAATAAAAAAAAATAATTAAAAATATACACATTACAGGGGTGGTTCCAGAGACTTGGTTGGGGGGGGGGGGGGGCCAAGTCAAAATTTTGGGATAACTTTATAACAAAAAAACACAAATTTTTACTACCATAATTATACGTAATAATGTAATTTTGTTTTTAACAGAATAGAATTTTATTAAATACGGTCCTGGGAGGGGGGCATGACCCCTTGGCCCCCCTGGAACTGCCCCTGACACATTTTCACAAATTTAAAACACAAAACAGTTAAATTAAGTCTAATAATATATTATGAAAAACTACCAACGTAATATAATATAATATATATACTAGTGTATTCAGGTACTATCCTATTAAATTGTATATCTTCTTATAGTAGTAATACGGGTTGTTATAATGAATAAGAAAAAATAAAAATAAATGTCTATGTCTAATGTAAGTTTGCTCTGAAAATTAATTCACACCTATACTAATTTTTTATATTACTATTCTTGTTATTTAGGTAACTAAATTAGGAAAATAAAGTATAATTTGTATTTTACATGTAATACACTTTACATTGTTCCTTCTAACCAAATAAATTCAACGAGTAATTTTACTTATTTGAATCATTATTATATTATAATAATTATATAATACTATCAGTTGGTATATAAAAAAAATTAATCAATTTTCATTTACAATAATAATATGTTCAATTAAGTAGTACTTACTAACTATAATCATTATACATTTATTATTTAACGTAGAATTATATTTTACTTATAATTACCATTGGTACACCCACGATACATAACGAAGACAATGATTGCAACAATATATCTATTATTCGATAACATAATAACACAATATGTCAATATATAACACTAAATGTTAATGTAAAATAAAATGATGTTATATATTAATGCAATGGAAGTAGGTATACTATTCTAACAGACTACAAAAATTACCTAAAACTTCGATTCTTGAAGTAGCATTTAAATTGTTTACACAATATTATTTGTATAATGCAATTGTACAAATGTAAATAATGCGCAATTATACTAATGCCCTAATGGTATACATAAAGTAAATAGTAAATAAAATTACATTAAATAACTGTAAATTCAATAATGTTTAGTTAATACATTACTTTGATTTTAATAAACTACAAGAATATTGACAAAAATATTAAACGGGATTGCATTATAATTTCTTCGTCATATTATTCTCGAACATAAAATATCGTTCAATCTTTTTATGTGTAATTTAATATACTTCAATTCTTTAACATTTCATATAGGTATTCCATCTTATAAAATTATTTAGTGCAACAATGCAATATTAATAAACATAAAATGTAAATAAAAGCCGTACCTAACCCATGGGCGTATTTAAGGGTGGGCTAGGGGGGCTTAGCCCCCCAGTGTGTTGTTTAAGCCCCCTTCGTCAAAATAAATGTGATTCTATATAAATGTTTTGTATTTTCAATTACAATGTAATTTAGTTTTTGATTTGAAAACTGTGGATTAATTATACCATATTATATTTATAATTAATTTTTTTATTGTACCTACCTATAATTATTTTATTATTTGAAATTTTTTTATATATTATACAATATTATTATCATTAAAGGTTATAGTAAAAAAATTTTTTTCGGGCTTTAGCCCCCCCTGTATTGTTACTCTAAATACGCCCATGACCTAACCCGTAATACAGATGTGAAAACATTATAATGGTGGTGTCATAAATTATAATATAGCGTGTTGAATTGCAAATTAAACGTTAAACGTAAAGATAAATCTTCACATTCGAGTAAATGATTCTGAACCGAATTCACTTAGATAATAATATGTTACCATTAGAGTATTATATTTCATGAAATACTTTGGTACTTTTTGTATAATAGATACAGTAACTAAATTAAAGCGATAGACCACATAATTTAACTAGTTATTTCATGAATTCCCTGATATGGTTTAGTTATATCATTTTATGTATACGTTGGAAATTATTAAAATAAATTTTTTTTTTTTTTTTTTTGGCATATTGTAATGAACTAATTTTTATCGATCGAATCGATCTGATGACGTGTTCTTTATCGATAACACGTATGGAGTGGTATAATAATAAAAATTATTTAAAATGAAAAATGAGTTCACGACTTTTATCTTGCGTTATTGTGTTGCACATTTATTGATAGTGTGTAGTTTAGATGTGCAAATAACAGTTCGATTGCAGTTTTATTTTATTTAAACTAAAATTTTCACATGTTATTTACGTACCTAGTTTACTATTTGCTATAAAAATCTTATATTTGCAAAATATGTACCGATTGTACCGCAATAAAAACATATTTCCCTACGAGTACTGCTACAGAATAAATCGATTGAAAATTGGATGTTGTTATGTGTTTGTTTAGAGTATAAATTTTTTTTTATGCTTGTATTTAAATTTTTTTGTAATTCTAATTATTATATATAAAAAAAACTAGCAAACTATTTAATATTATGTTTAATCTTTAATAACATAAACTTTAATAACTACCTTTTATTTTTTAAGAAGTGTGGGCCTCTAACCTTCCTGAAAATTATTTATTATAGGAGTCTTAACTAGACATTTGCTACCACCGGCTGTGCCAGCCGTGTTCAGATCACGATAGATTGCATGTCCTAAAATATCTTGTTAAAATAACAAAACGAAAAAAATTCCTTTTCTGAAAAATATCAAACTATTTAATATAATATTTAATAACATAAAATTTAATAACTACCTATAGTAGTCCATATTTTCTTCATATGACTCTGTGCCAGGGGCAAAAACAATAGTTTAGTAGTGGTGACAGTAGCAGTGATTATCAAACGGGAGGGGGTTGAGGGGTATGATCCCTCATGTCCTTATTTTCTTTAATATTTATAACAATTACATCAATGTATATTGTAGGTACTATTACATATTAAATTTTGTTTTATTTTTTTTCTAATATCAATAATCAACTGGTATAAATTTGACTATATTATTATACGACATATATATCACATATATATTTAACATATCGTACATTGTGTCACTAACAGTAGTGAAGAGGTATATAGATTGATGTCAAGGTGATAATCGGTTTTTTATAATATTTACAAGTTTGCAGTGATGGGAAAGAACGAGTTCATATGAACGCGTTCATGTGAACTCGTTCATTTTGAGTGAACTGGATACGAACGCGTTCTTTTTTAAAAAAATGAACTTGAACGTGAACTAAGTTCTTATTTGTTATAAACGAGAGTGTTTTTAGTTAGTTCATAAACAAGTTCATTGATTGTCATATTTTAGACTTATGAAATCTAAAAATTTCGTATAATTTTATTTTTATCAAAGAAACGAAAAATTTCAGAAATTAGATTTGTTATTTAGGCATTTAAAATTGTATTTTGTATTGTGTGTATTAATTAATGTATATTGAACATTTTAATAAAACATAGATAAGGAATATGCTATGAAGAATGAAAATAATATTTTGACATTTTGTTAACCATTTGATAGGTAGATATTTATAGTTTTGTATAAAACTTTCATGAATTGCCGGTTGCTGATTGCGGTCATGTGTAATAATAACTATTATCGGTATATAATTAATAATAATATACTATTTTATTATTTTATAATATACCCATTATCATTATCATTATTATTATTATTATTATTATTATTATTATTATTATTATTATATAATATCCACAGGACTGGTTAATAATTATGCGGGTTACTATAATATAATTTTTGTTAATGTCATACATTTTGAATAGTAATTAATTAATATTCATATATTATATCCATGGTTATACTTATCGGTGGCGGTTATAGTAGGTACTAGGTATATAATTTTGATTGAGGCGACCAAATTAATAAAATACAATGTCAATTGTTAACACATTAATACACTACATAAAAATATGTTTTTCTATTTTAAATACTTTTTTCTTTTAATAATAGATGTTAAGATTACCCAGTAAGTAGTAACGACTGTATTATTATTGTTGCATAAAGTGTACCAAGTAGAAGTTTGATTTTAAATAGTTAATATTTTAATAATTATTAATTATTAGTTATAATTTTAACAATTATAATTTATACTAGACAAAATAAAAACATATAGGTAGGTATTTATTTTTTTAAAAGTACTGGTGAGGGGGCACCTTACCATTAAAACCGCCATTGATACATATTAAAATTAATTTTATTATTCATACCTATACGGCTATATATATTATATTTCATATTTACCATTTAGTTGTCACTTGCAAAATAATTAAATTATATTATACTATTATACTATTATAGTACTAATGTATTGTGATTTATAAACATTTTGGTTCAAATCGATGATCGTGAACTTGAACTAGTTCATTTTAGCCATGAACTTGAACTAGTTCATTTTGAAAACCAAGAACTTGAACTTGAACTAGTTCATATTTAATGCATTGAACTTGAACTTGAACTAGTTCATTTTTAAAAAGAACTTTCCCATCACTGCAAGTTTGTAGTATGTACCTGTACATTAAAAAATGCTCCGGTCACAGGTGACCCAGCCGTACTTGTTGAATAATTGTCTATTCTTATTGAAATAATTTACTTATTTTGTATTTTATTTTACTTTATTTATGTATTTTTTGATACCTACGTAAAACAAATTCAATTCAGTTCAAAGTCGATATCCAAAATCATAATAATATATTATTTATTATACAGCTAGGTACCTACTCGTATAACAAAAATTGTATGATTATAGAATTTTATTAGTAGCTACTCTTATTGTCTCTTTGTGTTTGAATGCACGTAGATATACGTAGGTGCAATGTACAATATTCTAATTGTTTATAATGATATCATTATAGTGTTAAAATTGTTTGGAAATTAATGCAAGTACTATAATATAATTATAATGACTAATTGCATAATTCTTTTTATTGCGTAAATTGTAAAAAAAAAAAAAGAAGAAATGTGCTTTTATTATTTCGAATTAAATACAAATAATAGTACTCGTTAATATAATAAAGGTTAGAATAAAAAGTAAATTATAAATTTACCTACCAATACTAACAATATTATATTTTAGATCTTTATGATATACGTACTTACATATTATATATATATAATTAATAGGTATTAGTATACATATTATTTTTAATAATAAATAACCATACAAGTATTATATACAGGATAAATTAAGAAGAATTATGTCACGTTACAGCCATTGAAAATGAATTTTTGTTATTTTCATTTGTTGATTGTTGGATTTTAACCAACCAGTTTGAAGGACTCGTTGTTTGAAGATTTTCAATAATTCTTCTAAACATAAAGTACCAAGCAAATCCAATGGCGGTACACAAAACCATTTCTATGTAATACCCGTTAACTGTGACATGACATTGTCCACCACTGGACATACACAACTAAAACGAAAACACGAGTAGGTATAATAAGAATAACTAATTAACATTTTATAATATAATATAATATTTTATAATTTATTTTCTTTCAAATATATTTATAACCTATTTCATTTTAGATAATAAACTTATATTATTATAACGGCATTAATGAGAATAATACATTTTTTCGATTTGTTATGAATTTATGATATCAATCATAATATTATATAAAATTATCTAAGTCATTTTGTCCTTCGACTACACTTACGCAATTAGCAATCAATAAATGTAAATCTTGAAACGTTGAAAAATAAAATATTAAGGTGTAACAAAGGATTTTATAATGTTTCAAGCTTCAAGCATTCGTTGATTAATATATTTGCATAAGTGTGGTCTAAGAAGCAAATTACCCAAATAAAATAATTTATGATCAAGCCCAACAAATATAAAAAAAATATTATCTGCTGTATAGTTATATACGAATAATATAAATTTATTGTTCAAAAGATTATAAATTATTTTCCTGGCATTAAAGTAATAACAAATTGTGTGATATATTCATCAATTAATAAATTAACATTTTAGTTTAATAATAAATTGTTATTTAATAATATTTTACTTTATCAGTTTTACTATGATCGGTTTTTCGTTCCAGAACAACTATAGAAATCTGGTATGATAAAATTAAAAGTAGGACATACAGGGATGGAGGTTCTGGATGACTGTTGACACCAAAAAATATATTTAAGTATAACGAAATAATTACTTACATTTTTTAGATCTGGCGTAGAACAATTATTGTTATCATCAAATGAACATTTCTTAAACGTTAATAAATCAACCATACCCAGTGACAATGAAGATAACCACGAGGGGCCAAAATTTGCAAGGGTATTCAACAGTGTCATGTAAGTTCCACCAAAACGAGGATCACTAATCCGAGAGAAAAACCCTGTTAGTGCTGTACTCATTATACTAATAAGAATCTACAAAAAAAAAAAAAAAATCGTAATATTTTATACTATGGTAATTATTATTGTTAATGTTGATTCGATATAAATATCAAACTGTTTAAATAATTATGTTATTAAAATTTAATAATGATCAATATAGTATGTTTCACGTATATTAAAATAAAAATTTAATATTATTAGTAAAAATACTTTAATCAATAATAAATAATTATTTAGGGTTTTAAAATGCATATTATGATCTTACGCCATCTACGAATATAATGAATCCTAAAATAGCATAGTAATAAAATGATATATTTTCAATTGATCTCAACATTGGTGTATAAAAAACGATCAAAAGTATTGCAAAACCCCATAATAGTCTGAAATAATATATAAAATAAATTTTAAAATCGATATGATATTAAACATATAAAATAATAGTAATCATAAAAACATATTTCTTTTGTTTTTTTGTGATATGATATAATATTATATAAAGAAACAAATCTCATAAGACTAAGTTAACAGTAAGCGTTTTAAGTAAATAGTACAAATGTTAAAATATATATCAATTTGTAGAGAAATTTTTGGGTAATGAAACAGTTTTAGATTTTGAGCGAAGCGAAAAATATATATTGGTTTTAAAATGATGTGACCTTTTTTTACGTATGAAAAAACTTTTACGACCCGAAATAATGCACCAATTTTCACGAATAGCACATTTTTCCGGTTGGAAAGT
This sequence comes from Tetraneura akinire, assembly GCA_021307375.1. NCBI lineage: Eukaryota > Metazoa > Arthropoda > Insecta > Hemiptera > Aphididae > Tetraneura > Tetraneura akinire. Next base: position 24,579,378 of record JAIUCT010000007.1, on the reverse strand, counting down.
GGATGTAGTTGCTACTTTATTTAGGTCATTTTTCGAATTTATCAAAATTGACCCTACGCGAAAGAAAAAACGACGAAAAAAGGGCATTTTTCACGAAAACTGAAATTTCGACGAATTCGATTTCAATATTTCACGATAACTCAGGAAATTTTGAAGCTAGAGGCTAGAAAATTTTATGGGGTATTGACATATGTAGGTACCTACTATATATATTATGTGATAAAATTTTGGAACCGTTACGTTAATTTTTCTACAAAATATAGTACTTTTAATACTTCTTTAAATTCTCGTTTTTATGTACCTATATAATGTTTGATAAAATTGACAATTTTGGGCGTTAAGGTATTAAAATTTTATTGACGTATACATTCATATTACATAACATGATTTAAAAATATTAGAAAAATCCCAAGTATCAATTTTTTTATAGCTTTTTAAAGTTGATATTTTTAGTTTAAACGAAAATCTTAGAATCCATTGAAGTATTGTTCTTATTATTTCTCAATACTTTCACAATAAAAATTAATAGAAAAGCCAAAAAATTTGGAAAATTTTATTGAAGTATACTGATATATATCTTATCGTATTTCCAAAATATTAGAAAAATCTCAATTCTCAATTTCTTTTTATAGGTGTTTATAGTTGAAATTTCAGTAAAACCAAAATATAAAGTATTTTTATATAATAATGTACTCGTATTTATATTGATTCTTCTTATTATATTTTAATATTTTACAATAATGTTAAATAAAATTGACAAAATTTTTTTAAAAATTATTAAAATTTTATTGAAGTTTAAATACATTTTAATTAACTTAGTTCCAATTAATTGTGAATTATTACATTTACTATTTTATTTTATAGCGGTTTAAAGTATAAATGCAAGGGAAGGGATACGGGTGTAAAGAGGATAGTGTTGAATTTTGATTAACATTTGAATGCAATGATAAATCATTACAATCGAAAAACGATTCTGAGCAAAGTACTATGAGATTTGGGAATTTAGGTGAGTCATTTAGGGGTTTTATGATAAATTATTTATATTGAACGTATAGAGACTGATAAATGTAATAATTTTAATCGATACATATATTATCTGATGAACTTCGCATTCAAATGTTAATCAAAATTCAACACTATCTTCTTTACAGCTGTAACCCTTTGCACACCAGTATCCCTTCCCTTTTTAAATGTATAATTAACATAATAATGTGTGTATAGGTGTAGAAATTGATAATTGATAATATGATACTGTTATTACAAGACACGTGAATTAATTATAGTAATTATTATAGTGGTGTGATAATATTATTTCATCTTACAATATTAATTTTCTGTACACAATTTATAATATTGTATTATGAGGCCAATTATTAAGAAAATCTAAATATTGAAAAATAAATCTATATATGTAGCAGAAATAAAATAAAAATTGTCGTATTCCATTTTCAAAATTAAGTTTAACGATACATTATTTTCAACCTTTAAATTGTTAAACCACAACGAACGATAGTTATGAACAGTGTATGAAATATAGTATTTTCATAATAATATCATTTATCTTACACGCTCACCTGATTGGAATAACGTTTAGATAAATGGTCATTGCTCTAGGACCTGAAGTGTATTTTGCCACAATAATTGGCAGAAAAACTTTTATTACAAATAACGCTGTTTGCATAATCATAATTTCATCTTTTGTTATGCCGGCATCGACGAGTTTCAAAATAGTCACGAATTCTGTTGCTGCAAATCCAATCTGTAATAATAATATACAATATATTATGTATAATGTATAAACACACACGTAACAATTATTAATTTTGAATATAATTTTTTTTTTTATAATAGTATTAAATAATATTAATAATAATACGCGAAACGTACAAAGAAGAAAAAAATTATAAATATATTTATAAAATATTTGATATAATAATAATTTTTAATTTTTCATAGTCTTGTCGTTATGGTTTGTGTTAACGAATATTTTTTAGTTTGATGGCAATACCATAACGGAACTTGAAAATTCGAAATTCCATTGACTATACCATAATAATTTATTATACGATTACCTACAGATTTACAGTTAACGGATAACCAGAATAATTATCGGATTAATTTGCAACAGGTGTTACAGGTTACGCTTACTCTAGCTGTCAACAAGACTATCGCCAACGTTCGAATGCTGCGAAGCTTCAAAATGTCCCATAACAGCAAATAGTTTTTGAATATGCTGAGTTTCACGTGACCGTCGTCCGTTCTGCAGTCTTCTTCCCTCTTGAATACGGCGATCAACGTGGTTAACAGTACGAATAATACGCCCCATTGATTGCCATAATATTATAGGGTTTGTTGTATGTAAATATACGTATTTTTATGTAAACACAATGGCGAATTAAATAATAACGAAACTCATAAAACTTCACGATATCGTTTATTTTCATATTACTTTTCACATTGAAAACTACTAATTTTTTTAAATAATAATATATTGTTCATACAATAATATAATAAATACTCTTGAATCGTGATACAAAATATGCCATTTCGACAATGTTAAAAACTTATATTATAATATATTTTATTCACAACTAACTGAACAAAAGAGGAGCAGAGGCAGGCCCCCATCCGCTATGTAGACCAAATTAAAACCCTTACACAGATGTCAATGTCAGAAACACTCGAAAACAGGAAACAAATACAGGTTCGAAGTCACGACATTCGAAATCGAACAACGAAAAAGATGAAGAACTCAGTTCCAATTGATTGATTTACGATTTTTTATTTTAGCTTTAAAGTATTAAAAGCAAGGGAAGGGATACTGGTAAATTCTATTGTACCATTAAGTAATAATAATATTATTATTAAATCGAGTTCAGTAACTAATTGAGATAACCCTCTCTACATACCCGCACATTATTTAAGTTGGTTCAATTGAATCCACCTTAAGTACTCCTTGAATATAGAAGTATATATTGTTAATAATATCATAATAGAGAATATTTATCATAAATCCAAATTAATACAAAATATTTATATATATATATATATATATATATATATGCTCGTATATAATCGTATAATACGTATACGAGTATATTAAAAAAAAAAAAAGAAATGATATTAAGATTTATTTGCTTAGACCCTCATACCTACTCCTGATAGATTTAATATAACGTGAAGTATATAATTTATGTATTCAAGAACTACATGATTTTATATAAGATGTGACTCGACAAATAATATTATGATATAAGGTTAAAAGTCAAAAACTTAACAACTGTGCAAATACGAATTTTACATTTATTCTATATATCTGAGTAATTTAAAACGAATGAAAAATACTTGTTATCATTATATAACTTAATCAATTTAATTTGAATATTTTTAAAACTAAAAATAATTTTAAATTATAGTTTTTTCTTAATATTATAAATTTATAATAGTTACTTAGTAATTTTTAGATTGTAAGCGAAGCGAAGAATATATTATGGTTTTACAATGATGTGCGATATTTTTTATGTCTGAAAACACTTTTACTACCAGGAATAAAGCTCCAATTTTGACGAAAAGAATAAGTTTCCAGTTGGAAAGTCGATGCAGTTGGTACTTTATTAGGTTCATTTTTCGAATTTTTCAAAATTGACGATATGCGATAGAAAAAACAACGAAAAACGGCATTTTTCATGAGAACTGAAATTTCGACGAATTCGATTTCAATATTTCATAATAACTCAGGCAATTTTGAAGTTAGAGAATTGAAAATTTTATTGGATATTCACATAAAAATTATATATATGTTGTAAAATTTTGGAATCGTTTGGTTAATTTTCCTACAAAAAATAACTGGTCTTTTAATATTTCGTAAAATTTTCGTTTTTATGTACCTATATAAAGATTGATAAAATTGTCAATTTTGGCATTAAGTTCTGAAAATTTTACCGAAGTATATTTACATATTACTTAAAATCATATCAAAATATTACATAAATCTCTAGTATCAATTTGTATTTATTTATTTTTACTCAATTTTAATTTATTAATTTAAAATTTAAAATTACAGTGTAGCATTGTAACAAAATTATATAATAATATGTAGGTAATAATATTTTATAGTATATTTCCTTTAAAATATAGTTCTTACTTTATTTTAAGTAATAAACTTATATAATTATAATGGCATGGTGTTTATTAAAAATTAAATGTATTTTGTAAAATTTTCAATATTAGTACGAGTACACCGCGAAATGAAACAGGAACAAGTAATTTCAAGTGAATAAGGAAATTCATGAATTATCGAGGTATCTATATTTTCAATTTATATAAAAAGACAATAAAATTTACACAATGTGTAGCAACACAGTGGTAATAATGTTCTTTTTACCTAATGACAGGTTTTATAAATTATATAAATTTATTTAAATAATTTTCATAAATATATTATAAACATTATTTTAAATTATTTACAATTTGCTAGAAAATATTTAAATAATTTTTTTTTTTTTTGATATATTCATAGTTTTTATTACTCATACAATTCTTTTTAGTATCTACCATGTATTATTATACAATAATATTTATAAATAATAATTTCAGATACATCGTTATCAGTAAATTGATTACACCAATCATTAGCTTTTAAAAAATCTAAGTAGAGAATATTGTATTGACTAAAAATAATATTGTATTGTTCTAAATATTAATTTAATATAGTTTTGTTACCTACTAAAATCGTTCTTTATGGCAAGTATTATTTTATACAGTTAGTATAGCCGTATAGGTATAATATATGACAAAATAAATAGATATGACGGCAACTTAATTTATACGCATCATACTCTGTTCCTTCGCTGTCCAGTTTCACAACTACTCAGTTCGCCACGTTTTATTGGTTTATTATATTATGAAACGGTGTTATAGCTGGTAGGTTTTACTATCCGTATCATTAAATAACTACACAATTGGTTACGGTATCATGCTGGTCTTTATTCACTTTTACTATTGTTTTAACATTCAAGGAATACTGTTAACACTTAAAAGCTAAGGCAGAAGAAGCTAAAATTAGAGGTCACACCGGTGTGACCCGGTCGATACCCAGAGTTCAAGGGCCGTAATAGATCGCTCTCTTTACAGAATAAAACTTAATAAGTTTATTGAGAAATAACATGTATTATGAAGATTACACAATTAAATACATTTGAAATTTATTATTTATTCATATACAAATCCAATTATTATACTTATTTTAATAAAATAATATATATTATATTTATTACTTATAAAGTTAAAACAAAATATGTACATGTAATTACATGTAATTGTATAATATAAAGTATTATTTTTTATTAATATAAGCTGGAAAAATGGTTGCTTTACAATACCTAACATAATTAATATTTACTTACAGTGTTGTAAATATATAATAATATGTTATGACTTATAAATATATAGTTAAATATATAATGAAAATTTTTAATATTAAAATTTTAACGCAATAAAAAATAGTATAGGATAATTCTATAATATTATTGCAATTCGTATCATTCTTGGTGTGGGTTAGTTGTTATATTCACTTATATTTATTGATAAATGTTTATTTGAATATATTATTAATATTTTATTATACAATATACATACTGCATATTATGTAAGCTTGTTAAATTCATCAGTTAAAATAATTTCAATTTAAAAATATAATTTTTTTAATCTTCTTCCGGAATGTCCATACTTTCAATATGTTTCATTATATTATTATAATTAATTCCTGGTTCCTCGATAGAAGCATACTTGTTACACCAATCATTAACTGGTAAAGTTATTTTTCTATCCTCTGTAACTATAGATATAAAGGGTGTGTAATTGATCAAACATAATATTCAATATTGTTCTACATATAAATTAAATATACATTTTCATTAAGACATATTATTAATAAAGCAATCTGTTTATAATTTTATGAAATATGATATCATTAAAATTTAATGTAATTAATGAAATTATCGCTTCATTCAGACTTTAGGCATATATTTATATTTGATGGCGTTTATAGGTAAATATATGAGAATAAAATTTGTGATTAGATGTACACTGTAAGACAGGATGGTAAATAAGTAACATATAATAGTAGATCTTACTATTCCATAAAATTATATGAAAATTTAAAAATGACTTAAAAACAATTATAATTATAATAAATTGTCACAAATTTGACTATTGTAAATCCTTAAAATCCGAAATTGCCAAATTTTATTAAACATCATTGAGAAAAACTAGAAACTATAATAATATTATAGTTACATGATTTTATTAAAAGTTTTAAGACGTAAGTTTTTTTAAATGTTTTGGAATTGAGTTAAGCATTATGAAATTAAGCTTCTATTAATTTTTCACACCGTTACATTCAATCCTATTAGAGAATTTCTTATTATGTTTCAAATTATTATTAATAAAATATCTATAATTATTTGCAGTGTTAATTAAATTTTCAAATAAGTTTTAAATATATCATACGTGTTAAATTAAGAAATTGTTTAACGAAACGATTTAAATATCCAGGAATATATTTATATAATGTCAAATCTGAAAAATATAATTGTTTAATTTATTTCTTAATTTATTTTAATAATAATTTAAGTTTATAAGTAGGTACAATTTATTATCCGTATAGAATTATTGTAATTTTAATAAATTTATTTATTTATTTATTTATTTGTATATAAGATATAACACTATAAAAAAATACAAATTGAAAAAATTTACATGATTTGTAACAATGGAATTACATGTACAAAGTACAACACGTCAAAGAATAACATAACGTTACAAAAAAAGCTATAATTACATTAATAAAAAGAAAAGACTTCTGACATTTAATATAAACAAAAGGAGATAAAGAAATAAAATAATGATTAAAGAAAGAAGTGTTAGCATTGGCGATAGACATAAGGAGACAAATCGGTTCATTTCGGTCATAATTATTAGAGCGAAAGGAAATTAAAAAAAGTTTTATTATTACGGATGAAACGAGAAGGAATATTAAAACTAAGTTTGGAAAGAAGAAGTGGAGAGTCAATAAAGTTGATAATAAGTTACTGGATAAAATCTTCATTGGCTAAGAGACGACGATCAACTAAACTTGTTAAATAAGGCCTGTCAAAGTGTCAACGACAGGTTTGTAATTATGCGAGGGATCATCTATTTTTAAAATGAATGCACAACAATTAAGAAATTTATGATGAACTATTTTTAATCGAAGACGAGCCATATATAATTATATAAGATATATAATAATTAAGGAACCAAGAGAATTTAACCATATTCATTGATCGGCCTAACAAAAGCACAATAAAATCTTTTAAGAGATACAGATAACTTATATTCCGAGGTTATATGCTTGAGGAATCCTAACATTTTTAAAGCTTTACAAAAAGCCTTGTTTATATAAAAGTTCATACTTAAAGATGAGCAGATAGTGTAACTAAAATCAAAAATTGGACCATTGGATAAGGGCAGAGTAAGATCATGAATGTTATAGAAGTAACGTATATAGGATTATGACGTCTCGTGAAGGACATTGAAAAACACTTGGCAATATTTAAAGGGAGACCTAAATTAACTTACCAAGAGACAACGTTATTAAGATCACTTAGTAGTTTTTTACAACACTCAACGGAATAAATGCGTAAGAATAATTTAAGGTCGCAACAAAAACGAGATTTTGACTATACTTTAGGATGCGATTTATATTATAATTGATTGTAAAAAAGAAATAGCAATGGAAATAAATGCCCACTCTGTTAAACACCAGAAGTGGGGATAAAAAATACTGATTTAACTCCATGAAGATTATCCCAGGAAATTCTGTCTCTAACGAAGAAGTGGAATCAAGATGAAACAAATCTTTCCAAAACCAGACTCTCTCAAAACCAGAATGAGCTACTTATGATTTACCTTGTCGAAAGCTTTGGCAAAATCAAGGAATATAGCATCAACTTGTGAATGAGCATTAAATGCTTCGTAAATATAACTATAGAAGGTAATGGAAGAAACTGTAGTTTACCAACTAATCTGTAGTACTTAGATTTATACTAAGTCAGTCTAGTCGTATCCATTAAAGATGACTTTCATATGTTTTGTACTAAATATAATTTTGTTTTCATTTTTGTTTGTCACAATAATTGATAGACTTTTCATTGATTTATAAATAGCCGTATTCTTAAAAAAATAAGGGTAATATTTGTGACCATAATTATTATTAGTGATGCATAAAAATGTACAAACCATATTTTTTATCATACGTCTGGTAATAATATGCTAAATTTGGTTATAAAAAAAAAAATATATTAAAATATTGCTTATAATAGATATTAGAAATATATGGATAGAAACTAGGATATAAATTATAAAATATTTGTGTACCGCTTATAGCTAACTAAAAAAAATTAAACAAGTAATATCATTTACTTTATGTTAGAAGCTTAATATTAGATGATTTTGAACGAAGATAAGACATTTTCTATTTAAAGTTCATTACATTGTTTTTAATTTGTGAAATAATCACAATATATTAATGCTTTCGATAAGGAATTTCATGTAGTTAGTTTATTTTTCGTATGAAATTCCTATCCATATTTTTAAAATAACTTATGAAACATAATCATATCTTCTTCACGAAATATTTATAGATATACAATGTGTAATTTTAGTTTTTACGTTTTAGATTTTGATCGAAGCGAAAAATGTATTGGTTTTACAATAATGTTTTTTTTTTTTTTTTTTTTACGTCTGAAGACACTTTACCACCCGAAATAATGCTCCAATCTTCAGGAATAGCATATATTTCCGGTTGGAAAGTGGATGTAGTTGGTACTTTATTAAGGTCATTTTTTTATTTTTTCAAAATTAATCCTATGCCACAAAAAAAAGAAAAAAGACCAAAAAAATTTGAAACCAAACAATTATTATAAAAAAATTTAGCTGATGAATCAAATTCGTCGAAGGAAAAATGTCGTTTTTACGTCATTTTTTTGTGTCGTAGGGGTCAATATTGAAAAATTCGAAAAATGACCTAAACAAAGTACAAACTACATCCAATTTTCAATCAAAAACATGATATTCGTGAAGATCGGAGCATTATTTCGCGTAGGTAGTAAAAGTATCATCAGACATAAAAAAAAAAAAATAAGACATAATAATAATAATAATAATAATAATAATAATTGTTTATTCAATGAATAAAACGGGCAAAAAGCGTACATCATTGTAAAACCAATACAATCTTCGCTCCGCTCAGAATCTAAAATTTAAATTTAAAAAGAATCCAACTTCAAAATTGCCTAGTTATCGTGAAATATTGAAATTGAATTCGTCGCATGAGGTCAATTTTGAAAAATTCGAAAAATGGCCTAAATAAAGTTGGTACTAACTACATTCTAGAAACATAATGTGCTATTCGTGATAATCGGAGCATTACTTCGGATAGTAAAAGTGTCTTCAGACATAAAAACAAAAACTAAAAAAGACCAAATAATATATGGTAAAACCAATACATTCCGAAGCGAACAACGTTGTATGCTATCCGTTTTTCTGTTAATACGCCATTATACGTTCACGTATATAGTTAGATTATCCTATTTTACGGTGTCCTTTAGCGTTGTATCGTACGGTGGTTCGTTGGCTTAAATTGCGATAATTAGTGTAAAAGAATAATATTTGTTTTTACGTACCTAAATAATAGTATATGATGTTAAAAACTTCCTTTTTAGTACAATCTGAAACGTCTATAAAAAAAAAAAATGTATATGTAACAAATATAATATAAATTATTATGATATAATTGATATTTGTGATATTTGTTGATATTAATAAAAATTATGTTATAAAGTCAAACTTACAATTGGCCTAATGTTATTATTTAGGTACGTTTGAGGTTATAAGTTATAGTTATAGTTATAGGTTATAGGTTGTACCTATCTACGTACATATATTGTAATTAATGTTTTTAATATTATTATTTAAAAAATTAACCGTATTTATACTCCATGTCTAATATGCCACATATTTCCTCTGAAATGTATTATACTTATTTTTATTAACAATATATTATTAAATAATATATTATATAATTAAATTTTGAAATTCCAACTTAGGTGGGCTACTGAAATGGACCTTTATTAGTAAATTACTCGCTATCATAACATTGGAATTCCAAAAATTGATAATACGTGTATAATTTACTATTTTTAATTCACTCAATTGAATTTTATATACTCACTTATACAGGCTTTAAAGAAACATAATAATATAATATATATATATGCATGAGGCATGACTAAATACAAATATTAAATATTAAAAAATGTTTTAAAAACACTACAAATAACAGGTTCATTATTTATGAACTAGATTTCAATGTAATATTATATATTTAATTAAATCATATTTTTAATTATGATTAATAATTATTAATATTATTTGGAATAATTCTAGTTTAAATATAAATAATTTTGTACTACTCTGACTATTTTCTTAATAAGTATATAGATATAAATATATTAGTTATTTGGACATGGACGTATACTTAAAACATTCTAAGGCCTAAAATTTGTTGTGTTCTCATTTACCAGTATGCTAAATTTATGTTAATAGTCACATTACATTGTTTTGAAGATTATCCTTTATCATATATTATTTTAACTGAGATTATTATTATGATATGTGTTTATTATATAAAAATTATTGTACTTACCCACATACAAATCTTAATTAGTATATAGATGTCATGATATATTAATTTTTTTGGTACAAACTTGTATACTTAAAATATTCTAAGACATAAATTTGGTATTTTCTTATCTACAAATATCTTCAACCTATATAGTTTACTTAATAATAATTTTACAGTGATGAAAATATTTAATTTTTTCTATTTTGTTTTGTTTTGTTTTGTTTTGTTTTTTTTTTTTTGGAAGAGATACTTACTCTTATATAAATTTAATCTAAGTTAGGTATATTATAATACATTAATACTATTTTTTCTACACCAATTATTATATTCGAAAAAAAGTTCATCAGATATTATATGTACTGATTATATTTTATACATTTATCAGTCTCTACGTTCTATATAAATAATTTTACTAAAATATAAAATTTAAACACATTAAAAAAGTTTTGAGATTTTCCTAATATTTTGGAGAATTCGTCGAAATTTCAGTTTTTGTGAAAAATGCCGTTCTTTCGTAGTTTTTTCTATTGCATATCGTCATTTTCAAGAAATTCAAAAAATGATCTAAATAAAAAACCAACTACATCCACTTTTCAACAGGAAACATAATCTTTTCCTAAAAATGGTAGCAATACGGGTAGAAAAAGTGACTTTAAAGATAAAAAAAAAAAATCACACATAATTTTTAAAGTAATACGTTCTTTGCTTCGCTCAGAATTCAAAACGATATGCTTACCCACTACTCGCTTTAGATCCACACGCTTCACTCAAAATCTAATATTTCATGTTAATCGATTTATTAAGCAGTTTTAAGTGTAATAATATTGTCTTATAGATTATCCTTAATCATTTATTTTTTTAAATTCGATTATTATTATTTGTGTTAATTATAGTTAAATAATTATGTACTTACCAAAGTATGGCTCTTAATTAGTATATAGAAATATAGATTTTATTTCATATTAATTTTTTGGTTTAAAATTGTATACTAAAAACATTCTAAGACATAAATTTGCTATTTTCTTATCTCTCAATATTCTCAATCTATATATTTTAATTAATATTATTTCTACTGTACTCGTATTACTGTAAAAAGAAGTTTTAATTTTTTTCTATAGTTTTTCATTTTGTTTCGTTTTTGTTTGTTATTTTTTTTCTGAGATAAAGAGACTTGTTTTCTTGTTCTGAGACTTGCCCTTAGAATAATTGTCTAAATTGTTGTTTAAATTATATAAATTTAATATAAATTAAATTAATGCTATACCAAAATACATAAATCCTAAAAATATTCTACAACAATTATTATCGAAGAATGATAGGAGTTTCTATTGCATACCGTTAATATTGATAAATTTGAAAAATAACCCAAATAAAATACCTACTACATCTACTTTCCAACCGGAAACATATGCTACTCGTCAAATTTGGAGAATTATATCGGGTCAAAAAAGTATCTTCATACATAATAAAAGATACACTTTACACGTTTACACTCATACTCGCTTGAGATTCACACGCTTTGTTAAAAATATCATATTACATGTTAATCAATTTATTAAGTAGTATTAAGTGTCATAATACACTATACTGTCTTGTAGATTATCCTTAATCGAATATTTTTTTAACTGTAATTATTATTATTTGTGTTTATTATTTAAATATTTTTGTACTTACTATAAGTCTTCACTAATTAGTGTATAGAAGTTATGTCATATTAATTTTTTGGTACAAACTTCTATATTTAAACATTCTTATACCTACATAAATTATGGTACTTTTTTATCTACAAATATTCTTAACCTATGTAGTTTCCTTAATAATAATTCTACTGTAAACAGAAGTTTTAATTTTTTTTCCATAAGTTATTTTCTGTTCTTGTTTAGTTGTTTGTTTGTTTGTTTGTTTTTTTTTTAGATACTTGCTTTAATATAAATTTAATCTATGCTATATCATAATACATTAATACTATTTTTTCTACACCAATTATTATCAAGGAATGATAGGAGTTCCTATTGCATACGGTTAATAATTAAATATCGAAAAATTCGAAAAATTACACAAATATAGTACCAACTACATTCACTTAACAACCGGTAACATATGCTACTCGTCAAAATTAGAGCTTTATTTCTGGTCGAAAAAGTGTTTTAGTACATAAAAAATATAAATAAATTTTACACGCGTGCTCGCTTGAAATCCACACGCGCTTTACTTAAAATGTAATATTACATGTTAGCCGATTTATTAAGTAGTAATAAGGGTAAAATTATTGTCTTGTTGTTTAATCTTAATTATATATTTTTTTTAATTGCGATTATTATTAATTTTGTTTATTATTTATATATTTTAGTACTTACTATAATTGCTTTCTTAATTAGTATATAGATTAAATGTCATATTAATTTTTTGTACAAACTTGTATACTTCAAACATTCTAAATCATAATTTTGGTATTTTCTTATCTACCAATCTCTTCAACCTGTTTACTTAATAATAACTCTACTGTAAGGAGAAGTTTTAATTTTTTTCCATTTTGTATTGTTATTGTTTGTTTGTTTTTTTTTTTTTTTTTTAGGCTTCAACGACAAAGGTTATAGCCTACAGTACATTACAGTACTAGTATACATTACAATTAATACAATTACATAACATTTCATTAAAATTAAAGGAAAAAGAGAAAATAATATATATTTACAAAAGGTATTTGAACTTAAAGGCTACGAAAAAAGATTTATACATACTTAAAACTTGTTTACAAGATTAGTTTTGGTTATAAATAACAAAATTTTGGAAATGTTATCGTTGAGTGCTTCATCCATATTTCGTGGTATGGATAAGTTGTTTCTAATGTCCCGATATTTGACGTAATCAAGAAAGATGTGAGAGATTTATGTGGCATTCATCACAAGAGGGTGGTGGATCTTTGCTAATGAGGAAAGAATGGGTTAAAAAAGAATGTCCGATTTTACATCTAGATATTGTGACTTCCTGTCGTCTGTTGAGGAAAAAAGGTGGGATCCATTTCTTTGTATTTTTCTTTATTGTTTTAAGTTTATTGCTCTTATATAAATTTAATATATACTACTATATACTACTACTATACTATATCACACTACTAAATTAATACTAATTTTTCTACACCAATTATTATCAAGGAATGATAGAAATTACTTTCGCATATGGTTAATATTAAGAAATTGAAAAATGCCTTAAAATTTTTGAGCACCAAACAAATCCACATTCCAACCGGAATCATATGCTACTCATCAAATTAGGAGAATTATTTCGGGTCGAAAAAGTGTTTTCATACATAAAAGAAGAAACACTTTACACATACTCGCTTGAGTCCACACACTTTGCTCAAAATAGAATATTACATGTTCACCGATATATTTAGTAGGTTTATGTGTAATATTGTCTTGTATGTTATACTTAATCATATAATTTATTAACTGCAATTATTATAATTTTTGTTTATTATTTAAATATGTTTGTACTTACTATAAATTAACTCTTAATTAATATATAGATGTTTTATCATATTAATTATTGGCAGAAAATTATATACACAAAACATTCATAAATATAAATTTGGTATTTTCTTATAGCTACCAATATCCTCAAACTATGTAGTTTGCTTAATTATAATTCTACTGTAAGAGAAGTTTTAATTTTTTTCCATTTTGTTTTTGTTTTGATTCTTTTTTTGAGAGAGAGATATTTGCTCTTATATATATTTAATCTATGATATAATATCGTAATACATTTATACCTATTTTTCTACACTAATTATTATCAAGGCATGATATATGAGGATCGCATACAGTTAATATTGAGAAATTCAAAAAATGACCCAAATAAAGTACCAACTACATCCACTTTCCAACAGGAAACATATTCTAGTCGTTTAAATTTTAGCATAATTTCGGATCGGAAAAGTGTCTTCCTACATAAAAACACATACACTTTCTACACATACTCGCTTCAGATCCATACGCTTTGCTTAAAATCTAATATTACATATTAACCGATTTATTAAGTAGTATTAAGTGTAATAATATTGTCTTGTAGATTATCCTTAATCATATTTTTTTTTAACTGCGATTATTATTATTATTATTATTATTATTATTATTATTATTATTATTATTATTATTATTTGAGTTTATTATTTAAATATTTTTGTACTTACTATAAATGTGAACTAATAGGTGTATAAAAGTTGTCATATTAATTTTTTGTTACAAACATGTATACTTAAAATATTCTAAGACATAAATTTGATATTTTTCTACTAGTTTACTAGTTACTAATTTGACTACTTGTCAAAATTGGAGCATTATTTCGGTCGAAACTGTGTTTTGATACATAAAAATAAGATACACTTTACACACACACTCGCTTGATATCCATCCTCCTATGTTAACCGATTTATTAAGTAGTTTTAAGTGTAATAATATTGTCTTGTAGATTATCCTTAATCATATATTTTTTTAACTGCGATTTTTATTATTTGTGTTTATTATTTAATTGTTTTTGTACTTACCCTTAGTAGGAGAGAAACCTTAATTAGTATATAGATGTCATGTCATATTAATTTATTGGTACAATCTTATATACCTAAAACATTCTAATATATAAATTTGGTATCTTCTTGTCTACGAATATCCTCAACCTAAGTAGTGTACTTAATAATACTACAGTAAAGAGAAGTTTTAATTTTTTTCCATTATTTTTTGTTTTTGTTTGTTTATTTATTTATTTTTTTTTTTTAGAGATGCTTGCTCTTATATAAAATATTTACTCTATGCTATATCCCTATATCATAATACATTAATACTAATTTTCCTACACCAATTTTTATCAAGAAATGATAGGAGTTCCTATCGTACAGGGGCGGTTCCAGAGAGTCAAAATTTTGGGATAACTTTATAACAAAAAAACACAAATTTTTACTACCATAATTATACGTAATATTGTAATTTTGTTTTTAATAGTATACAATTTTTTTAAATACGGTCCTGGGATGGGGGCAGTGGTCCCTTGGCCCCCCTGGAACCGCCCCTGCTATCGCATACAGACTGGAAAAATGACCCAAATAAAGTACCAACTACATCCACTTCTCAGTCGGAAACAAATGCTACTTGTCAAAATTGGAGCAATATTTCGGTCGAACTTGTGTTTTGATATATAAAAATAAGATACACTTTACACACACACACTCGCTTGATATCCATCCCCCAATGTTAACAGTTTTATTAAGTAGTTTTAAGTGTTATTTTAAATGTATTATCTTGTAGTTTATCCTTAAACTTTTATTTTTTTAACTGCGATTATTATTATTTGTGTTTATTATTTAATTATTGTTGTACTTACTCTTTATAGCAGGGGAACCTTAATTAGTATATAGATGTCATGTTATATTATTTTTGAACACATAAAGGGTAAGTAAGATATTCTATTATATGAATATACAAATTATTTATTTTATAACTCTAAGGATTATTTTTAAATTTCAATATTAAAATTAAAATTTCTTATAATATTTAAAAAATTTAATTAGATATTCATATCCCTCATATTCACAAGCATTTGTATATTTCATATTTATATTTATTTGTATATATTTATATAAATGTATATAATTAAAAATATACGATCGTAATCGAAAATAATTTATTTCTACTTTTTTATATTATTTGCTAAAGTTTTGATTAGTATTCCTTGCACTAAATATAAAAACTATCGGGATGTTCAAAAAGTAAAATAAATATGTAGGTAACCTGTATTTTGAAATTCTATAAAAACTGCATATTAAAATTAGACTTACCTTCTTTCTCAAAGAAGTTTTCTAACACAAAAAAATATACATTACAGAAATACGATATATTGTTTAGACATAAGCCCAATATATGACGCAGAATGTCCGGGAGAGACACAAAGGTCTAGTTCAGACGCCTAATTGGCAAAATTTCTATTTGATACCCGTAGATTTCTGCCATACTTGGTTGGGGCCTTGGGGGGATGTTAGTAGTCGAGGTAGAAGGCTGTATTTTGCAGCGGCGGTCACTCATCTCATCCACTGTCAATGCCTGGCTACGGTGCTTAACACCTCGATTGCTTTCGTGAATATCACGCCGACTACACAACACGTCCACCGAGTATAGATTATGAATAACGTTTTGTAAATAAAAAAAAATTTAAAAAAATTTACCTGTGTGTCGAATGCAATATTTTCTAACCGATAAAATATCATACTTATCTGTAATAAAAAATATATTTTAGATTTTTTTATTAGTTAACATATCTGTTCTATGTTGATATTTTTGTTATAATATATGGGAGTGGTAAAACGATTTTCAGCGAAGTTCATCAGATAATATAAGTACTGATTAAAATTTTTACATTTATCGGTCTCTACGTTCAATATAAATAATTTATCATAAATCCATTAAATGTCACCTAAATACCCAAATCTGACAGAATCGTTTTCGAATGTAATGATTTATCATGGGATTCAAATTGTAATAAAAATTCAACACTATCCTTTACATCTGTATCCCTTCCACACCAGTATACCTTCCCTTGCTTTTATAGTAAATTTTAAACAGCTATAAAAAAAAAATCTTAAATGTAATAATTCGAATATAATTGAAACTGAGCAAGGTAAAATTTATATATAAGCTTTAATAAAATTTTCAAAATTTGTAAAAAAATATTTGTCAATTTTATTTAACATTATTGTAAAACATTGAAAGACAATAAGAAAATTCCATATAAATAATTAAAATATTAATTTTACTGAAATTTTAATATTAAACACTTATAAAAAATTGAGACTACCGATTTACTCTTCTTTTACTAGATACTGATGGTTTTTAAGATTTTCGTTTACACTAAATAATTCAACTTTAAACAGCAATAAAACAAAAAATTGACACTTAAGATTTTTCTAATACTTTTTATATTATGTAAAGTAATATGTGTGTATACTTCAGGAAAATTTTCAGATTTTTAAACACAAATTTGTCAATTTTACCAAACATTATATATATATAAATAAAAATTTACAAAATATTCAAGGCTCTATATTTTGTAGAAAAATTAACATAACGGTTCTAAAAATTTATAACATATAGATAATACATATGTGAACACCCAATAATATTTTCAAGTCTCTAAGTTTAAAATTGCTTGAGTTATCGTGATATTTTGAAAGTGATTTCATGAAATATCCGTTTTCGTGAAAAATGCAGTTTTTTCGTCATTTATTCTATCGCATATGACCATTTTTGAGAAATTCAAAATATGACCCTTAAAAAACTACCGATTACATCCACTTTCCAACCAAAAATATATGCTATTCGTGAAATTCAGAGTGTTATGTCATGTAATAAAACATAAAAGTGTTATTAGAAATAAAAAGAAAAAAGAAAAAACACAACATTGTAAACCAATACATTTCTTGCTTCGCTCAAAATCTAATGTTACAATATATATTGTTCTCTATATTTTCAGTCTTAATTTTCCATTTGTGTTATTTCTAAAAAATTAAGTTTTTTTAGAAATTATTTATTTATATAATCATATTAATAGTCTTATATCCTAATAAATATCTTTCAATGATACTCTCTGATTATCTGTAGGCTGCCTATTTAATCCTTAATTGGTAATTTTTTTTTTAATTATTTTCCTTACCTCCCCAAAGTGATATTGAAATACATTTTTAGCCAGTATATATTTCATAATATTATATTTTAGCTAAGTAACGTGTTTGATAAACTTATTGATAATGCGTGTTATAAAATACAATATGAAATAGGCATATCATGAATTTAGATAAAAGCTTTGGGCATGGTGTACTTTTTCTTGTATTACATATCGAGTTATATCAAATATATATTTAGACAATTGTAAATAGATAATGTAATATAATATTATTAATTTAAAACATACAACCAAGTAGAAATATCTGTGCTCTATGCATTATATAACGCTTTAGATAGTCTAGAAAAATTAATTAGATTTCAAATTAATATTTTGTTAATTTCAACGAAATAAATTTTATTTTTTTCTTAATATTTATCATTTAAGTATTTATTTACATTTAAAATGTATTATCTTATTTAGAGCTATATAATGGATGATCACAACGTTCACCTATTCAAATATTAGTGCTATTTCATGAGATTAATAAAATAACATGTAGAAATACTTCAATACAATTTTTAATCTAAAAACTCAAAATTATTGAGAAAAATAAGAAGCCATAAAAATATCATATTTCCTCTTGATTTAACAAAAGATTTCATTTTTATATTTCTACAAAAAAAAAAAAAAAAAAAATGACATGCAATTTACACAACTTTTTGGAGCTATGTTAATCAATATGTGGTTGTGCATCAAGAAAAATATCAGACCACAAAATTCAAAATTGCCAAAATTTGTCAAACATAATAGAGAAAGACCCGAGCTCATACAAGTGTGTTAGGAAATAAATGTGGAAAAAATAGTGATTTATTTTGTCTAAAATTTGAATGCAATGATAAATTATCACATTCGATAAATCAATTCTAAGCTAAGTTCAAGTAGATAAGGATTGATTATAAATATTAAATTAACATTTTTACAAAGGTATTAAAATTTAAATATTAATGAAAGTGTAAAATATTATAAAGTATATAAACATAAAATGTTAACCTAACCGTACACACGTGAACTAAAAATGAAATTTTTAAGCCTCTAAATACAATATTATTTGAGTTATTGTAAAATTATTAAATCAATTTCACCAAAATATTATATTCAGTCGAACTTTCAGCCGAATTTTCATCACTTTTTGGTAGCTATTCATGCTGCATAATTCAATAAATGGCCCAAATAATGTTCCAATTAGATTCATAATGTTATTTCTATCAGAAACATATCCTATTTGTGTTAATCAGGACACTTTTCCTAGCTAAAGTAAAAGTATTACGTACAAAAAAAAGAAAGAGAAGATACGTATCATTGTAAAACCAAGTTTGAAATATTCAAAATCTAAAACATGGAAATTTTCAAAGTTTTCTTCAAAAATTATCGTAGCGGATCCAAAGTTTTGTCCAAAAAATACCTACTTAAATATCCAATACAATTTCTCAGTAGATAATTAAATTGAATATTTCCATAATTATCATAAAATATTTGAAATTGAATTCGTTAAAATTACTATTACTCTGTGAATTTTTTAGTAGTTTTTCTACTGTATAAGTTTCTTTTTCAAACTTTCGAAAAATATCTTAAATCAACTATATCAAATATTATGTATAATTCAAGGTAATTAGAGTATTATTTCCGATCCAAAAGTGACTTCGAACATAAAAAGGTTTCACATTATTTTTAAAAACAATAAATTCTTCATTCTTCGCTTCGCTAAGAATATAAAGTATAAACATACGATAAAACAGAATGATTATTAAATTACGTTCAATTGATGATAGAAAGTTTTAGAATATATATGTATAAATAATCAATTTATATTAAAAATAAATATATTATTCTTTACCACTAATCTCTATTTTTGAATCTTTAGGAAATTTAGTCAGACTATAGTCTGAAATTTTTTTTAAAAAATGACAAATATTATAGTTGTTATAATAATTATTGTAATACATTCATGTAATTTATTATATTATTAATGAATATTATTATTGTAATTTACTGCTATAATAAATGAAATAATAATTTCTACCACATTACTTACCTTTTTTAAGATTTATGTAAGATTTATTGGCAATATCTTAACAAATATAAATTATAATCATTATAAACATAGTAGTCATTCTTTCTTAAAAATATATGAGGCGCATAGAACCAAAACAGCTTAACCCACAAAAGTGTAATTATACAAGACAGGCAATTAAAGTTTTGACTATTTTTCAACATTTTTTTTTTTTTTATTGAATTCACTTTTAGAAAATTAATAAATTATCTTTATTATGTTTAAATCCTAACCTTTTAAACCATTTATATAGCACCAACAAAGGTTAGGCCATTTTAGCATTGATAATAATTATTTAAGTATCAATGCCAAAACAAACTTAGTGCTGCCATCTATAAAATAATTATTTTTGAGGGTTGGGCCATATTAGTTTTGAAATATTATATTATTTTAAAACGTTTTATCGCATAAAACGAAAAAAAAAATTTTGTGGGTTAAGCTGTTTTGGTTCTATGCGCCTCATATATAAAAATTGTTTATTTTTATCTGTATCAATAATTTCAGTATCATTATGTTATTAGTTTTAATATAATTATGATTTATTATATTTATAATTATGATCTAAATGTAATTATTAATTTAATTAAAATATTATTGATTATACTTATACATTAAGTATTCATTTCAGTGCAAAAATAATTTGTTAATTTCTTAAAATTATGTATAATAATTTTTTACCTTCAGGAGGTTCTTCCATTTTAACTATTAAAAAAATTTAACATATTTTAATGAACAAAAATACAATATTTATTAATAAAATAGTGGAATATAATACAATATAATAAATATATCTCGCATACAGATTCCTTTATTATGCCAAAGTGGGAAATCTTTGTTAGGATAAAATTCAATTAGAATTATTTTATAGTTCTAACAGTGGCGCAAATAGTAATTTTACTATATTTTGACATATTTATGTCAGGGGCTCAAGTCCCCACTTTATTTGTTTTTGAATTTAGGTAATACAATCTGTTATTACTATTTAGAAGAAAAAAAATAAAAATAAAATTGTACGAGTATGTATATATTGAATGTCCATGAAAGAAATTTATATAGAATACTAATTTCTATTAAAAAAATAATTATTATATTTACTTAAATGTATTACAATTTAAAATAAACGTAATTAACTTAAAGTTTTAAATTGATCGAAGCACAATTTATAGTTATCGGACATTAATTAATAATAACTATTGCTATTGTACTTCATTCGTTTTATTACTAATGTCAATAAAACAGGTAGAATTATTGGAATATATTACTTTACAGATAATATCACGATAATACCATAATCTCGATAACGTGGTAATGAATAATTCCGTACATCCATCTTACAATTACTCCAAATGTACTGCCCTCTGCCCATGTCTTTAAGACGAAACACACAAATGTGCATTATTATGAATTTTGTAGTTCATTCTTTCGACTTAGAAAAGATATTAGCATTAGTGCACCAATTGACTTCAATAGTCTACCACATAATTTTCAAAATGCCCAATGTCATGAATGAAATATCTAATACGCATTAAAATGTCGATACTATTATACGAAAATCCTACGTAAATATGAAGTTATATTTGTATCACTAAGAATCGAAAAATATATTACTTTTATAAATTTATTACTTTATACAATAGTCATTGTAAATATAATTCGTTATTTCTTAAAATTATTTATTAAAACTGCTTACTCTTTTTAAGATTATTTGTAATATCATCTATTAAATAAATTTATCAAATTATAATCATTAAAAAAATATATTAGAATCTATATATTATCGATATTGAGGAGTAAAATTTAATATAACAAATATAATATTAAATTCAACCTCCTATAGTATATCATCCAGTATGTAGTCCATATGGGATATAATGGTCAATTTTATTGTTTTATTAAGTTATACCTAATTTATTGTCGAGTGATGCTGTATGGGTGTTCGTACATTAATAACATTTGTACTTCTTTCTTAGGACGACAGTAATAATAAATAATGCAAAACTATAATGAGATATTGAAGAACGTCAAATTATAATATTATAATGACATTATTATAATAATATAATAATTTTACACAAACCGAGAAACAAATCACGATAAGGAGGCAACAGATGACTCCCCATAGTCCATACGTATGTCACACAAATACACAAACTTATTGCAGTGTTACAGTTGACAATAAATGGGCCTGCCTACTCAAAATATCTTTCAAAATATCTTGCAAGAAAGTCATTTATAAATCATGGTAAATATTTAAGGTACAGCTTAAGGATACGCGTTGATATATTAAAATACATGATAGAGCCACGAAAACGACAATATTTAAGCAGGAAAGTGTTTCAATATTATATTTAAAATCATAATTTGAATGCTAAGATAAATAACTGTCGTATTTGAAACATACGATTCTGAGCGTTTTTAATCAGATATCTATATAAGTATACTGATTATAAATAAGTGTATAAAACTTTGACTTTTATAATAAATATGATATAATTCAATCTTATTTAGTTTTACAAATCAAGGAAACATAACTAAAATTTATTGTCCCACGTATGAAATTTATTCGACCCATTAAAATGTGTCCAGTGACGACTGACTGTGACATGACGATATGCAATGAAAAATATATCACTGTAAAAATAAAATACTTTTCGCCCAGAATCTATAAATTAAATACGTATTTAATTATTTATTAAATAATATTTAAGACAATATTCATTATAATCTTAGTAGCTATTCTTTCTTAAAATTATGTATTCTAATTATTGTTTATTATTACCTATATCATCACTTTCATTATCACTTTCTATAAATTATGTAACAAATTATAACGAACAATTTATATATTAATTAATAATAACGAGGAATGAAATAAAATATAGAAAATAGAATCTTACATTCACCATACCATAGTATTAGTGCAAAGTCCTTATATGTATAAGTGTATAGGTATTAGTTGCATTTTATTTTTTATTTAGTTGTAAGTTAATATTGTCGAGCGCTGTATAGAATTCAGGCATTTAAAATAACAGTTGTAATTCTTTCAATTTAATTGATGCGCCAATAACTTGACACTATCTGAATATAATAATATATTCATTTAAATATAAATTTATAAATTATTATAATAATAATTTATAAATATATAAATTTATTTTTGCTCATTTTTAGTATTCAGGAATATTACTCATAAAATAATAATTATTGTAAATATTACTTTATGTTATATTAGATTCTGAGCGAAGCGAAGAATGTATTGGTTTTACAATGATGTGTGATTATTTTTTGTTTTTTTTTTTTTTTTTTTTTTTTTTTTTTT
>JAIUCT010000007.1:24515392-24555473 GCA_021307375.1 Tetraneura akinire | reverse complement strand
TTTTTTTTTTTTTTTTTTTTTTTTTTTTATGTCTGTGTACAAAAATACTACCCGAAATAATGCTCCGATTTTCACGAATAGGGTATGTTTCCGGTAGCAAAGTGGACGTAGTTGGTACTTTACTTAGGTCATTTTTTGAATTTCTCAAAATTGACGCTATGCGGTAGAAAAAACGGCGAAAAAATGACGAAAAAACTGCATTTTTCGCGAAAAATGAAATTTCGACGAATCCGATTTCTATATTTCACGATAACTCAGGCAATTTTTAAGATAGAGACCTGAAATTTTTTTTGGATGTTCACATAGCTACTATATATATGTGGTACAATTTTGGAACCGTTACATTAATTTTTCTCCAAAATATAGGACTTTGAATATTTCGTAAAATTCACGTTTTTACGTATATAATGTGTGATAAAATTGTCAATTTTGGGTATTTTAGTCTGAAAATTTTACTGAAGTATACTTACATATTACTTAACATCATACTAAAATATTAGAAAAATCCATTGTCAAAATTTTTTTTTATAGCCGTTTTAAGTTGATATTTTTAGGAAAACGAAAATTTTAGAATCCATACATATAAATAAATATTCTGAAAACACTTTTACTACCCGAAATAATGCTTCGATTTTCACGAATAGAGAGTTTCAGATGTAAAAGTGGATGTAGATGGTACTTTATTTAGGTCATTTTTCGAATTTCTCAAAATTGACTATAAGCGGTAGAAAAAACTTCGAAAAAATGACGAAAAAACGGCATTTTTCACGAAAAATGAAATTTTGACGAATTCAATTTCTATATTTCACGATAACTCGGGCAATTTTTAAGATATAGGCCTGAAATTTTTTTTGGATGTTCACATAGCTACTATATATATGTGGTATAATTTTGGAACCGTTACATTAACTTTTCTCCAAAATATAGGACTTTGAATATTTCGTAAAATTCACGTTTTTACGTATATAATATTTGATAAAATTAGCAATTTTTGATATTAGGGTCTGAAAATTTTACTGAAGTATACTTACATATTACTTAACATCATACTAAAATATTGGAAAAATCCCTTATCTCAATTTTTTTTTATAGCTGTTTTAAGTTGATATTTTTAGTTCAAACGAAAATTATAATCTGACTGAACTTCGCTCAGAATCGTTTTTACGAATGCAATGGTTTATCATTGCATTCAAATTCGAATTAAAATTAAACGCTATGATTCGCACACCTGTATCCTGTGCGGCAGGAGTATCATCTCATCTTTTTTTTCATTGTAAACATTATACTTCTATTATATTTCTTAAATGGTGATAGTAAAGAAATTTTCTATTATCTTATATCTGATTTTAATTAAATCTATTTAAATTGATGTAGTTTTGATGAAATCGGATAAATTGGAAAAGGAAACAACTCATTAGCATTGAATTGTGTATAAAAAAGTAAAAATATTTTACCTCTTTTACGTTTATTAGATGTACCTAAAAAGTTATAGATATATTTTTAGTTCCCCATACGAATTTAACGTTTTATCACTTTGAATTTCTATTAAAAATATATTCACTTCTCATGTTTGTCTGGTCCGAGTATGATATTAAATTATTTGCTGCCCTTTTTCTTTCCTCAAAGCAACATTTTTTTTAATTTATTTTATATTAAACCCTATTAATAATTGCATCAATTATTGTATTTGCACTATTCAGGTAAAAATCAAAACCTATGTTATTTTTTATAAATAGTTACATTCTTGGATATGGCATAGCGTAGACGATACGATCGTGAGAAGACACAGCCCAGAAGCTCACTGTAACGATGATACTATACATAGGGGTAACAACTGATAAACATTTATTAAATATTTAAATCGCAATTAAATCATTAATTCAATTTGGCTAAACGTATATTTAAGTTTTATATCTTATCAGAACGCAATTATGAGAGTCCGTATAAACGTACCAACAACAACATTTAGTAGATCTCACTGAATTTCAGGCACGCTTAATAGTATTTATTATCATTTAAAGATAAATTTCAATTTTTTTTGGCCGACCTGACCATAATACTATACCTACAATTTTGTTATTTGACCGACTTCATTTTTCAAAGTATGGAAAATAAATAAAAATTATTTACATCATTGTGTTACAAATTATTATATAAATTGTTTAATTACTCTCTAATACACTTGATATGATGTCGTGTTGGTATTACACCATAAATTCGTTGTGTATTATTCTTATGTGTGGTATTTGAACTAATTTATTTTATATAGTGACAAGAGAATGGCTGATAAATATTAGAATGAGATGTTTGCAAACCAGTCGAAAAAAAACTTTTCGTTCAAAATATATAAAATAAATATTTCTTTTATATATTTATCAAATAATAATTAAGACAATATTCATTAGGTATAGATGTAGTAGTCATTCTTTATTAAAATAAGGTATACAAATTGTTCATTTTTACCGTTATCTTCAATATCTTTAGAAGTTTCTATAAAATATGTAAGAAATTAAAACGAAAATAATTTATTGTTTAATAATATAAAGGAGTAAAATAAAATATAACATATAGAATATTAAAATCTTAAATTCACCATCCTATATACCTAACCTAACCTTATACCTATAAGTGTATATCGTAGCATTTTCGTTTTTAATTTATAAAAGAAATTTTTATAAGTGAATGACTGATGAAAATCAGAAGAAGACGTTTGCGCGCCAGTCGAAAAGCATGTGTAGGTATAATGAAAAACGCATCACTGTAAAAATGAAATAGGTACTATTCGTCTATAATCTATAAAATAAATATTTCTTTTTAAAATTTATTATATAACAGTTAAAACAATATTCATTATAAACATAGTAGTCATTATTTCTTAAAATAAGTTATACAAATTGTACATTTTTACCATCATCATCAATTTCATTAAAAATGTCTATAAAATATGTAACAAATTATAACGATAAAAATGTATTAGTTAATAATAAATAGAGACCAGAATTGTATGCAATTGCAAACGATATAGAGTGTTTGAAATGTGGGCGTTTCAAATCTAACTGATTTTATAGACTAAATTTTATTTTGCATATTAATGCATATTTGAAGTCTTAAGATATATTTTGTTATTAAAGCATATAATTAGCATATTTTACACTTTATACTTTTATACTTTTTTGCTCTTTTCTGTCTTCTATACATTTAGAAATACATATTATGTTCATGAAAAGTAATTTTGAAATTATCACAGAAAAAATTTGATAATTGAAAAATATTTTTTTCTTGTTTAACTATTTTAATATTTTAAAATATACCAAAATTTGTTATATTATATTGTTTTGTTCATATTTTAAACACTTTCTAATAAATAAAATTGTGATTTTATTAATGGTTATTTATTTTATTATGTATATATATAAATATACCTACTTAACAATAAAAAATGTAGTTTAGATTTGAAAAAAAATTTAATTTTTTTTTTTTAATTTCCTACAAATTCGTAATGCATATAGTGTTTATTTTAAAAGTTATGGTGCATATTGAAGCATATTTTGTCATTTTTATCATGCATATTTGCATCGTATTTCAATCCTTTTTAGCGCATATAATTCCGGTCTCTAATAATAAGTAATAATATAAAGGAGTAAAATAAAATATAACATTATATAGAATCTTAAATTCACCATTTTATATACCTACTGCAATTACCTTATACCTAATACCTATAAGTGTATATCGTTGAATTTTCGTTTTTAATTTATAAAAAAATGACTGATAAATATCAGAACACGTTTGCGCGCCAGTCGAAAAGCATGTGTAGGTAATGAAAAATGCAACACTGTAAAAATAAAATACTATTCGTCTATAATCTATAAAATAAATATTTCTTTTTAATATTTATTTTATAATAGTTAAGACAATATTCATTATAAACAGAGTAGTCATTATTTCTTAAAATAAGTTATACAAATTGTACATTTTTACCATCATAATCAATTTCTTTAAAAATTTCTATAAAATATGTAACAAATTATAACGAAAAAATGTATTAGTAAATAATAAGTAATAATATAAAGGATTAAAATAAAATATAACATGTAAAATACTAAAATCTTAAATTCACCATCCTATATATAGCTACTGCAATTACCCTATACCTTTAAGTCAATATCGTTGAATTTTCGTTTTTAATTTATAGAAGAAATTTTTATAAAAGACTGACTGAAAAATATCAGAACACGTTTGCGCGCCAGTCGAAAAGCATGTATGTGTACTGTGTAGGTAAAGAAAAACGCAACACTAAAAAAATTAAATACTATTCGTCTATAATCTATAAAATAAATATTTCTTTTTAAAATTTATTTTATAATAGTTAAGACTTAAGACAATATTCATTATAAACATAGTAGTCATTATTTCTTAAAATAAGTTATACAAATTGTACATTTTTACCATCATCATCAATTTCATTAAAAATGTCTATAAAATAACAAATTATAAACAAAAAAAATTATTATTTAATAATAAATAATAATATAATGGAATAAAATGAAATATAACAATATTATAATCTTAACTTCACCCTCTTTTAGTCCTAGTGCAGACAGAGTCCTTATGGGTACGTATAAGTGTATATCGTTGCATTTAATTTTTTATTTAGTTATAAGTTAATGTTGTCGAGTGCTGTAGAGAATTCATGTATTTAAAATAACAGTTGTAATTCTTTCAATTTAATTGAGGTATTGAGGCACCAATAACTTGACAGACAATATTCATTATAAACTTAGTAGTCATTCTTTCTTAAAATAAGGTATAAAAATTGTTCATTTTTACCTGTATCATCATTTTCATTACCACTTTCTATAAAATATGCAACAAATCATAACGAAAAAAATTTATCAGTTAATAATAAATAATAATATAAAGGAGTAATATAAAATTAAACCTCCTATAATCTATTAGATGCGAAGTCCCTATATGGCTCATAGGCATAAAGTTCTATTTGATTTTTTTTATTTAGTTTAAATTCATTGTTTTGCACTCTATATATTATTTGGACATCAATTACTGTTGCACTTTATACAATTTATTGCGGGCCACAATAATATATGAAATAAACATTATTTGAATATAATATTGTTTTACAGACATCACAAAAAGAAAAATATCTCGATGACATGGCAACAAATAATTCTGTACTTACAGTCACACGTAGTAACTCCAAATGTACTGATTTCGTGAGTAAAATCAATAATTCATAAATATGCAAATGTATGAATTTATTATCGCAGTATTTTGATGTAAAATACATTTGGATTTGATAATAAGTGGCCCCCATAACTTCAGTGTACTACCATATAAAATTCATAAAGCATGTTGACTGGTCAAATATTAATCGTGTTAAATTTACCATATTTTTGACAATACAGCTTGAAGACTCGCATTGAAAGCTTTAATGAATTCGTGTATTACATTTCGAACCATGTGACAATATTTAGTGGCCAATTTAATAGTAAATTGTCTAGGAATTGTCATCATTTCCTAATTATCAACATTTCCGGTAACATATATTTCATATAATATAATGCAAGATAGTATAATAATATATTGAGATATTATATTATACAATGGTTTAGGTGAAAACTTTAAGAAATGGAATTATAAAGGTAAAAGTTCATTAGTCAAAGTACAACAAAATTGTAGGGTAAGGGACGCAGATAAAACCATTATTACCTCGAGGTGTATTTTTACTTAATCCGTCTGTGGTTACTCCACTGTGTAATATTGTATAATAATATATAATATAATAAATAAAATAATAATCTCTATTACTTTAATAACCTTTTGGATGACATTCGAAATCTATTTCATTGTCAAGCAGTACTATGGGCTCTAAAAAATGTACAATTATTATGATATTATCAACTAAGAAAAAATTATGATTGTTTTTTTTAATTTTTTTATATATAATAAATACCAATAAGGAAACACGTAGTACATTTATGGTAACACTGGTAACTATAATAATTGTCGAGTAATTACGTTTTTAATATTTATAATTAAGACTTGAATGCAATTGATGATAAAATCGCATTAAAAAAAACTTTTCTAATCCAAATATTACTTTAGATCTAAACTGATTTTTTGAAAAATTATATAATTTAGAATTAATATTCTTTTTATATTTTAGGTGCATTAATTTCACAATAAATAACACATAAATACAATTAAAAATTATAAATATGCATAATTATTGTTATATTATATATCTAAAAAATAATAATTAAAGGATATACTAAAAATGATTACTCAATGCATCAATACATTCCTTGGTAGCTAAAAAATAATAAATTGATAAATAAATAATTTATAATTCATCAAAATTATACAAATGCTACAAATTATATTATAATAATATCATTGTATTTATTTTAATTTTTATAACAATTATTTAACATTTACGATGTAGTATTGTGAGTTTGTGACAGATAGTATTTACATTGGAATCTATGCTAATAATTAGGTACACGAAATTTCAATTGAGCAAGAAAAAAAAAGATTTATTAATTATTTTTAATTCATCAGAATTTTGTTATTGCGGGGATCAATAATTATAGCTGTAAAAGATTTTGTATTTTGTATTTTGTATTTTGTATTTTGTATTCATTGCACAAAATAGTTTTGTTTTTTTAAATTCCATTTTGATAAACCAATCCGTTTTACATACAACATAGAATTATTTTACCACTATAATATTCAACCAAACTCCTAACGGTCTTTATTTTTACCACTGGTTTTTTTGAGGGTTATTAACTTTGTTCATGTTTGATTATGAATCTGTTTAAACCTTTTTTAATACATCTAACACTAAATGGACCCAATTAAGCAAATAAAATTGATGCCAATGAATATTTTTAGCACCATTATTTGTTTTGAGTACTGAACATGTTGGAGAACTGAAACCATATAATTGCGTTGGAGCTTATGAATAAAAAATATATTTTCAATATAATATATACAAGTTTTTTTTTAAAAATTGGAATTTTACTATTGTAATACATAATTACCAACGATTTATAATTATTTCTATTACCTACAAATACATTATGAACTATTCAATGACATACCTGTAAACCTACTCAAAACCAAGACACTTTCAATGATATAATATATTATTTTTAAATATTTAGTAAATAAAGATTAGACATTGTAGTGTTTGTATAATAGTTATTATATACTCTCTTTATATATAGTAAAATCAATGTTGTTTTTAAAAGAGTGTCTTAAAATATTACCTACCCATATCATCGCTCGTACTGAGAATATCTATAACTTTATACGATTGTGAATAATAAAAAAATAATTAAAAATATACACATTATCACATTGTAAAACACAAAACAAACTATAAAATAAAATATTTCTTGTAAAAATTTATTAAATTATAGTTAAGACAATAATCATTATAAACATAGTAGTCATTATTACTTAAAATAAGGTTAATACACATTCTTTATTTTTACCTTCATCACCATCTTCATTAGAAGTTTCTATAAAATATGTGTAAAATTATAACGAAAAAAATGTATTAGTTAATAATAAATAATAATATAAAGGAGTAAAATAAAATATAACAATTATAATCTTAACTTCGCACCCTCCTTTAGTCCTAGTGCAGAGTCCTTATACGTATAAGTTTATATCGTTGCATTTAATTTTTTTTTCTTTAGTTTTAAGTTAATTGTCGAGCGTTGCATAGAATTCAGGCATTTAAAATAACAGTTGTAATTCTTTCAATTTAATTGAGACATCAATAACTTGACACTATCTGAATATAATATATTTATTTATCAACATTCTATATTTATATGCTTCGTTATTATTATAATATATGATAAACTATAAAAGCTCATTTTTAATCTCCTATGAATTTTATGCAATTAATAATTAATGTTTAAATAAGTTGATTGTGTTAATATTGTGATTAATTTCTAAAGTGATTCTGCTTAGGAGACGTACCAATTTCCTATTTTTCATGCTAATGATGTGTTCCTAAAATCTTATATCTATGATTCTTCTTGTTTGCCAATATAACATTTATCGCAATCTTTGCACTGAATTATATTCTTCTTCTTCTTCTTCTTCTTCTTCAGCTCTAGGGGCCGTTGAGGTCCATAGCTGCAAAACAAACTTCTCTCCATCTGTCTCTTTCTAAAGCCAATACAAAAGGGTCGTTTACCCCAAGTTGTATTAGTTCCTTCTTGCATTTGTCGATCCATCTCTGCTTCGGTCTTCCAATCGGTCTCTTACCCTGCGGAGTCCAGTATAGAACGTCCTTTATTATTGATTTAGCTCTTATTACATGACCAAGCCATCTTAGTCTTTTGTGACGTATTTCTGCTACAATATTTGGTTTTCCGAATAGTTCTTGTATTTCCTGGTTAGACCTGATTTCGTAAGTTTGGTCTTCATTTCTTTTAGGTCCATATATCCTTCTGAGGAATTTTCTCTCCAGGATAGCTAGTTTTTTTTCATCTCCCTGAGTCATGGGCCATGTCGCACATGCATACATTATAACCGGCCTTGCTAGTACTCTATAAATTCGTTCTTTAGATTTATTTGACAGCAGCTTCGACCTCATTAAACCAGAAAGGGCGTAAAAACATTTATTTCCCGACGTAATACGTTTTTTAATTTCTTCGTGGTTGTCGTTTGTGCTACTCAAGTTGGTACCTAGGTATTTAAAATTCTTTACTTCTTCGAATATAAATCCGCCTGCTTGTAATCCCGTTGCTTGCTGGGTCTGATATCCGTCCCTGCCGACTCGCATATATTTGGTCTTGCTCTCATTAATAATAAGACCCAATTTTTCCGCGTTTCTAATTAGTGATTCTGTGGCTTTTTGGATATCTTGCTCGGTTTCGCCCAATATTGCTACATCGTCGGCATATGCAAGCAAGGGAATATTTTGGCCACAATTTATTCCTTGGTATTCTCTTTTTACCTCTCTTACTGCCACTTCTAGTATTATATTAAACAGTAATGGTGACAGTGCATCTCCTTGTTTTAATCCCGTTGTGGTATTGAACTCTTCTGATACTTCTTGCCCAAACCTAACTGCACATCTCGATACTTCTGTTGTTGCTCTAATCATCGATATTAATTTTGATGGGATCCCAAACAATTTAAGATGTCTCCATATTCCTTCTCTCTTTACTGAATCGTATGCCTGTTTGAAGTCAATGAATATTAGATGTAATGGCTTATTAAATTCGTAGTACTTCTCTATGAGTTGTTTCAGCGTAAATATATGGTCTATTGTAGATCTACCCGATGTAAAGCCACTCTGGTATTCTCCAATGATGTCTGCGGCGTATGGTTTAAGACGGTTCAGCAGAATATTTGATAGTATCTTATATGCAGTGTTGAGTAGAGATATCCCTCTGTAGTTTTTAACATCCATGGGATCCCCTTTCTTATATATAGGACAAATTATCGATAGGTTCCACTCCGATGGGATCCTTTCAGTTTTCCATATTTCTTTTATTAGGTCCCATATTTCCAATATTAGTTTTTGTCCACCGTTCTTCAAGAGCTCTGCAATGATCAGATCTTCCCCCGGGGCTTTATTATTTTTGAGCATTTTAATTGCTACTTCTAATTCCTCTTGGCTTGGTATTTTATCCTCTGGTTCTACAGTTATGTACTCTATACTCTCTTCTATTATATTCACTGGTTTCCCTAAGATCTCTTTGAAAACTTCCCTAAATTCTTCCGCAATCTTCTTTTCTTCTGTTATAAGTATGTCCTTGCTGTTTTTCATTATTCTTGCTCTTGGTTTACGCTTTTTTGTTAATTCGTTTGTTATCCCAAAAAATTTACGGGAATTTAGGTATTCTTCCTCGATGTTTTTAACTTTTAATTCTTCCCAGATTCTTTTTTCCTTCCTTATTATGGATTTATATTCTTTCTGTCTTTGTGCTAAAATTCTTCTATTCTTCTCTATGTTAGACGTCAATACTTCTAACCTTGCTCTGTCCCTGTTTTCTATCGCCTTCTTGCAATTCTCGTTGAACCATTTATTTTTCTTTCTCTTTGGTTCAAACCCAATAATTTCTTCCGCTGTAGTTTTAATAATCGTTTTTATGTTTTCCCATTTCTTTTGAATGTCTTGAGACTGATCTACTGTGTTCAATTTCGTTTCCAGTGTTTGTTTGTAATTTCTCACAATTGTCTCATCTTTCATGTTCTCTATATTCAATCTTGTATTTACTTTAGGCTTTCGAATCCACTGTCTTGGTAGTTTTATTCGTACCATCGTTTTAACAAGGAAGTGATCTGAGTGGGATCCCACTCCTCTATGGCTTCTTACGTCTTGAATCCAATGTCTTATTATTTTATCTGTCACTACATGGTCAATCTGGTTTTTTGTGGTTCCGTTTGGGGACGTCCATGTTTGTTTATGGATGTCCTTATGTGGGAAAGATGTACTACTAATCACCATATTCTTAGACATTGCGAACGTGATAAGTCTTATCCCGTTGTCATTGGATATTTGATGCAAACTTTCTTGGCCAATTGAGGCTTTAAAAACACTTTCTTTGCCTATTTTCGCATTGAAGTCTCCCATCACAATTTTTGGTATCCTACTTGGTAAATCTTCATATAACATATCTAGCTCGCTATAAAATATTTCCTTGATTTGATCTCCTTTTTCTTCCGTTGGTGCATACCCGTTTATTAGTACAATATTTAACCACTTACATTCGATTTGTAGGAAGCATAATCTATCATTATATGCTTTGAATTTTTTAACGTATGGGAGTATGTTATTCTTAATTATGAAGCCTACTCCCGCTTCGTGGCTGACTCCACAGCTGAAGAAGACTGTGTGGTTGTTCAATCTTGTGTTTCCCGACCCTGTCCATCTCATTTCCTGAATGGCTACTATATCTAATCGGTATGTTTCTATTGCTGAAACGACTGTCGTCAGAGCACCCGCTGCGTTCTCACATTCCAAGTTCCTAGACTCAACTTTTCCAACTTTTTATTGTTCATCCGAGGCTGAGGTTTGTTTTGTTTCGGAACCTGTTTGGTTTTGCGAGTTGGGTGGTTAGCCCAACGTCAACCCCCATTAATGGAGGGCCCAACATAACTCGGGGCCGCGGGTTCGTTATACCCGTTATTCCGAAGAATACCCCTGCGGGTACTGAATTATATTACTGTATTGTTATATTTTATATATACTTATATGTATATGATTTGATTAGTTATTAAAGGATATTGATATTTATAATTTACGAAATATTTTTGACCCATAAAATTGTGTTCCAGTCATATATAAAAGAAAATATATTACACTATTAAAATTTATTTATTTTTGCTTTTTTTTAGTAATTCAGGAATTACTCATAAAATAATAATTATTGTAAATATCACTTTATGTTATATTTTTCATTGTAAACATACTTCTATCATATTTCTTAAATTGTAATAGCAATAAAATTTGATATTATCTTATTTGATTTTATTTAAATCTATTTATATCAAGGCTTTGCACCCGAATTATTTATTCGGGTTATGGGTTTCAGGTGTTGATGGTATTCGGGTTTTTATACACCACATTAACAATTTTTACAAGATATTAGGGTACTCATAACCGTTATTATTCGGGTTAATAATGGTTAATTCGGGTGTTAAGTAAATACTAAATACATAATAATAATAAATAAAATACATCAATAATAAACATGTTTAAAAGCGTTTTGTTATACTTTTAATTAATTGTAGATTAATATTAAGAATTAAGATATTATTTTTATTACCCAAATATGTCAATTTATCATCAGTATTTGACAGTAATGGACATTAGGATAATAGTTTAAATTATAATAATTATAAATAATTGTAATTTTTATATGTTTTTTTGTAGAGTATACATATTCACAATAGTATACAATAGTTAAGAATTAGTATATTAAAATTATTTTATGTAAAGTTATATCAAATATATATACAAATAATAACGTATTGAAGTAATTCTTAATTTGAAAATTCATTCGGGTTTTAGGTTAACCAGAATTTTTTATTAAGGTTATGGGTTATTTCGGGTTATTTAAATAAATACTATTCAGGTTAATAAGGGTATCAGGTGTTTGTTTTTTAAGGGTTTTTAGTGATGTTATGGGTTCTGGTTAATTCGGGTGCAAAGCCTTGATTTATATTGATGTAGTTTTGGTAAAATCGAATAAATGGGAAAAGTTATCATTAAATTGTGTATAAAAAAGTAATATTTTACCTCTTTTACGTTTATTAGATGTACCTATAACAAAATTTAAAAAAAAATATAAGAAAAATATATTATTTATTAATAATATTTGGGTATATAATAATATATCACAAATACATCTTTAATACGAGTACAATCTGCGGAAGTGAGAATTCCTTTCTATAGAATAAAGTTCCATTTTTATTCTTATTAGATATAAATACATTGACGCAGGATATGCGTGTGTATAGAACTTAAATAACTTTTAATTGATTTTTCCCTATTACTATTATTAAATATAATATTATCTATACCAACGAATCGAACATTGATAAATACAATAAAAAATCCGTATTTTTACATAATATTATACGAGTATATTGTATATATTTATGTTTTTACGTAATAAATTAAGTACCTACTATTTATTTAATGTAATTTTTTTATTATTATAAATTGTGAATAAACACGCAATTTAAATAATAGTTAAAAACTCTCTATAATATTATTATAGTACCATCAATGTTGTTATTAAAATCGTTTCTGCTTTGATCAGCGGCAACGTCCACACTTCCTGTACAGTCATTTTTGCTCGTATTGGGACTATTCATTTCCATACCTATGTAAGAATGTGAATAATAAAAATATAATTTAAAATATGCACAATATCAGATTTTTAAAACACAAAACAGTCAAATTTAGTCTAATGTTATATGAAAAACTACTAATGTAATATATTATACTAATGTTTATTGTATATCTTCTTAAACTCGTAATACGAGTAGTTATGATGAATAAGAAAAAATAAAAAAATGTATATTAATATGAGTTTGCTTTGAAAATTAATTCACACCTATAATATTCTAACTAAATATAACTAAATTAGGAAAATAAAGTATAATTTGTATTTTAAATCGAATACACTTTACATTGTTCCCTCTAACCAAATAAGTTCGGATTGAAAATTGAAAATGTTCATTTTGCATAGGTAACTATTATTGGCAAAATGTGAATAATTTTTCATTAAATCGTATATTCGTATTTATGTAATTACAAAATAACATTATAATAGTTAAATAATATTATCACTTTATCAATATATAAAAAAATTAATCAATTTTGATTTACAATATGTTAAATTAAGTAGAACTTACTAACTATAATCATTATACATTTATTATTTAACATGCAATTATATTTTACTTATAATTACCATTGGTATACCCACGATACATAACGAAGACAATGATTGCAACAATATATCTATTATTCGATAACATAATAACACAATATGTCAATATATAACACTAAATGTTAATGTAAAATAAAATGATGTTATATATTAATGCAATGGAAGTAGGTATACTATTCCAACAAACAGACTACAAAAATTACCTAAAACTTCGATTCTTGAAGTAGCATTTAAAATGTTTACACAATATTATTTGTATAATGCAATTGTACAAATGTAAATAATACGCAATTATACTAATGCCCTAATGGTATACATAAAGTAAATAGTAAATAAAATTACATTAAATAACTGTAAATTCAATAATGTTTGGTTAATACATTACTTTGATTTTAATAAACTAGAAGAATATTGACAAAAATATTAAACGGGATTGCATTATAATTTCTTCGTCATATTATTCTCGAACATAAAATATCGTTCAATCTTTTATGTGTAATTTAATATGCTTCAATTCTTTAACATTTCATGTAGGTATTCCATCTTATAAAATTATTTAGTGCAACAATGCAATATTAATAAACATAAAATGTAAATAAAAGCCGTACCTAACCCATGGGCGTATTTAAGGGTGGGCTAGGGGGGCTTAGCCCCCCAGTGTGTTGCTTAAGCCCCCTTCGTCAAAATAAATGTGATTCTATATAAATGTTTTGTATTTTCAATTACAATGTAATTTAGTTTTTGATTTGAAAACTGTGGATTAATTATACCATATTATATTAATTTATAATTAATTTTTTTATTGTACCTACCTATAATTATTTTATTATTTGAAATTTTTTTATATATTATACAATATTATTATCATTAAAGGTTATAGTAAAAAAAATTTTTTCGGGCTTTAGCCCCCCCTGTATTGTAACTCTAAATACGCCCATGACCTAACCCGTAATACAGATGTGAAAACATTATAATGGTGGTGGCATAAATTATAATATAGCGCGTTGAATTGCAAATTAAACGTTAAACGTAAAGATAAATCTTCACATTCGAGTAAATGATTCTGAACCGAATTCACTTAGATAATAATATGTTACCATTAGAGTATAATATTTCATGAAATACTTTGGTACTTTTTGTATATAGATACAGTAACTAAATTAAAGCGATAGACCACATAATTTAACTAGTTATTTCATGAATTCCCTGATATGGTTTAGTTATATCATTTTATGTATACGTTGGAAATTATTAAAATATTTTTTTTTTTTTTGGCATATTGTAATGAACTAATTTTTATCGATCGAATCAATCTGTTGACGTGTTCTTTATCGATACGATAACACGTATGAAGTGGTATAATGTGGAATGAATAATACGATGATAAAAATTATTTAAAATGAAAAATGAGTTCACGACTTTTATCGTGCGTTTATGTGTTGCACATTTATTGATAGTGTGTAATTTAGATGTGCAAATAACAGTTCGATTGCAGTTTTATTTTATTTAAACTAAACTTTATCACATGTTATTTACGTTCCTAGTTTACTATTTGCTATAAAAATCTCATATTTGCAAAATATGTACCGATTGTACCGTAATAAAAACATAATATATCCATATGAGTACGGAATAAATCGATTGAAAATTGGATGTTGTTATGTGTTTGTTTAGAGTATAAATTTTTTTTTATGCTTGTATTTAAATTTTTTGTAATTCTAATTATTATATATAAAAAAACTAGCAAACTATTTAATATTATGTTTAATAACATAAACTTTAATAACTACCTTTTATTTTTTAAGAAGTGTGGGCCATGGGGGCCTCTAACCTTCCTGAAAATGATTTATTATAGGAGTCTTAACTAGACATTTGCTACCACCGGCTGTGCCAGCCGTGTTCAGATCACGATAGATTGCATGTCCTAATATATCTTGTTAAAATAACAAAAAGTATATAGATTGATGTCAAGGTGATAATCGGTTTTTTATAATATTTACAAGTTTGTAGTATGTACCTGTACATTAAAAAATGCTCCGGTCACAGGTGACCCAGCCGTACTTGTTGAATAATTGTCTATTCTTATTGAAATAATTTACTTATTTTGTATTTTATTTTACTTTATTTATGTATTTTTTGATACCTACGTAAAACAAATTCAATTCAGTTCAAAGTCGATATCCAAAATCATAATAATATATTTATTATACAGCTAGGTACCTACTCGTATAACAAAAACTGTATGATTATAGAATTTTATTAGTAACTACTCTTATTGTCTCTTTGTGTTTGAATGGACGTAGATATACGTAGGTGCAATGTACAATATTCTAATTGTTTATAATGATATCTTTATTATAGTGTTAAAATTGTTTGGAAATTAATGCAAGTACTATAATATAATTATAATGACTAATTGCATAATTCTTTATATTGCGTAAATTGTAAAAAAAAAAAAAAAAAAAAAAAAAAAAATGTGCTTTTATTATTTCGAATTAAATACAAATAATAGTACTCGTTAATATAATAAAGGTTAGAATAAAAAGTAAATTATAAATTTACCTAGCCATACCAACAATATTATATTTTAGATCTTTATGACATACGTACATACATATTATATATATATATATATATATATAATTAATAGGTATTAGTATACATATTATTTTTAATAATAAATAACCATACAAGTATTATATACAGGATAAATTAAGAAGAATTATGTCACGTTACAGCCATTGAAAATGAATTTTTGTTATTTTCATTTGTTGATTGTTGGATTTTAACCAACCAGTTTGAAGGACTCGTTGTTTGAAGGTTTTCAATAATTCTTCTAAACATAAAGTACCAAACAAATCCAATGGCGGTACACAAAACCATTTCTATGTAATACCCGTTAACTGTGACATGACATTGTCCACCACTGGACATACACAACTAAAACGAAAACACGAGTATAATAAGAATAACTAATTAACATTTTATAATATAATATTTTATAATTTATTTTCTTTCAAATATATTTATAACCTACTTCATTTTAGATAATAAACTTATATTATTATAACGGCATTAATGAGAATAATACATTTTTTCGATTTGTTATGAATTTATGATATCAATCATAATATTATATAAAATTATCTAAGTCATTTTGTCCTTCGACTACACTTACGCAATTAGCAATCAATAAATGTAGGTAAATCTTGAAACGTTGAAAAATAAAATATTAAGGTGTAACAAAGGATTTTATAATGTTTCAAGCTTCAAGCATTCGTTGATTAATATATTTGCATAAGTGTGGTCTAAGAAGCAAATTACCCAAATAAAATAATTTATGATCAAGCTCAACAAATATAAAAAAAATATTATCTGCTATATAGAGTTATATACGAATAATATAAATTTATTGTTCAAAAGATTATAAATTATTTTCCTAGCATTAAAGTAATAACAAATTGTGTGATATATTCATCAATTAATAAATAAACATTTTAGTTTAATAATAAATTGTTATTTAATAATATTTTACTTTATCAGTTTTACTATGATCGGTTTTTTCGTTCCAGAACAACTATAGAAATCTGGTATGATAAAATTAAAAGTAGGACATACAGGGATGGAGGTTCTGGATGACTGTTGACACCAAAAAATATATTTAAGTATAACGAAATAATTACTTACATTTTTTAGATCTGGCGTAGAACAATTATTGTTATCATCAAATGAACATTTCTTAAACGTTAATAAATCAACCATACCCAGTGACAATGAAGATAACCACGAGGGGCCAAAATTTGCAAGGGTATTCAACAGTGTCATGTAAGTTCCACCAAAACGAGGATCACTAATCCGAGAGAAAAACCCTGTTAGTGCTGTACTCATTATACTAATAAGAATCTACAAAAAAAAAAAAAATCGTAATATTTTATACTATGGTAATTATTATTGTTAATGTTGATTCGATATAAATATCAAACTGTTTAAATAATTATGTTATTAAAATTTAATAATGATCAATATAGTATGTTTCACGTATATTAAAATAAAAATTTAATATTATTAGTAAAAATACTTTAATCAATAATAAATAATTATTTAGGGTTTTAAAATGCATATTATGATCTTACGCCATCTACGAATATAATGAATCCTAAAATAGCATAGTAATAAAATGATATATTTTCGATTGATCTCAACATTGGTGTATAAAAAACGATCAAAAGTATTGCAAAACCCCATAATAGTCTGAAATAATATATAAAATAAATTTTAAAATCGATATGATATTAAACATATAAAATAATAGTAATCATAAAAACATATTTCTTTTGTTTTTTTGTGATATGATATAATATTATATAAAGAAACAAATCTCATAAGACTAAGTTAACAGTAAGCGTTTTAAGTAAATAGTACAAATGTTAAAATATATATCAATTTGTAGAGAAATTTTTGGGTAATGAAACAGTTTTAGATTTTGAGCGAAGCGAAAAATATATATTGGTTTTAAAATGATGTGACCTTTTTTTACGTATGAAAAAACTTTTACGACCCGAAATAATGCACCAATTTTCACGAATAGCACATTTTTCCGGTTGGAAAGTGGATGTAGTTGCTACTTTATTTAGGTCATTTTTCGAATTTATCAAAATTGACCCTACGCGAAAGAAAAAACGACGAAAAAAGGGCATTTTTCACGAAAACTGAAATTTCGACGAATTCGATTTCAATATTTCACGATAACTCAGGAAATTTTGAAGCTAGAGGCTAGAAAATTTTATGGGGTATTGACATATGTAGGTACCTACTATATATATATTATGTGATAAAATTTTGGAACCGTTACGTTAATTTTTCTACAAAATATAGTACTTTTAATACTTCTTTAAATTCTCGTTTTTATGTACCTATATAATGTTTGATAAAATTGACAATTTTGGGCGTTAAGGTATTAAAATTTTATTGACATATACATTCATATTACATAACATGATTTAAAAATATTAGAAAAATCACAAGTATCAATTGTTTTATAGCTTTTTAAAGTTGATATTTTTAGTTTAAACGAAAATCTTAGAATCCATTGAAGTATTGTTCTTATTATTTCTCAATACTTTCACAATAAAAATTAATAGAAAAGCCAAAAAATTTGGAAAATTTTATTGAAGTATACTGATATATATCTTATCGTATTTCCAAAATATTAGAAAAATCTCAATTCTCAATTTCTTTTTATAGGTGTTTATAGTTGAAATTTCAGTAAAACCAAAATATAAAGTATTTTTATATAATAAAGTACTCGTATTTATATTGATTCTTCTTATTATATTTTAATATTTTACAATAATGTTAAATAAAATTGACAAAATTTTTTTAAAAATTATTAAAATTTTATTGAAGTTTAAATACATTTTAATTAACTTAGTTCCAATTAATTGTGAATTATTACATTTACTATTTTATTTTATAGCGGTTTAAAGTATAAATGCAAGGGAAGGGAT
The DNA here is from genome assembly GCA_021307375.1 of Tetraneura akinire. Taxonomy (NCBI): domain Eukaryota; kingdom Metazoa; phylum Arthropoda; class Insecta; order Hemiptera; family Aphididae; genus Tetraneura; species Tetraneura akinire. The sequence continues at coordinate 24,536,509 of JAIUCT010000007.1, read as the reverse complement.
ACGGGTGTAAAGAGGATAGTGTTGAATTTTGATTAACATTTGAATGCAATGATAAATCATTACAATCGAAAAACGATTCTGAGCAAAGTACTATGAGATTTGGGAATTTAGGTGAGTCATTAAGGGGTTTTATGATAAATTATTTATATTGAACGTATAGAGACTGATAAATGTAATAATTTTAATCGATACATATATTATCTGATGAACTTCGCATTCAAATGTTAATCAAAATTCAACACTATCTTCTTTACAGCTGTAACCCTTTGCACACCAGTATCCCTTCCCTTTTTAAATGTATAATTAACATAATAATGTGTGTATAGGTGTAGAAATTGATAATTGATAATATGATACTGTTATTACAAGACACGTGAATTAATTATAGTAATTATTATAGTGGTGTGATAATATTATTTCATCTTACAATATTAATTTTCTGTACACAATTTATAATATTGTATTATGAGGCCAATTATTAAGAAAATCTAAATATTGAAAAATAAATCTATATATGTAGCAGAAATAAAATAAAAATTGTCGTATTCCATTTTCAAAATTAAGTTTAACGATACATTATTTTCAACCTTTAAATTGTTAAACCACAACGAACTATAGTTATGAACAGTGTATGAAATATAGTATTTTCATAATAATATCATTTATCTTACACGCTCACCTGATTGGAATAACGTTTAGATAAATGGTCATTGCTCTAGGACCTGAAGTGTATTTTGCCACAATAATTGGCAGAAAAACTTTTATTACAAATAACGCTGTTTGCATAATCATAATTTCATCTTTTGTTATGCCGGCATCGACGAGTTTCAAAATAGTCACGAATTCTGTTGCTGCAAATCCAATCTGTAATAATAATATACAATATATTATGTATAATGTATAAACACACACGTAACAATTATTAATTTTGAATATAATTTTTTTTTTTATAATAGTATTAAATAATATTAATAATAATACGCGAAACGTACAAAGAAGAAAAAAATTATAAATATATTTATAAAATATTTGATATAATAATAATTTTTAATTTTTCATAGTCTTGTCGTTAAGGTTTGTGTTAACGAATATTTTTTTAGTTTGATGGCAATACCATAACGGAACTTGAAAATTCGAAATTCCATTGACTATACCATAATAATTTATTATACGATTACCTACAGATTTACAGTTAACGGATAACCAGAATAATTATCGGATTAATTTGCAACAGGTGTTACAGGTTACGCTTACTCTAGCTGTCAACAAGACTATCGCCAACGTTCGAATGCTGCGAAGCTTCAAAATGTCCCATAACAGCAAATAGTTTTTGAATATGCTGAGTTTCACGTGACCGTCGTCCGTTCTGCAGTCTTCTTCCCTCTTGAATACGGCGATCAACGTGGTTAACAGTACGAATAATACGCCCCACACGTTTAACACGGCTGTAATTAGTATACGGTTCGAAAACGCACAGTTATAATAATACGTGAATCGCTTACTGCGGAAAGGGGACAAGTCCACTTTTCCTAATTTTTCAGGAATGATCAAAAACCAAATATTATGGACATGTACCATTTCTATAGTAAACAAGAATTTCCAAACAGTATAATATTTATTGTTTTGATAATCGGATTTGACTCCTATCTGCAGTAAACGATGTATTTACGCGTGCTCGATGAAAAATGATAATAAAATCAAAATTGATAAAAATGGACTTGTCCCGCCCTTTCTGCAGTTGGCGATTCATATGGCCACATCGAATGATACGTCGTACGTATTCGTTATTAATTTATTATCAATAACGCCTAACTTGGATCGTTATAATCGTAATATTATGATAATTTATTAATTATTTATTGGTCGTTACCCGACACTTACATCGCATAGTTATTAGTCCGCCGTTGCCGGGCAGAGCGCGAAAATATTTATTGCAAAATTCCTCGGACGTTAACAGAACGGGCAAAACGGATCCCGACATGACGCCTATTATGGTACCGGTCGAACCGCACGTAGACGAATATCCAACGTTATTCCTGTACAAGACAATAATTAAAATGACGTTATTTTTTATTATTATTTTTTTTTTTAATCATTATTATTATTATTATTTTTTTTTTTTTTTTTTTTTTTTTTGTCTATCTATTCGTCCGTGTTTCATATACGAATTCGAACGACGATCCGATCCGAGTGCAAATAAAATTAAATATAACACGAACTTCTTTAGCATCGTTAGCGCCCAGCCGTCGACGACTATGTCTTGCGTGGCGGCCAACATTTTCGCCGAGAAACAAATGCTTAACAATTTCACTATGTTCGGAAACCCCGTCTTGGGAAACCAGTCGTCGTAGTTATTAGCCATAAAAATGAAGCACATTCCTGTTAGAAAACAAAAAAAAAACAAAAAATACCATTAGGTAAAGAAAATAAAACGATGAGAAAATCGACACGGTTTTCGCTCCTCGCATTGTAAAATCGTTTTTACCGCCGTTCGTTGACACCATTGAAAAATTATAAAACAAAGTCCCGTTCGTTCGATCGATTTGAATCGAAAATTTCCTAATTATTTTGCACGTCAAACGGAAGAGGAACGCGTATTATAAAAAAAAAAAAAAAAAATTCTAGTACTATTATTATCTCGTTTAAAAAAAATAAATTGGTACATTTTTCATACCCATCAGAAATTGAACCGGTATGAGCCAAGATTTTCGCCTTCCTATCCTGTGTACGTAGAATGAATCCACTAATGGAGCCCATAAGAGTTTTAAAGTATACGGCCATTTTACTAAACTGAATAATGCCTAGAAAAAAAAAAATTGAAACCGTTAATCAATTTATAAAACGACTAATTATAATAATATTATATTTTAATCGTTAATGTATATAAAACTAAATGTTGCCGATTTACCTGATCTTTATAGGTGACGTTTTTATTGGATTGCAATAGCACTGGTATGGCGTCACTCAGTCCCAAAGGCAATCCTTGCATAATGTATAGCAGTAACAATAAAAACAAATTCGACCATTCGCCTGTCAAATTTGGCTTTTCCAAAGTTGAATCTTTGTTAATCGGCGTGGGTAATTTCGATTTGTTTTTACACTCTTCGGGTGACGTCATCTCGAAAAATCAACGATGGTATTAAGTTAAATATCGTATAATATTATAGTATATAACCACAAATATAAGATAACTATTTCATGCCATTGTTCTATGTTGTAAACTAAACAAAAATACGCGAAACTTTATCAACTACGAACTACTGTAACGTTATCGAATATTATCGATGACCCATTTCACTATATTAACTGCTATAGATTTCATTCAACTAGATTTAGGAGTCGAATAAAATTAGAGATAAGTTCTGACTAACAATTTTTTAACCTATGTTAACTTCATATATGAATATTAAGAATTATAATAGTTTAATTACCTAACATACAACGTGTAAGTGCATAATGTGCAATAATCCATCACAATCTGAATATGCACAGGTAGGTAACTCGTAACCGTAAGTATGCAAATGAAAATATTACAAATGGAATAAAATAATATTAAATAGCTATTTTCATAATAATTATTAATACGTTTCGTTGAAACGTCAATATAAATTTGATTGTAAAAATTTTTTTAAATCACGTTTAATACGAGATCAAAGAATATTTTTAAAAAATAGAAAAATAACGAAAACTGAAGAAAATTATTACCTAGTTAATAGTTAATACATACAAGTTTATAATATTATAATAGTTAATATTTATTAAATTATATTACCTTATTAGGTATTGATAATGTTGTGATTTCTCTTAAATATAATATATTAACGTATTATAATATAAGTTTAACCATACGCGAGTAGAGTTATATTAACATGAAATTCGTAAATTATAAAAATAAAACATAATTTATACATTTAAATCGCAATTAAACCGAACATTGTTTTAACTAGCTCAAAGTAGAAATGTTTCTTTCTTTTTTCACGTGAGCTACAACGCACACATTCTCGCGTAATCAAGGAATTTAGACGCAAGCCAAAGACTCACACACTGATAATAATTACGATTAGCTGCAGAAACAAATACATTAACATAGGTATATTATCAATAATTTTGCAATTAAACGGTAACATTGGAATAATGTACTTAAGAAATTATTTCGGATTTCAAATAAAAATATTTAAAAAAAAAAAATTACAAAAATCGTGTTACCTTGTCATTAGCCATTTTGAATTTTCGATAATATTTTTTCAGACTGTTCGATATTGAATATTAATAGCCATGTTTTGTACAATATTTAAAGATAGTTGAAACGCGATAGGTTAAAATCAATTTTTAAAATATAAATTTTGACTATAAAAATTTCAACTTTAAAAAACTATAAAAAAAAAAAAAAATTATAATTCTGCTTAATCTAAAACAAATCTGCGATATGGGAAACGTTTAGTTCAAAGTTCGTATTAAATATTACATTTTTTATTATATTCGGCGTAGGTAATACAAAATAAAATTAATTCAATTTATCAATATCGTTTTTTTTTTCAGGTTTTATTGTTTTAATACACGCGTAATAATGTATAACATTCTAATTATTGTTTATGTATTACCATTTACATCACGATTGTTTAAAAATTTACGTTTATTTTTATTCTATAACTATAATATAATTATTTCAATAATAGATTGTATAAATATAATATTTCGTTTTTATACCTTTGAATTAAATTAATATTATTACGCTATTTTTAATGATTAAAAATAGGTATATAATTGTGTATACAGATTAATTTTAAAACAACATCACGTTGTATAAACGCATTTAGTATAAATTTTGTGTTTAAAAAAAAAAAAAAAAAACGACTTTAAGTGTCATAAATGAAGTTCAATCAAACATAATATAGATTAGGTACGTTTAATTAATTATTATTAATACTTCGATTTATTTTTTAAAAGATATAATTAATAATTAGACTTAAAAAATCAATGTAAGAGTTCAAAATATTGTGATTTATTCAAAGTATGTAATATGTGTGAAAAATCAATAATTTTTCAAATTTTTAAGTTCTAATAGTTTCTATAGATTTCATACAATAATATTATAATCGAGTTAATTTAAATTACAGTTTCCGCGAATATTGCCGTTTTCCCGCTGTTTTTAGTAGTTTCACTTGTGGCATAAGAAAGCTATATAATATAAAAGACACAAAATGGCCTATTCCCTATGGAATGCATTAACCCCATGAGATTTTCTATCGATACCACTTGTGGTAATCGTGTCGTGAACTCGTTAACTATTTATAAAGTTTCACAATATCTTTGTGAAAACAATTACTTTCTTGTATTGTTTTAATTAAGTTTATATTTAAATAAATTTCATTGTAACTATACATATACAATAATTATAGAACAAAAACAAAAACAAAATGTGATCATTAATTAATTTAAAACAATATGCGGTATGGTCAAAGACTCTGGCTAAATTAATAAGAAAAAGAAGGTGAATCATTGGCGATACGCACACGATGGATATAAATGGATAGTTAGATTGGTAATTAGAACGTGTAAACGGGATGTGGAAATTGGTGTAAGAGTCATTTGAACGAGTTGGTATTTTAAAGTTGATGAGGGAAAGAAAGGGGGACAATCGATATGGCCGGAAAGAATATTCGATAAGAAATTAAGGTTAGCCTAATGACGACGGTTATACTTGTTATTTTGATTCCTTCCTGGTTATACTTATCCATCTGCGTTGAACTTAGACTTAGAACATCCGTTCACTATTATAATAATTATATTCCAAGAAATAATAATTAAAAATAATAAAAAAAATAAAAACGTATAGTATATAATATAAAAACGTACTTGTAAATTATCTGTTAAAAATGCTTCAACTGTAGAAGAGCAGAAATGTTAATAGAATCGAGTTCATTGATAATGCAAATTCAGTATAATTAATTATACGATCTAGGACGAATGGACACAGCCGTTTGTACGCGAGGAAATTTAAACGCGGCCGTTTGGGAGCGAGGACATTTGAACGCGAAAAAAAGAAATAATAAGAAATAACACATTATTAATATAAAATATTATTTATAACACGTAAATTATTATAATAATAATTATAATAATAATATAATAATAATAATAATAATAATAATAATAATACAATGTTATCTGGATAATAATTATTTGACGTTATTTAAACCAAAAGTAAATTCGTGTTATTACGTTTTTCGTAAATATTATATTTTATATTTAAATTTAATTAAATCAAACCGAAATCGGGCAGTTTTTACAGAAAATGGTTATATATAGATATAATATCTTGTAATATATATTTGATAAGTTAAACTTTTAATGTTTTAAAGTTTATACTTTTCTATTTTAGAACATTTTTTTAATAATATTAATAATATTACAATTATTTAAATTTTAAATTTTTTATCAGGGATAATTCTTATTCTGATAACGTTGTATTATCATTACATTATTATAACATTTTATGTATTTTATATAAAATCGTATAATTAGTGGCGTATTTACGTGGGTGTCCTAGGGTACTGGATCCCCCCCCCCAAAAAAAAATCACACTTATTTTTTATATTATATTTATCTTAATATTGTTCAAAATAAGCTACTATACGTACAATATATTATTATAATTATTTTCTTCTTTTTTTTTTTTTTTTTATGTCCATACGACCGCGTCCATTTTTCTTCCCGTTCGTTAATTATATATTTATATTATATAGTAAACAAGTTAACATTTTCTCGATTCATATGATCATCTGATATACGTTAAACAACAATGAAATGTGTACTTAGATAGGCCATGTTCATATTTATCGAGAAAATAAGGCGAATAAAACAACAAAAAACGACAAATAAAAAAATTATTAATTTGTACACATTTTAATAATAAAAATATACAATAATTCTAATCAATTTTAATATTAATCATTTAAAAATTACATTAATAAAAATTACAATTAAAATAATAATTATAAATTATAATTACAATCATATTTATATTTAAATGTATCACAATACTATACAGAAACGTTTTAAAATTTAAATAAAATTAAAAAACTCGTTTTTATATTTAATATATAATACAGGTATAATATATAGGTACTCGTATATTACACTGTAATAGATTTAATATTTTTGTCATTTTCTTTAACTGGTTGTGTTACTGTAACCAACCAATTAGAAAAGTTTGTAGTTTGAAGATTTTTTAGTACATTTTTAAAAATACCAAACCACACGACACCGATAAATGTACATACAGCCATTTCAACATAATAACCATTCACTGTCAGAACACAATCACCTCCGTTTGTCTCACATGCCTATGGAAAATAAACAAACAATTTAGTTTAAGATCGATCGACAATATTTACGTTACAGCATACAAATTATATTTTATGCAAAATGTAAGTTACTGTTTAAACCTCTAAAATCTTCTGTGAATATCATATAACATGTTATATACTCATTATGTGTTATCTATAATCGGTATTGTTTTATGTCCGATATCGTATATAGAATATCTTACATTTTTTAGATCTGAAGTAGAGCAATTATTGTTAGAATCGAATGAACATTCCTTGAACGTTAAAAAATCAATCATTCCAATGGCGACAGAAGATGACCACGCATGTCCCAAATTCCAAAGGGTATTCATTAGTGTCATATAAGTTCCACCGAAACGAGAATCACTTATCCGAGAAAAAAAAGCTACTGTTGCCACGCTCATAATATTTGTCAATATCTATAAAAATAAAAATAGTTTTTAAAATATTGACTAATTCATTTAAAGGAAACCATTCTCTTTGTTGCATATTGGTAATATTATTTGCTACCTATCATATTCATTATTCTAAATATTATAATATTATACGTATTGAAATTGATGTATTTATTATACTTACATCATGAATTGATAGTATTAACACTAAAATTCCATAATAATACATTGGAATATCGACGATTCCATTCATTTGTATAACTGTTGGTGTATAATAAATTAACAGCACAAACGCAATGTTCAAAAGTAATCTAAGTTAAATAATAATTTAATTAAAATTTGTTTTTTTTATTTTAAAATTATGTACCTATATTGTTATATTAATAATCTATGATTTAAAGGACTTAATTTTTTATAGGTATTTAAGATTTCAAAAAACTCAAAAATTACAATGGTTATAAAATATAAATTAAATCTATATCGATAACACAAAAATATTCTGTCTATAATACAGATTCATATAATATAATGTTTTATAAATAGATCTCTTTATATGATACGTATACAAAACAAAACAAAACAAAAATTAAATTATTTAATAATATAATTATGATTATAATTCATAGATATTTAAAACAATTATTTTTAGCATATTATATTCATACGTCAAAAATATCTGCTGTCAATAACTACCACATAATCAAAGACCAAAATTATTAGGATATATATTTAATGTAATGTAGTATTATAGATATTAGGTAAACGTTATATTAAAATAAAGAACAATTTTTGTCAATAATTATTGTTTAATCCTACGTATCTACCTGAATGGTGTAGCTTTTAGATATATGCTCAATGGTTTTGGACCTGAAGTATATTTTGCTATAATAAGCGGCAAAATCGTTTTTATCACAAACATTATTGTATGTATGATCATAATGTTATCTTTCGGAACGCCTGCATCAATGAGCTTTAGAATTGACACACTGTCTGTCGCAGCAAATCCAATCTTTTTATCAATCAAATTATAATCGCATTACTATGATGATTTTTATAAAATTTTGATTCAAAATCCAATGTTATCATTTTCAAAGCAATGATAACCATTGAGATATTACATACAATACAACAATAAAAAAAATATCACTTTTTATTTGATTATTTTTATATTAATAAATACCTTAGCTGTCAATAATGCGATCGCCAATAATTTAACACTGGGTAATTTTAAAATGTCCCATAAAAGTGTATAATTCTGATAAATATTGAGCTCTACGTGCTCTTCTTCTAATCTGTTATCTTTTTCGTTTTTGAATATAGCAATCAAAATTGTCATGAAAATGAAAATAATACCCCAAACGAGAAATACACCTGTCGAAATTTTTTTTAAAAAAAATAATAAATAATAATATTTATCTAATTAATATAACATGATTTAGATTTTTTTTTTTATCACATCTTTTTATTATTTTTACTTTGGGTTATATGAGCAAACGTCAGACAATAAATTAACATTTTGCCAACATTGAAATTATTATATTACATCTCGTTATTTTTATAAAAATAAAATATAATTCATTGAGTACATATTGATATTATATAAAGAAACAATACACATTGCTATATTATTCTAGATTGGTTGTAAATTATTTTTATTTTTTTGTTAGATAATTATTAGGTAGTTTTTTCTTGTAACGACTAATAAATCAATTAATATATCACTTTCTAATACTTACTCTCCATAGTCATTATTCCACCTTTCTGAGGCGTAAATCGTAAGTGTTTATTGCAAAACTCCTCAGACGTAAACAGGACGCAAAACACGGAACTTATCATTATTCCCATCACTTGACCAGTTGAATTGCACGTGGATGCGTATCCCACATTATTCCTATATTAGTAGGTACGTGTTTTATTGAAGTATATTTTTATTATAATTTTAAGATATAAAAAAAAATAAGTAAATAAATAAAAAATAAAAATATTTACAGGTATTTACAGGTATTTTTCCTTATTATACATACTTTTTTAACATTGTCAGAGCCCAACCGTCGACAGCTATGTCTTGGGTAGCGGCTAATAACTTGGTAATGAAAAATACGAATACTAGTTTCGATATATTCGGTTTTCCTGTTTCGGGTAGCAGATCGTTTATGTTGTATGACAAATAAAAAAAACACGATCCTGTTTAAGAAAATTGGTCGGTGAACATCGCGTTTACGTTATTTTGATAATATTCAACGAAGAAAAATCCAAAATTATTTATACCTACCTATCAATAATTGAACTGGTATAAGCCACGATTTCCGTCTTCCTATTTTCTGTACATAGAGAGCGTCTACTAACGGCGCCCACAAAAGTTTTAAACTAAAAGGCCATCCTATCAAACTAAATAAAGCCTGAAAAAAATGTATTAAGTCAATATGGTTGATGAATATTTAACATTGAAATAATATACTTGATCTCGGTACGTTACGTTCGCCCTGGCTTGCAAGATTATTGGCATAGCTGATGCTAAACCTAATGGCATACCTTGCATTGTATATAACAGCATCAATAGAAAAAAATTGGACCAATCTCCGTTCAAATTTGACTTAATCGAATGTAAATGATTTTGCGCTGTTAAATTTTCTGATTTATCTTTATGCGTTTTTGATGTCATATTCAATGTTTATTATTGTATAATATATTAAAAATATTTAAAAGTAAGTATAGATAAGTGAACAAAAATAATAATAAATAATAATATAACAAGTGACGTGCGCGTAATGAATGCACTTTGAGCAATGGAGAGAAAGTGAATAAGTGTATATATTTTTATAATCATTAGTGTCTGTAATCTTATATTGTTTATTATTAAAAAATAATAATAATAATAATAATAACGGTAAGGTTATAGAAATATTATTGAAGTTTCTATAGTCTATAGGACACCTAGTCCATGGCCCAGTAAATTCGTAATTGGTATACGTAATATTATATCGTTCGGATAAAAAAAAAAAATGAATCTCGAATCATTTTTCATACGGAATATTTAAAATGATTTAATCTATACTTTTAAATAATAAACAATTATTATTAGGTTACAAGTGTATTATAATATTATAATATATAAGAAGAATGAAACGTTAATATTATTATTAATAAACATATTATAAATTGATAGATTTTATAATATGTATTTCGTATTGTAATATTATTTGTTTACTTATATAAGAGTAGTAGACACCAAACACAAAGTCACATTGATCGATATACAATAAAACGAATTACATGTTATGTATTTATTCCAGGTAAAAATATGATAATAGAAAGAGTTGAAGTCGATTAGCGGTACGTATAATTTATTTAAATATCTTATTAAGTAAATTTATACTAATAATTATATAATTAAACATTAATAACTCAAACAAATAAATTTAAATTAAATATAGAGAACACTTATAATATCCTTATGAATATGATGGCGAATTTTCAAATTTCAAAAAATGTAGTTTCAGAATAACTGAATAGGTTCGTTGAGTTGTAATATTTCTAAGTTAAAATACAAAAATATAATATTTCACGTAAAAACAAACTTGATGGAGTATAATAATTATTACCCAGTTATTACCCAGTCAAATAAATATTTGTATATTATATAATGATTATATAATGTAATGTCATACAAGTTTAAACTCGATGCATAATTTATAATATAATTTACGAATTTCAAATAATAATAACAGGTATGAACCATGACAAGAAATTATTACAAAAATCGTCACGAGAAATAATCATCAATAAATATTATGTAATTGTATACAGATTTATTATTATTATTATTTTTTTTTTTTAATAGGTACAAAATACGTTGTGTACCTATTTATAAATATTTGTTTGAAGGCCAACGTCATTAAAAATTGATTGCAATTAGTTTTATCGGTAAATTAAACAGAAGAGGAAAATAAGAATTGTAGGTAGAATTGTACCTAAAAACAATTCGTTTGTATTTGTAAATTTACACACAACATAATCAGTGGTGTTCCCATAGGGTATACTACATATACGCAGTATACTCTCAAGCTTATTTTAAAAAAACATGGGTATACTGGGTATATTCTCAATGAATTCAGATAGAAAGAAGAAATATATTATATTTGTTAGGTGATTAACTTATGGGATTGTCGGAAATGCCGGTTTTCATGGAATATTCTTGAACAAAGTATTTGGTAATAATATATTGGATTCTATATTAATATACAATTGTATATTTATATAGTAATATTTTAATTTTTCTGTAAAATCCCTGCAGTACATTACAATAACGTCTTAAAACGTAATATTTTTAAATTTACCTGTTATTTTAAAATTTATGGTGTTGTTATTCAACTAATTGTATTACATTTCATATTACTATTACTTATTACTTATTAGTTATTATAGTTGACAATACCGATAATAATGACGTATGCGGTTTTTTTCACAATTTTTTGTGAATAATATATTTAAATTATTTTTTTAATCTTATATAGAAATAAAAGTAATTAATATAATATGATTAATTAATATTAAGTTAGTTATCATTAACACTTTTCCTAATTTTAAAATGCAAAAATAGAACAAATTAGAATTCTGATATTTTTTTAGTTTAGTATAGTAGTATACTCTCAAAAAAATTGATGGGAACATCACTGAACATAATACGCGTGTGCCTGATTCTTTACGAATATTTTATTATTTTTAATATTAATTTATTTTTATTTTAAACTTCCCAAAAGCGTCCTCGTCGACTAATGACTATTGTTAATAAATGATAAAATATATTACAATAAAAAAATGTGAAGAATAAGAACGAATCGTGTTGACGCCGTGTCTCGTACGATTTTCGGTTTATATACACAGAACGGCATTTTGAATTTTTACGCCCGGCACAAACCAAATTTGTCGACCCCTTCCCAAATCAAAATGTTGTACTAAACGTGTGTACTTTTCAACGATTAATTAATTACATTATTATAATGTCATATATAAAATTATTTAAAAAAATACATATTGAAATTTTTTTATTTAAATGAAATAAAACCCAAATCCACAAGAAAATTACTTTTACGTATTTCGATAAGAATGTTACCATCATCAGTGCATAACACAGACTGACCGTTATCAGCGTGTACATTTCCTTTATATACAGTGTGTGTTCCCCACGCATGACGTTATCACACGATGAGTGTCCATGTCGGTTTAATTATCTATTACCTATATTAATTACTATGGTAATAGTTTTAACAAGTTATTTTGTAATGGATTTAAATCCCAATTTAACAGATTATTGTTATTATTTGACAATTCTATATAGCATCTCTTATATTTAATTCTTGATTATTTGTGACTTGTTTTAATAAATTGATTGTGTTAATATTACGATTAAAGTCTAAAAAGTGTTCTGCTATAGGAGACTAATCAGTTTCCTGATTTTTCGTGCTTTGATGTATTCCTTAAATCTTATACTTACCTATGTTTCTTCTTGTTTGGCCAATATAACATTTATCGCAATATTCGCAATGAATTTTATATATTTTATATACATAATTTGATTAATAAATAAATAGGTACATTAAAAATAAAATATAAAATATAATAATGTTATATTTTATATATTTTTAATATTTAATTATATAAATGGGTTTTTAATTAGAGTTGTATCATATTGTAATACCTATTTTTAATTGTTAGGTTCGATTAAATAGTACACAAACCTTCATCATTCATTTTCCTTATGTTATTATTTATTATTACAATTTGTATTTCAGTTTATATAATAATAAAATTTAATACTTCACAATAAATAAACATTAAACAAGATATGATTAAACAAATTGTACAATGGATATCTCTCATCACTTAAACACGACAAAAACAGGAAAATAATAAACTTATGAAAATACACCGAGCTCTTTAATGTATATAGACAACATAATTTAAATAATTGTTGAAAATATATTGTAAACCGTATTTTCAGCTAATGGCCATTGCCGACGAAGATTACTAATAAATAATAATATAAAAAAATAAAAAAATATACAAATTATGGTATCTAAATCCAATATAGTCACTTAAAATATTTCTGAGATGAAATAATTTAGCCAGAACTTGTACATATACAGTCTTTAGTCATTGTCATTTCTTTATTTGATTCATTGTTATTTTTCACCATCCAATGAGTTGGACTTTTATTTTCGTAGCCTTTTAGGATATTTTTAAATCCACAGTACCAAATAATTACAAATATTATTGATATGATGACTTCTATGTAATAACCATCAATGGTTATTAAACAATGTCCTCCATTTTTGTTGCACATCTAACAAACAAAAATCAATAGTAAAATAATATAATTATAAAAAAAAATACGTTAAATTACGAGAACTACTATGAAAACAACGTAAAATACGTAAAAATAATAATAAAAAACAATTTAGAAATAAGTAATAATTCATTAATTACATTATTTAAATCCGCTGTAGAACAACTGTTATGATAATTGTTTGAACACGATTTAAATGTTAACAAATCTATACATTTCAGTCCCAAAGTTGATGCCCATACAAAGCCAAAATTTGAAATCGCATTCAATATTGTCATATACGTTCCACCAAAACGTGGATCACTTATTCGTGAAAAAAAAGATCCTGTGGCTGCTATCATTATGAATAACAACGACTGTAAAGCAAATTATTTTTTTTCTAAAAATCACGTATTAAATTAAATTTAAATATATAATTATTATAAGTAGGTATAAATATAAATATAATGTTTAAGTTTTTCAAATATAAATTTGAATATAATTTAATAATATTTATTGATAATACTTAATTAAAGTAAGTTAAAGTTGAATAGAAATAAGAATTAACCAAAATATTATATTTACAAAATTATAGATTTATTTTATTTATAAGGATAATATTAAATTTTTTTTAAACAATATCCCAACATAAGTTGGGAACAATAATTTCCATTTGCGATATACGAAAATTAATTTTTATGATAATCACAATCATCTTCATATATATTCTTAAATAAAATAATAATATATTATAATTATAATACTCACGTCATTTATCGCATTTAAAATTCCTAAAACAATATAATAATATATTGGTATATCTAAGATGCCATTTTGATAAATTAATTTTGGTGTATAATAAATAAAATAAATATATGTAAAGCACCAGAATAATCTGAAACATAGTTTTTTCATTACATTTGTTTGAATAAAATTATAACTAGTGATTAGATATTCATTAACTAATTTATACAATTATAACTTGGATTTTAATTATTAAATTTGATTAAATTGCATAATTTTACATATTATTTTATTTCCTTCTAACAACTTGCTACCTTCTAACCGAAAATTTAAATTTAATTCTACTATATGTACAATAATATATGGTCGAAGATAGTTCTTGGTTAACTCTTAACTAGAACATGAAATTCAGTTAATAAAACATAATCGATGTATGATAATTGTTGGAATTTTATTTCAAGACAATCCTTGAATAACCCATGACTAAATACAGCTACCTATCCAACGCCATAATATGCGATCAAGAATCAATTAAGTATAACTATTTCTCATTATTGAATTTAATAATTTACAGCTTAAAAATTAGAAGTTACAAAAACTTTTTTACATTTAAATTTTTATAATATTAATTGTATAAATTTATATATAAAAAAAATAACTTGTAATATGCATAACTGTTATGTACTCGTAACATTCGAATTTTCTTTACCTAACTGGAATTACATTCAAAACCACGCTCAATGGTTTCGAGCCCGAAGTATATTTAGACACAAAAATTGGTACTAAAATTTTCACTGCAAACATTACTGTGGATAATACCATAATATCATCTTTAGGAATACCAATGTCGACGAGCTTTAAAGTTACCAATGAAGTTCTCAATCCAGCCAACCCGAACTGAAATAATTGTAATTCAGGTATGTAAATTTATATTTTTTGATAATATGAGTATATGTTTATATTAATAATAAATATAATTAACGTATAAGGTATAACGAGTAATTGGTTATGGCCATATTTTCAGAATAGAGGAATCAATTTTGATCATGTCAAAAATATTCTTGTAAAAATAAATAAATCTTATTGATTATAAATGGTCAAAGTCGCAAAATCCCATCATACTTATTTTAACAATATTTATGCTAAATATATAAGACAATATTTACCTTCATTGTAAACAGTGCTACTAACAATCCACGGATACTAGGCAATTTCGTAATTTCCCAAAGTAACTTATAATTTTGAATAATATTAAGTTTTACATGGTTATCTTCCACTTTAATATCCTTCTCTTTTTTGAATATACCAATTATTGTTGTTAATAATATTAATACAACACCCCATATTAACAAATATTCTATGAAATCAAGAAAATAAAATAAAAATACACCAACATTGTATATTAAATATCGATTTCATATTGGTTAAATTTTCAAACTTTTAAAATTAATATATAAACCATGGCTATTATAATGAGTTACGAGTATTATCATATGTTACAGAATATCATTTAATAATTTTATAAAATTTATATAAAAACAATATAATATACTATTTTTAAATTAATAAAAAAATGTAATCGCATTTTCTGCATTTATACTATATAACATAAGTTATTACATAACCCATTATATAAAGTATTTAATGAAGACTTGTGTTATAAATTAAATATAAATTTTTTTCTTTTTTAAGTAACTTTTTAAGCACATATGACTTTTCCTAAAATTAACTTTATTATAAACAAAATTAAAATAATAAATGAATTACTATATTCATTAATAATCATTAAATATTATAATCAATAATTGGTCCAATGTAAATCCCTACTTACTTTCAAGAGTTATAATTCCTCCTTTCTTGGATGTATCTTGAATATTCTTGTTAAAGTCTTCGGACGTAAGAAGAACAGGAACGATAGAACCCAACATTGACCCTAATGCGATACCCGATGTACTGCTTGTAGACGAATACCCTACGTTAGCTCTAATTAAATAAAAACGTGTTTTGTTATAAAGACAATAATTTACGCGATGACTCGGAATGAAAAGTATCTAAAACTTTATATTTTCTTTTCTTAAAATTATTTAATATCGTGTAAAATTATTGCAAATCCGTATTCGTTATAATTATGTACAACACAGAAAGAAATCAAATAAATCAAACATGACAAATTGTATGTAATAAAATAAAAATCTAAATTAATATTTAAAATCAATATTAAAAGTAAAATAGAGAGAGAATGGATATAATGATGGAAGAAAATAATCATTTAGAGCTAAATTAACGCTAACAGAAGGAAAAAAATAGAAGAATAGAGAAAGAAAAATGAAAGAAATATGGTTTATATCACAAACACGCTTCTCTAAGTGAAAAGTACATAAGAAAACAAAAAATAAATAAAGTGAAGTAAAATGATAAGAAATTTAGTTTTTGACTAAGAAAAAGTTATTATTTCTACAATTCATAATTAAATTTTCTCACTTTTTTAATAATGTCAGTGCCCACCCATCAACAACAATATTCTGAATAGCAGCCAATAAATTAATGATTAAAAATACATATGTCAGTGCTAATACGTTTGGCTTACCCGTGTCTGGTAACCAGTTGTCAATGTTGCAAGCCGAATAAAGTAAGCACGTTCCTATTAAATAAATATAGACAATATAAATCAAGAATAGTTAAAATATACTCAGACATTTTAATTTTTAATAAAAATAAAACTAATTTTGTGATGTTATATTTACATCATATAAATATTTATAGTAATATAATCAGTAGCGTAACTTCAAAATTTGGGCCCGGGTACATAAATAATTACAGGCCCCTTCCACTGTACAATAATATTAATGTTAAGATAAAAATATAAAAACCATAAATTAGGCAAACACTTGGAAAAATGTTTAATATTATTTTTATTACGTTTGATGTTTATTATTGGTTAAATATTAATAATTACAAAATTGATATAAAACTAAAAATTTACTATAATTTTATAATTCACTTATTATAATATAAAGTTAATATTAAATTATTATACGGTATACGATTAAGTGTACGTAATACGTAAATTATTAATATAAAATTATGTAGTAATGTGGTACCAAAAATTAAAACATCCTTCTTGATTTTGTGTTTGCTAAGGTCGATATAATAAAAAAAAATTTTGGGGCCCCTAAAACGTTTGGGCCCGGGTACAACCGTACCCTCTGAACCCCCTTATTTACGCCACTGAATATAATTTAATAATATATTATACTAATATTTGAAATTGCAAACATTATTAATTATTATATTATACGAGTACATTATAATAATAATCTCATTTATTTATTTTTCCTATTGACGTAATTCAACAAAAAATTATTTAGTTGTGCCAATTATCATTTACATAAATAATATTTATTAATTATTACAATATTATTTTTGTATAGAATAATATATACTATTCATACAACTAAATAATATTTTTAGGAAAAAGGATAAAAATAGATTCGTTGTCTTTAAATGAAAAGTTTTGTGGAAAATTTCTGGTCTACTCATAGACAATGTAACTGGTAAATGGAGACGAATAAAGAATATAGAGCTGGACGCATTATATATAGTGGCTCGGACATATTGGAAGTTATCAAATAAGAAAGTTATACGTTGGGCTGAACATACTTGGAAGAACCAAAATCCGATTTTACGGGTCGTAATAGAAAAAAATCCTGTAAGTAAGAGACCTTTGGGAAGACCAGAAATACGCTGAGGGGATGTTATAAAAAAGGATTTGCAACAGATAGGAGAAACCTATCTTTTAGACGAAGGATGGAATGCTTGTTTGTAAGACAGGATTATCTCAAAGGCAGTGGCGCAGGGGGCTTTGGGGTTGAAGCCCCCAAAATTGTTCTTTCATTTTAATAGTTAAATTAAATATTGCCATTACGTGTTCTTTTATGGTCGATATTTTTATCGACAATTATTATGGATTAGAGTCCAGGATAAATGAAAATATCGAACATAAAATTACATAAATGATAAATTGTATTGCATTAGTATATGCAATATTGCAATACGTAGGTATTAAAGATAATAATTATTATTACAAACGTTCGTACAAGGTTATTTATTTACGAAAAATGTTAAGCCCCTCCAAACAAAAATCCTGAGTGCGCGCCTGCAGTTAAAAGCCCAATAATTAACCCAAGAAGAAGAAGAAATAATATTCTAATTTTTAAATACTATGATATGGTACCCGAGCTATATCCATTATACACATAAAAAAAATAACTTATACGTATTACAGAACTTATCAAATGAATGTTAAATATTTTGTTAGCGAGACACGTATATTTTTTTTTTTTTTATACGTATATTTATTTGTAATTTTTAGATTACAATATATTAGATAATTGAAATGAACTAAGTTATAAAATATTATAATTTATAATACAAATACATATAAATAAATTTAAAATACAAACGTCTAAATATTAAATCTTATATAATATTTAATCTTTATAATATACGTATAACTATAATTTACGAACTAAATATTAAATAAATAAAAAATAATTTATCTATGTATATTTATAGTTACCCATTAAATATTGTACTGGAATCAGCCAAGATTTTCTTCTGCCAATCCATGGTACGTAGATTGCATCTACCAATGGTGCCCAAATTAGTCTCATACTATTAGGCCACAAAACAAAACTGAACAAAGCCTAAATAAAAAAATAAAATTATCAACGTATGAGATTGTATTGGTTAAATTATTAAAAAAAAAAAAAAAATAGCTATTATTTGTGTAGATCACACATAATATATACATTTTTTACGTTGATAATTTTATAAAAAAATTTAAATAAATAAAAAAATTAATTTAAAAATAAACATAGAATCATCATAAAACTAATATAATAATTATGGGTAATATCTCTTTTTTAAGTGCGATAACAAATTAACATGGTATAAATAATTTATAAATCAAATAAATTAATATAAATTTTATAAATCAATATTTTAGTTTTATTTATACACGGTTATTACAATTTAAAGGAAAAATAAACAGTGGGATTTAATATTTTTTTATCGCCGATTTGTTTATTTTATCAATAATTACAATTATTTTAATTAGGGCTATTAAAAATTACGCGTTTAATAATAATTAATATACTCGTAATATATCATAAGTTCTGTATACGCGTGATAAAAAATAATTACAATAATTTGTATCGGATAGAACGTGGAACGTAACACGAACACCGTTATCACGTTAAATGTTTTCTTTTAAAACGCTATAATATTTTATATTATGTTATTTTCTTTATACCTATGACTATTAGGCGTCGCGTAAAATTGGAATTTCGTTTCGGTATCGCGAAAATTTATGAAAATTTTATTCATGAAAATAGAAATTTAATATTATTAAATCACGCGTATGGATTAAAATAATAAATAAATAAAAAAGTAAAAATTATAAATTAAAATATATCGGTATTATTATACTTGGTCTTCGAAAGAAACCGAGTTCTTGCTCTGCAAGATTATCGGTAGTGCCGAGGAGGTGAACCCCAAAGAAATGCCTTGCATCGTGTACAGCAATATTAACAGCAAGAAGTTGAATTTGTCCTCTTTCAGATTTTTCTCGTCCGATTTCGGGACTTGTGATGCCACGACCTGTTGCTCGGCGGCGGCGGCGGTCGCAATGTCATTTTTGTTCGGCGACCCTTCCATTTGTTGCAGGAGACGTCCCTCCCCGCCGAAATCGAATATTATAACGCGTTATATTATATGGAAATAAAATTTATGAAAATTCATTTAGACGTACGTCTGTTTTAACGTGTGTGCAGTGATAATTCGACGTGACGCGCGGCCAAGAGGAGTCAAACGCGAGTGTGCCGACGACGAACGGTGGAAATTATAATAAACTCTATATGATGCGATTATTACACACGTTCTATCGTCCGTTTTTATTATAATATATTTCATGACCTATGTGTAAGCGCGTAGCCGATATCTAATCGCTGATATAAATACGTTTGCAGTCGCACAATACAATGCGATCGTATAATAATAATTGTTCGTTTTAGACGAATACGCGAAGAATTTCGGTAAATCGCATATTTAGAAGACGCGTTATCTCTCCTCGGTCGCCGTTCTCGCTCGACATTCAGATCACGCTGTATACCGCATCGTATGATAAAAATTCGCACGTATATATATCGATATAATATTATAATTTTCGTAACGCGTTCGGCTACAATAAATAATAATATTATTATTATTATTATTATTATTATTATTATTATTATTATTATTA